>CM046668.1:61263302-61830086 GCA_025594165.1 Tamias sibiricus
AGGAAATATCATGGTGGAGCAAAAGACTGCCAGAACAAGGAGTTAATGAAGGTATACTTGGAATGAACACATCATTTACTCCTATTGCTTCTTCTTCCCTGGGCAGACTGTTCCCTTCCCATGCTGTCCTAAAGGTAAAAAGGTAAAAACATTAAATCATTTCCTAAGGGGATGACTGTGAATGGTGAACAATAGTTGTTGGGTGTTTTGGTCAGCTTTTGCATCACTGTGGTCAAAATACCCAACAGGAAAAGTTTATTTAGGGGTTATAGTTTCAGTTCCTGGATGGTCAGCTCCATTGCTCTGGGCCCAAGGTGAGGCAGCACACCCTGGGGAAAGGGATCAGTGAAGGGAAAGCTGCTCAGCTCATGGCAGTGTCAGGAAGCAGATAGGAAGGGAGGGGACAGAACCTCTGGGAAGATGCCCCCTTCCAGGATACTCCCTCAGTGACCCACCATCTCCAGCCACACCCCACCTGTCTACAGTTACCACCCAGTCCATTCAGTTAGAGTGAACTGATTAGGTTATAGCTCTCATAATTCAAACATTTCACCTCTGAGTATTCCTGTAGAAAGAGCAGCTTTTTGAAGACACTTTATATCAAAACCACAACACTGAGTATTATACAAGGGAGTCTTAGTGTCTTATTCTGCTTGGACTGCCATAACAAAATGCCAAAGACTGGATGGATTAAACAACAGTAGCTTATTTCTCACAGTTCTGGAGTATGGGCACTCTCTGATTAGGGTGTCAGCATGATTGAGCTCTGGCGAAGACCCCAATCTTGGCATGCAGAGAGCAACTTCCTTCTCTATATGTCCTCAGATGGTGAGAATTAGGGGAAGGAAGCTCTCTGATCTTTCATTATAAGGATACTAATGTCATCATGAGGACCTCACCCTCATGGCTTTATCGAAATGGGGTAAAAGAGATGAAGAATAAGACGTAGGACTTGGGGAAGCCTCAGGGATTCTGAACTATTGGGAAATAAGTCATTTAGATAATAGGAGATTTGTCTGCTTAAAACTTCATTTAAGATTTTAGGCATTTATTAAGAAAATATTTTTAAAATGGATTGTACACTTTGCTGTCTTCTTAATTAGAAAAGCTTGAATATTATTTAACCTTTTCTTGATGACTCAAGGTCATCATTATGCACATCAATGATTATTCTGTAAAGCAATAGTGCCCTCAAGGGCCATTGGGGTATACCAGGCTGTTCATTTCTATATTACTCTTCCTTGATTTTTGCTTTTGTATTCACACTTAATTGCCTTTTTATCTTGCAGGCATTAAACACATACTTTTTGACCACTGTCAATGTATAGTATATCTAATTCAAGTAGGTTGTCTCCTTAATAAAAATATGTTGCTTGTACTCTGCTGTGGTCTTGGAAACTATAAAGAATTGTACATAATTTGAGAGTGATTAGGTTTAGATCAGAGAGGTCAAATAAATGAGTGCTCTAACTCACTGGATTTAGAGACACTGACTTTTATTTTGTTTCTGCACATAAAAACTCTGCTCATATTCGAGTTAGGTGAAAAATAGTTGGACCTGTGTTCTTGATAAGTGAGATGCTATTGAAATAGGGAAACCAGAGATAAATTACACCATGATTTTCAGTTAATTAACAATGTCAAGGTCATCCTCAAAACCTGAACACCATCTTTTATGCATCATTTTGAGTAAGAGCACAGTATCCCTTTTTTGAACTGTTAGTGTATGTTTCCATTTTAGTTTGTGATTTTTTTCTTACTTTAAAGAAGATTAAAAAAAAAAGGTAGGAAATGCATTAATTTGGCATCATCACTAATACTTCAGTAATGATGCCTTCTTTCTCTGAAATCATTTCAGTTTCCAGAGTATTTTCCCAGGTATGTTCTTGATTCTCACCACCACCTTCTGCAACAAAACCACCCACAACCTGGCATTCACTCAGGGCCATTTATTTCCCCAGAGGCAATAAAAGTTCTCTCTTAAACCCAAAGTCTCTGAGATCCTTCCTGCATATCAATAAGGCAGTGATAACAGTTGTAGCAACTGTCCCACTCAGATGTAACAGGTATGCTAATTTAAAAATTTGCCAATTTAATAATTACTAAAGTGTTGGAGCCGGAGAGAGAAGTTAGAAGAAGGAAGAATAAAGAACCTACTCATTTCCAGTCTGCCTCCGAATTCTTTCCTGCGGTATCATTGCTGCAGGCGGCAATAGCTGCAGGCGGCGACACTAAAGAAAAGAGCACACATCTTAAAAGACTCCATCAAAAATAAATAGCTAGCAAAATGAAACAAAAATTACTGTGTATGCTTATTTAGAAGCCTCTAGAGAGTTCTCAACGAATGGATAACTATTGTACAACATCTTAACTGCATTCTTCAGTAATATTTCAAATAATCTTTGCCCAAAGATAATAAGTGGCAAGGAAGGAGTGTTCATGAGAAGGAAATCTGCATTTACTTTGGTGTGTCTTTAATTTCAACCTCTGAATCTTCACTTCTGTGGTACAGCACATCATTTTACCTCATAAACACCATCTCTTTTATGAAGGACTTTCTTTTTTCTTTTTTAAATCAGTACATGATGGAACACTAAGAGAGCTTGCTGTGCTCAAAGTCCTTCTTTTTTGAAGTGGTTTATTCAGAGGGTGCATTTCTTGAGCTCTTACCAAGAGTCAGATATTGTTCTAGGTGCTGAGTCTTCAGCAGTGAACCAGAGGTAAAGACTGGAGGCTGGAAAGGCTAACAGATTCTCTTGACCTGTAATAGTTCAGGTACACTTTCCAAGATATGGAACCTTGGCATTTGAGAAAACAGCAGAAGCAAGAAGACCATCTCACCCTTCACCTTGCTCTTCTTCCCTGAAGAAGGCTAAGAAACCTAGGAAGAATTTTCTGACCTCTTCCTGAAGCAAGACATAAAACCCTCATGTGAGGTTTCTTTCCTTTACTTGAAGGAAAGAAGCCAGAGACAGAGGCCTTAACAAACAGGTCTTGTTAAGTGTTCCTGTTTATTATCATTAGATCATACCCCTTTTGTCCAGTCATATTTATCCACAATTTCAGTCTTCATTAACCCCAGCATAAAAAATGCACAGTCTTATCCATTTCTTCAGGTTTCCATTTCCTTATGAAGGCTCCTAATTTAAAAAAAAAATTGTTATTAAATAAATCTGTATGTTCTTCTCTTGTTAATCTGTCTTTTGTTATAGAGGGCCCAGTCATGAATGTAGGACTGGTAAGAAACTGTTCTTTCTCTTCCTTCACTCCTGCATGCTATAAACTAGTTTATAGATAACTTCCAACATGTTATAAAAATGAACAAGAACCACTGGACCCAAATAGCATTTTATCCTGTACAAAATATCCTGTTTGTATAGGAAAGTCCAACAGATGGTAGAGTGAGATTTTTACCAGGATTCAATTTTTATGGGTATCAGTGCTTATTCTTCTCCCTTCTGGATTTGCATTAGTGAAGCTTTAAATATGGTCTAATTGTGGGCTTTGAGATGGTACTTGTTGTAGTGGAAAGATCATTAGATCAACAGTACAAGGTGAAGCTCCACGTTTGGAAGAATGTGATTTTTTAAAATATTTATTTAGTTAGTTATACACAATGCCTTCATTTTTTTTAATGTGGTGCTGAGGCCCAAACCTGGGCCGCACACGTGCTAGGCAAGCGCTCTACTGCTGAACCACAACCCCAGCCCAAGAATGTGATTTTGGACAAAGACTACAGAATTTGGGATCAGATAGGTTCTATTTGCATCCAGGCTCTCTCCAAATTTCTTAAACCTGCTTAATCTTGATTTCCTTATCTGAAAAATGAGCATTAAATAAAACTTATACAAATTACTCTAGTGCTTATTAAGGGTAAAATAAATATTAGCATGTGAGTGTGTGTGAAATTTCAAATTCTTGGGCATTAAGGGATCATCTATATACAATACTGTCTACTTTCCTTCCATTGTTATTAGTCTGACACTCTGGTAGTCCAGTCTATTACTTATATGAAGGAGTCATCTGTTTTATAAATCATGTGGTAAGGAATACAATCTCAGAATTGATTTGTACCTTGGAAATCCTTGTAAATTTGTTCTTGTTTGGATGAGTAAAGATTATAGGTGCAACGTATACTGATTAGTAATTTTCTTTGTTTTGATTATGATAAAATTCTGTACCAAAATTACTCTTTTATATCTGTTCCTCCTAGCCAGAATGTACATAAAAGTAGCCCAAATAAATTCAGTTATCTTAGTGAGGATGTTAAAATACATATTATAGTTTCTTTGTTAAGTTGAAGTCATGTGATTTAGAATACAGAAAAGACAAATGTAACTAACAGCATGATTGGACTACTTAAATTTTTAAAATGGTTATAAATAATGAATGAACATATTAAACTTAAGCCAAGAGGGTACTCACTCAGTAATTTAAGGCATCAATACTCTAACAGTGTTTACTAGGAATAAAAAGGTTCTCTTATCCTCTTGATTCAAAATACAATTCATAAAAAAATCAAGTGACGCCTTTTTGAGTGTTTGAATCACTTATTAAATATTGTAGAGTTGGGCACATAACTATTTTGAAGCAAACACAGGGTTGAAGAAGACAGGGAATGAACTGGAATATCACTTAAGAGGCAAACTTGCATCAAGTATTTAGAGTAGCATGGGGGGATAGTCACAGAAGGAAAGATGTAATTTTTTTGTCTCTCCCTTTTCCTTGTTGATTATGCCTTAGTAAGAGGAACTGGGTGTGTTATTTTAAGGAGTGGGGAGATGCCAGTTGAGGTTAGTACTCTGGTTCTCAAATTTTGCTGCATTAGGTGGTTGAAGAAAGGGGCAATGTTGCAGGAGTTCTCTGGAGTTGGCTTGTTCCTGTTCAAAGGAGCAAATTGTTAAATTTTCAGAAATCTCTTCAATGATTTCTTATATAACCACTCTTAAAAAAGAAATAATAATAACAAAATCAAATAAACAAGTTCTCTTCAAAGGCAAAAATACTCAAAAGTTCACCACTTAATTATTTTACTTTATGCTATCGTTTACATCTACAATATACATATGGTAGAAATGCTATGTAATAGTGTGCTCATGCACATCTCTTACCAGCTCTTCATCCGTTAGCATCATATGGTAGCTACCATTGGTCATGGTAGGAATAGTTACCACGTGAATATTGGCAAATGATGAAAAGCAGGGCTTTTTTGTTTTCTTTTTCTTTTTAATTTTTTTGTAGAGCTGGTTATTAAACATTTATCAACATGCCACTAGATATGAGTAAGAACAGCATTTTAGATTGTACCAGAATGAGTTTAGAAGAAAATACTTTGTTAGAAAAAAATTTCAAATATACAGAAAAAATGGAAAGGATTTTATTAAGAATATCCATATACCTATTCCCCAGATTAGATAGTTATCAACATTGTTGTCAATCTTTCTTAATCTCTTTCTCCCAACTTTTTTCTAAAGTATTTTGAATCAAACTGAAGATAGCATATAGATTTTATCTAAAAATACTTTAACATATATCTCTAGTGCTTGGGCCCATAAAAATGACATTATGACAATTTTATTATGCCAAATAATATTTCAGGATATTGTTTAATAGTAATCCATATTCAAATTCCCTGATTGTTTCAAAGGTGTGTTTTTAGAGTTGGTTTGTTTGAATCAAGAGCCAAACAAACGAACTGGTCTTTTTAATAACTGAAAAGAGACTGAAAAGTTATGAGATTTGCCTGAGAAGTCAATAAAGAGCAGGAAAGGCATATTTGACAGAACATAGTTCAAAGTAAGGATTAGAGAAAAATAAAACTGTTTCATGTTTATGTCCTACTGAGATGAGACTCTTCAATAAACTAGTTATACAAAGAAAGACAAAATATGTTCTATGCTCTAAAAAGCACACAGTCTAGGGCAGTAATGATACTTAACTTTTTTGAGGTTGTGGATCCATTTGCCTACATGTGCAGGCCCTCATTTACACACAGAATTTTGCATGCAATTTGAATTTTGAAATTCATAAGACTCATCCTGGAATCAATGGAACTAGAATTAAGACTTAGAATTTAGAGGGAAGGAAGAGGACATGTGAATGAAAAATTATAATCTAAAGTAATAAAGTTAAAGTCAAACATACCAAGTGTTAGTGACTGATTTTGCTTAGTATCAGGGAAAATGACATTGAAAATGGAGTTTGACGTTTTGATTAAAAGTTTGTCCATCACAGATGGTGACTAGGGCTGACATGCCAAGGTTGGGTGTGACAAGATATGGTGTGCTAAAAAGATAGCTTGGCCAAGAGGTCAAGAGCCACATGGACTTGTATGAAGGAGTTAGGTTTTAATTTGTTTCAGTCATTGCATGGGTTTAAACTGGGGAGTGACATTATCAGAGTTTTCTCATGAAAAAGTTCAGTGGAGGAATAGTGCAGGGGGAAATTACATGTAGGGGAGAGGTGATACAATGAGGTGTGGCAGCAGCTATTTTAATAGTCAAAGTAAATGATGACAGGGCCTGGATTATGGCATTGTCAATGAAGTCAGAGGAAAAAAAGAGATATTTTAGGAAGTATTCAGGAAATTAAATGAGGGTAGGACATATGAGCAGATTAATGATTAAAAAAAAAAAAAGGAAATCTAGAACAGCAAAGGTTTCTAGTTTTAATGGTGTGGAAGAAAGGTAATGTCATTTACTGAAATAAATAATACAGAATAACAAAACTATGATCAAGGAGAGAGAGGAGGCAGAAGACAAAGGCTATTGGGTTTTCGAGCACACTGAGATTAATGCATCTCTGGAACATACAGGAAGGGATTCCCAGAGGTAGCCTGAAAGAATAGTCCCACTGGAAACTGGCCCAATTCTTTGGATGCAGGCCAAGTCCAGTTTGGGGTCATTTCAAGTTTGAAATTTTCTTATGGTCACAGATTGTGATTATTTTGGGGACCCAATGAACCTTTAGGGCTTCTCTGTGACTAAAATTTTATCCCTTAAAACTTAACCCAAGATTTTTAATATCAAAAAATAAATCTTATTATAATTATATTCTCTTTTTATGCCTACAGGCTGATATTATTTCCAAAATGCAGATCTTTCTAAATACAAATCTGATAATATCCCTTTATTGCTTAAAACCTTTTAGTACCTCCCTATTGCCCCAAGACAAAACCCAAATTTTCCTTTTCCTCTTCTACTTGTCCTTACTATTGGTGCAGATATTTATTCTTCTAGGGAACATATCCTAACCCCTCAGGAACAGGTCTCAGTGAAGTAGAAAATAATGTAATCAACTCTTTCCTTACCTGCATTTCCCTCTATGAAGCCATTTACTGCCAGGAACTGGCATCACTTACTGATTTTGAAGGTGGTGTTGTGAAGTGGAAGGTCTAATATGTGCCAGCTAGTTTGATAAGGGTTGAACCTGCAGTGATGAGGAGACTGAAGTGTAAGTTCCAAGCTGCCTTTGTGTCTTTGAGAGATGAAACTGCTAAACTTAGCTCTTAAGCTTGGGTAATCATGCTTCTGACTATTTTTCTTGGATTGATCATAGCATTCTCCCTTTCTGAAAATTGCACCCGTTTTCTTGGCCAGTTTCTATACTCTGCTCACTCCCAAAAAGATTGTGTCTGTAACCTGTGTTCAATTTGATTTTCTTATCCAAGAATGAGAAGTGTAGTTCTAAATTAAGAGTCTAAGATGAAGGTGAGAAAGGAGGTATAGAAGCTGGGTGAGAGAAAAACAACCCATGTGAAATTGTTACCTTGGAAAGGCAGAGAGTGAAATGAACACAAGAATAGGTCATTAAAGTCTTGTTAAAGTCTGTGTTAATGCTGTGTAGACACATCATAAAAAAAAGTGTTAATCTAATGCTAGGCACACCATGAAAATCTGTCAGTCCAAAGCTATGTTCCATCTTCAAGGGACTAGAGCTTTGCATTTCTTAGAAACATTGATCAGTGTAAGTGCAGGTCGATCAAGGCTTTTGTGTTGGTGTTTAAATGTTAATCAATCACATTTTATTAAAAATTTAAGGCAAGAGTGAGAATGGAAAAGTATATGAGTCTGTACTTATGACAAAGAAGTCAAGTTGAAGTCCATTCTGAAATGACTTGAGAATTTCATAATGTGTGGAATATTAGGGACCCATCTGGGCAACAGATACTGGTGGTGGTAATGATTAGTTGGGAGGGTGTGGGTGGACTAATGAACATTTATTGACAAATATCTACAAGATGAGAAACAAAGTGCCTTTCTAAGATGTCTGGACAGATCAACAATGCATTCAATCATCTCATTAATCACTTTACAAATAGTTATAGTACTAATTATTATCATTATAAGTGTTTTGAATATCATATAAAAATATATACTTTTTATTATGGTAACATAAATGTAATATCAATTTATCTTTTGAAACATTTTTAAGTGTACAGATATGCATTAAGTACATTCACATTGTTCTGCTATTACCACCATTATTCATCTCCAGAACTTTTATGTTTTAGTCACCATTTTCACTACTGTGACCGAAAGACCTGATAACAATTTTAAAGGAGTTAAAATTTAATTGTTGCTTATGGTTTCAGAGGTCTCAGTCCATTATTGACTGGTTTCATTGCTCTGGGTCCAAGTAAAGCAAAACATCATGGCAGAAGAGGGTGGTGGAGCAGAGCAGCTCATGACATGGTAATCAGGAAGCAGAGAGAGTTCTGCTCATCAGGGATAAAATATAAACCCCAAAGACATGCCCCCAGTGATGTTCCTCCTCCAACCACACCCTACCTACCTATAGTTACTACCTAGTTAATGTCATTCAAGCGGATTAATCCACTAATTAGGTTAAGGCTCTCACAATCCAGTCATTTTACCTCTAAATTTTCTTACATTGTCTCACATATGAGTGTTTGGGAGACACCTTGTATCGAAACCATAATATCTTGTATCTTCCCAAACTGAAATTTTAGAATATAATAAATTCCTTATTGCCTCTTCCCTCCAGTTCCTGGAAACCACCATTCTACCTTTCTATCTCTATGAATTTGACGACTCTAGGTATCTCTCATAAGGATCAAGCAATATTTGTCATTTGTGACTGTTACTTCACTTAGTATAATTTCCTCAAGTTTCATCCATATTGTACTATGGGTGAAAATTCCTTCCCTTTTACTCCCGAATAATAGTTCATTGCCTACATATGCCAAATTTTCTTTCTAGACACTTCAGTTGCTTCCAACTTTTGACTATTGTGACTAATGCTGCCATGAACATGGGTGTAGAAATACCTGCTTGGGTTCCCATTTTCAATTCTTTTGAGTGTGTGCCCAGAAATAGAATTATTGGATCACATGGTAATTCTATGTTTGACTTTTTCAGAAACCACCATGCTAAACCCCAGTGGCTCTGCCATTTTACATGCTTATAAGCAATACATGAATGGCTAAGAAAGATATTGTTTGGACTGAAATTTAATAGGAAATATACTGTAAAACCTTGGTAAGGAAAAGATGGCTGAAAAAAAGCCAAGTGGAAGACACCTCTTTTATTTATATAAACCAAAAGAGTTTATCATGAGTAATGAGCCAATCAAGTAATAAATCTTAAATGAGTCTTATATAAGCCATATTATTAGTTCCCTAAGCTCTACTGGTATGGAATTGGGGGTTTGGGGAATCAGGTGGAGACTGCAGCTAAAGCCTACAATCTGAAGCATTCTCCCCCACTTATCCCAGCATTCTTTCCAAATATTATGATTTTTCTTTGTGTATTAGTATATGAAAAATTTAAGAAGCACTTATCTAAACTTTAAAGTCAAGATTAAAATCTGGAGATTAAAAAACAAAATATTCTTTCACCTGAAAGTATTTATGTATTTATTTGGGGGTACTGGGGATTGAACTCAGGGGCACTCAACCTCTGAGCCCCACCCCCACCCTATTTTTGTATTTTGTTTAGAGAAAGGTTCTCACTGAGTTGCTTAGTACCTCTCTTTTGCTGAGGTTAGCTTTGAACTCCTGCCTCAGCCTCCTGAGTCTCTGCGATTACAGACATGCACCACTATGCCCAGCCAGATTATTTATTGATCGTTCTAGGTAATAGATCAGACTGCAGGGTTAACTGGGGAAGACTATAGGGTAAACAAGAAAAAAATATATACTTTCAAAATGCTTTATTCCTTGAAGCTGAATTTAAGCCAGTTTTTTCATCACTGTGACCAAAATACCAAAAAAGAACGACTTAAAGGAGGAAAATGTTATGGTTTCAGAGATTCCAGTGGAGGGAAGCAGCTCAGGACATGGCAACTAGGAAGCAGAGAGAGAGAGAGAGAGAGAGAGAGAGAGAGCTTCACTTACTGTGGACAAAATAAGAGTGTGCCCCAAAGGCACACTCTTAGTGATCTACTTCCTCCAGTTACATCCTACCTGCCTATAGTTACCTCCTACCTTGCAGGAGCCCTGTTTGGGGATTGATTTGAATTGCAGTTGACTATGAGCCGTGGAGATTTGGGCATTGTCGCCTTCCGTAGTCTCACGGGACTTGTTGCGGGATCTCGAGTGACTTGGCCGAAATTGCTGATCGGGTCAGGGCCATTTTGGTGTTATGTGTGGTGCGTGCTAGTCGTTGTTAGAGCCAGAGAGAAAAGTTATCAGAATAAAAAGCTGTTTGTCTCCAGTTTGCCTCTGAAGTTCTTCCCGCGGCTCCGTTGCTTCAAGCGCTTCAGGCGGCAACACTACCTGCCTACAGTTACCTCCCAGTTAAGCCATATTTGTGGATTAACCCACCAATTAGGTTACACTTCCCATAATCTAATCATTCACCCCTAAATTTTTTTTCATTGTTTCCTTCATGAGCTTTTATTGGACACATCATATCCAAACTATAACATTCCTTCCCTAGTGTCCCCCAAATCTCATGCCCATCTCACATTGCAAAATACATTTAGTCCATTTTCAAAAGTCCCCATAGTCTTAACAGTTGTAGCATTACCCAAAGGTCTAAATCCAAAAATTTCATCTGAGACTCAAAGCAAACTCATAGATGTTTTCTCCTATAAAGATAAAAAACAATTCACACATATCCAATGTATAATAGCACAAAGTATATATTTCCATTTCACAAGGGAGAAATAGGGGCATAGAAAGAAGGATGGGACCACACAAAGATCAAAATCCAGCTGGGCAAACAAATAAGCTTTTACTACTGTACTTTCTACGTGTGAAGTAGAGTCTTAGAGTAAAGAAAGATAGGGCTTTCTTCTTATATAGAAAGATAGGCATTGTGATGTTCTCTCCTAAAAGGGTCTCTTCCATTTTTCTGGCCCTCCAATGGCTTTTTTTTTTTTCTGCATGGTTTTTACCATGCTATTTAATTCTCTATTTTCTTTTAAGCTCATGGCTTTTTTCTTTATACTAAAGCTCAAGGCTTTTTCTCTATATTTTTTATGGCTTTTGGCCGGCTACTCTGCTTCGGCTTTTGGCCGGCTTGCTTCGGCTTTTCACTGGCTACTCTGCTTCAGCTTAATTCTTAACTGGCCTCAACTGAGTCAGAGGCTATGCTCTCTTGTTTACTACTCTTTTTGCTGGTCTCAACTGAGTCTGAGGCTATGCTTTTTCGTTGCTCTCCTTATTTCTTCTGTCTTCTGTCTTCTGTCTTCCTCGGGAGCCTCGGCCTTACTCTGACCAGTCATTACTTCTTCTATCTGGTTTCTCTTCTGTCTTCTATCTGGTTTAACCGCTCTGCCTATGTTCTGGCCGCTCTGATTCTTCTGACCGACCGAGTGACTGCCCGGCTGACTGAATTCTCCGTTCTCCTAACTCGGACCGCTGCCCGGCTGACTGAATTCTCCGTTCTCCAAGCCTTGCTTATTGCAGCCCAAATGGTCTCTTCTCTTGTTGGTTTGTTTCTGGTGGTTGATTTGTGTATATTGCCTTAGCAGATAACCCACATTACTGGCATCTCTTAATCACAGGAATCAGCACTGCAGCTTCAGCTTCCTTCTCACATCTTCATGCATCACCCACTCAGGGGCAGCCTCCAGGGACTCTGACCCTACTGCACTCTCCAAAGCCTTCCTTTAAAATCCTGGTAGAAGCCTTCATGACACCTAAACACAACATTCTGCATTTCTGCAGAACCAGCACCACATGGTTGATGCCAAGGTCTGCCACCAATTCAAGTGGTAGCCAAGCTTCCTGGGATCATAGATGTGGCAGCCTGAGTGCCTGAGCAGCTGAGCATGTTAAAAAACAAAAACAAAAATCAAATAAACAACAACTTCTTAGCCCTGTCCTTACCCTTCCCTCCCTTCTATGGAAGCAGGGTGCCTTGATGGTTTCTTCTCAAAGGAATATTTACTTTGCATCACTGAGCCTGAGATGGATGTGGTCTTGCCAATTCCTGAGGTGCCCTCAAGCCACCTTTCTTATTATCTCTGTGCAAAATACTTAGCAGCTCTTTAGTGGCTATAAGGTTTAACAAACAAAATTTCCTTAGCCCCAGTTTTACTTGCAAATTAATGGTCAAACTGCAAATTTTTCAAATATTTCTGCTCCTTATTGTCATAGTAACTTTGACTAGAAGCTGCCAGCGATATTCATGCCGAGAGCCTGTATGCCTTGCTGCCTTGAAATTTCCTCCATCAGATTAATTAGTACATCACCTTTAAATTTATCCTTTAAAAAAATTCTCAGGACATGGACAAAATATAAGCAATTTCTTTGCCAGAAAATAACATGGATGGCTTTAGTCCAATTTCCAATAGAGTTTTTCTCTGAAATCTCATGAGCCTAGTCTTTACTGTCCACAGTCCTATCAGCATTCTGGTTTTCTGAACTCCCACCAAAATCACCCACTAAGCTCTGCTTATAACATTCTTAAGCATTTCCAGTTTGCATCTATGAAAGTTTCAAATTCCTTCCCCCACAAACCAGCTCCAAAGGCTTCTGAACAACATAGCCAATTTAGTCATAGTAATAACCCCACTTCTAGTACTTCAATTTGAGGCAGTATTTCCTTTCTTTCTTTTTTTCTTTCTTTCTTTCCCTCATCACTGTGACTAAAACACCCAAAAAGAATAACTTAGAACAGGATAAGTTTATTTTGGCTCATGGTTTCAGAGGTTCAGTACCCTGTCAGATAACTCCACATCTCTGGGCTCATGATTCAGAAAATCATGAGAGAAGGGCATAATGGAGGGAAGCAGCTCAGGATATGGCAACCAGGAAGAAAAAAAGAGCTCCAGTCACTAAGGATAACATATAAACACTATAGGCATACCTTCAGTGACCTACTTTATTCAGCTACACCTTACCTGCCTGCAGTTACCACTCAGTTAATCCAAATCAGCGAATTAATTCCCTAATTAGCTTATACCTCCCATAATCTAATAAATGTCACCTTTGAAAAATTTTGTATTGTCTCACACATTAGCTTTTGGGGGATTCCTCATATCTAAACCTTAATATTGAGTGACAAATAAATAAGTAGTTAGAATACAGTGAAAGATAATCTGTTGGAGGAGTGAAAACTATATGGTGTTGTATATATATTACCATACCATTGGCCTACATCTATTTGATCTTGGGATTTAGAGCCAGAGCCTTCTGAGCTCTACTCATTTTCTCTGCCATGGGAGACCAAATGAATAGCAGTTTCTTATTTTGTAGGATGTGGATACTTAGGATAACTGAGCATGTCAGAAGATAAATTAACTGTCTGGACTGGATGAAATTACTTGTTTAAATTTTTAGTTATATTTCATGGACAAAGTGTCAGGACTTAAATTTACCATTTGCATTTTACAATTGAGAAAAGAACTATGAAGTCTCAAAGAAACCATCCCTGAGGATTTTTTCCCAGTCAGAGCTCCAGACTGAGCTGGTCTGTGGTTTTCCCTGCTCTCAGCACCTGGGCTCTACTTCTCTTGAGAGTATTTATCACACATTACTTTGGTATCTGCTTATTTATCTAACTCTTCCACTTCATTCATGAAGTGTCATGAAGACAGAGATCCTACCCAATAGTGGTTTTTTTGTTTTGTTTTTTTGTTTAATTTTTTTTTTTTTTTTTTTTTTTTTTGGTACGGGGGATTGAACTCAGGGGCACTCGACCACTGGGCCACATCCCCAGCCCTTTTTTGTACTTTATTAGAGACAGGGTCTCACTGAGTTACTAAGTGCCTCGCCATTGCTGAGGCTGGCTTTGAACTCGCGATCCTCCTGCCTCAGCCTCCCAAAGTGCTGGGATTACAGGCGTGCGCCACCGCGCCCGGCTGTACCCAATAGTGTTTGTGGGATGAATAAGTAAGAGGACTATCAAACAACTGGAAGGATTTATATGAAGCTGTTAAGTTACCCACAATAACAAGGAGAGATTGCTCTAGCAAAGTAGATGTTAAGTTTCCCTTGTTGGGGTTTCTGACATGGCATGTTGGCATGGTACTAACAGGTCTTTCACTGTACCAGTTTCTAAATTACCCTATTAGGTCTTTTCCTTAAAATATGTCCCTCTTCCTTCCTCCTATGACTGAACGTCTAAATGGTTTGCAATTTTCTGAGTTCATTGTGTTTGTATATTTTTTGTTTAATGGGTATAGTTTACAAAAAATAAAGGAAGACAAAAAGAAGTAGTGAAAGACTATTATTATTATTATTATTATTATTATTATTATTAACAAATCATATTTATTTTCTATCTAATTTGCTTGTTGCTTGTTTATATTATGGACACCTTTTACTTTTGTCTCCTGAAATATGACAAAAGGGTCTTATTTTAATTTTTCTGTTTTTAACCACAAGAAAGATTAATTCTACACAGTCAACAAAGGATATCCCGGAAGAATTAAGGAATTGTTGGATGAGGACTTTGGTAAAAAGTAGCTAGCTGATAAACATTTGATCTGAAATGATATGAAAGCACATATATCTTGATGGGAAGAAGATAAGAAATTTCTTTGCAACAGAACAACAGTGTTTTTAATCTGGCTAAAATTCTGGGAAGCACTGAAAATCCCAAATGCAAAGCACCAGATGCCATTTCTGGATTCTGGATACATGGACTTTGTTGCTAAGATGATGCCTCCTCCCCTTCTCCACACTCATCTGACACCTGAGCGACAGGGAGTTGATGTAAGCAGAGCAGGAATCTAACAATGTCAACTGTGCTGACATCATCCTAGCTGTGCAGGGCTGATGGGAATTCAGAATATCAAACATCATATCAAGGGCAGCGACCAGGTGTGACTCATTTCCCTGGGGAAGCAGGAGAGAGGAAGGGAGAGGGCAGGATTATCTCACACTGACACACACAGCCTTTCAGACTGAGCTATCTGAATGGCTTATGTAAAAGCAGGAAAATGTTCTGTCTTTCCATGTATCTCAGCATAAAATTGAGTGTGTAAACTTAATATATGGAAATACACATTCTTCAGGATTGTTACTTTTTATATTACATAATCCCAGCTATCAGAACAAATTTTTTAAAAGTCTTGCTTTTCTCTATTTTACCTTCAGGTATAATCTAGTGAAGTGTTTAGACATTATTACATTGAAAACAATCTGAACCTTTTTTTTGCACTGGGGATTGAACTCAGGAGCATTCAACCACTGTGTCACATCCCTAACCATCTTTTGTATTTTATTTAGAGACAGGGTCTCACTGAGTTTGCTTAGGGCCTCTCTAAGTTGCTGAGGCTGGCTTTGAATTTGTAATCCCCCTGCCTCAGCCTCTAGAGATGCTGGGATTACATCAAGCACCACCATGCCCAGCAACAATCTGAACTTTTAAAAGAGCATGATTTAGGGCTGATGACACCATTCTAGTATTGGTAAATGAGTATAACATTTCATGATCCTGGCAAAGTATATTGCTGGTGTAGGGGAAAATGTGCCCAGCAAATGCTCAGTAATTGCTTCTTGGGTAAATAATACAAAAAGCCCATAAGTTTGTAAATATGGGTGTCAATATATTGGCTTGCATCTAATTTATGGAGTTGATTATTTATCAATTGACTTTAAGGGATAAAGAGTAGTAAAGCTGTATAATAATCATTTTGGTATTAAGATATCAGTTTCACAAATCTTTGTGAACTGTGGCGATTAAGTCAAAAAGGAGTGTACATCAAAGGCAACAAAAAGCCTTCCTGAAAAGTCTAGAGTGTAACAGCAATGTGAGAGGTACAGTGAGCTGACCTGTTGTTATATGCTCTACAAAGTGATCTCAAAGAACTGAAGTTCATTCTGGAACACTAATTTATCTTTGTGTTAGTCACAACATGTAAGGAACCAAAGAACAATGATCGTTATTATTCCATACATAAAGCTTTTAAAAATGCAATCTATTCTTCCATTTACTGTGAATGTTTAATAAAATGGCATATGTATGACAGATTGAGAAACATATTGGAATCAATGTGTATTGGTTGTGATTGGTATAGATTGAATAGCACAAAAACAGAATAGTGTGTTTCAGATCAATCTATGGGATATTACTTGTACAATACAGATGGTGTTGGAGGCAATGGGAAGGGAAAATGAAGCAAAAAAGGAGTGGCTTCTTTAGAGTGATATGTGGGATGACATAAAGAACTCCAGGTTTTTGTATGAGATAGTAAGTTGATAAGAGAGAGAAAGGGATATTAGCATGTTCCTAGAAGTCATCTTAAATTTTGGAAGCACATGTTGAGATGTGTAGAACAAATTTACATTTTATTTCTTCTGCTTTGAAACTTACTTGGCCAATAATTTCTCTGTCTTGCTGTCTCTAATCACTATTCCTAATATAGGGAGATTGAAATTCACACATGGTTGATATCAGTGCTTCATGATGATGATGAGGAGGAGGTAGAGGAGGAATAATCTGTGCACCCTTTACCAGCAACCCTCAGACTGGATCTTTAGATCCTCTAGAATATTCCAGGGGAATATCTCCATGTATGTACCTGTAGAGTTGCCATAATAATAGTCCTTGGGTCATAACTGCCATAACAGTCTTCTGATATTTTATCCTTCCTCTTCCAGCAGGACCTATCTAATAGTTGTTATGGATCCCTTTTTGAAAAGATTTATTTGACATGATGTGCTGCTACAGGGTCCTTTAGGAAGGAAGTAGAAAGGGCAAAACAAGATGTGAAATCATTTTTGTGAGAGAGAATATTACTTCGGTTCATAGTATACCGATAACATTTTTGTTAAACATGTTGACTAAGGCATGCACCTTACAGGGTAAAAATTTAGAATCCTTTATCACCAGCTGACAAAAGAACATGACAACATGTCTCCCTTTGGGGGAAATCTTAATACTTAAACCTGGTGAGAAGTATACAAAATTACAGACTTCATTAACCCCAAACTTGTCAAAGGTCCATAACTGAAGACATGAGGCATGGTATACAGAGCTTGTGGTGGTAGCTGGCAGGGTAGCATATATATAGATGAGAAATTCATGGTGATGTACATAGAACTCATGACTAACCTAAAAAATTATTCTGTTTGGAGTTATCCATGAAATGCTGGTCCTCAAAAGATCAAGACAGGTTTAAGAATGCCTTAAAAAGTTTAAATTACTCTGAGAATATGTGAAAATATCAGCCCAAATTATGTCTAAAGAAGAGCTTGGAAATTACCTCAAGCTGGCAGATGACACTGGATCTCTAGAACGTCTCAGGAGTGCATACTGACACTGATGGTAGAGCAGACCTTTTGATCTCTTCCTAATCTTAACACTGGAAAGTCCTTTAAATTTTCATGGCCTCAGCCAAAACATCTACTGGGAGTTTACACTCCCTGCACAAGGTGCAGAAAGGGAATGGTTACCCATTCAGGTAGAAATTATTTAATATATGCCTACTAACTTCATTGCTAAGACAATAGGAGATTCAACTCAAAACTCTTAGAGGATTTGTATTTGTTTAAATATTGACAGGATAGTTTTTATTTTTTGTAGCAACAGAATCAGTCAAAATGTATATGCTAATGACTATGCCTTTTTGCTACTAAGATAGCATTGTGATAGTATTTAGCCAAGAGACCAGAATATCTACATCCAAATTCTCACCTAGAAAGACTTCAAGAAATATTTACCCCAAAAAGGATAATTATGGAAGAGTAACATAAAGTTATTTCTGGGGCTTTGGACCCAAGCTGGTGGATTTGGCTGGATTTTGAAGTTCTTTACAAAGGATAGTAAATGGCCTATAACTAATGAAGCTAGAAAGTCCACTTGTTTTATTTTCACCTCCTAGCTAAAACATGAGCCTGTAAACTACAAGTTTGACTGCACATGCTATTGAGAATACAATATTGAAAAGACCTTTGTCTCAATGCCTCAGTGAGGTTGATGAGAATATATTTATTTGTGCCCTAGCACAGTAATGTCCAAAAAGAAACATGAAGACCTTTTCTATTTGTTTATGAAAATTTCAACTCTTGGAAGAGACCCAATGCATATGCTCTAGTATTGACAGTGTAGTTTGTATTTTTTTTTTTTTTTTTGTAGCAAAAAAAAAAAAACAGTCAAAATGTAGAGGAAAACAGATAGTAGAGGAGGGTTTCCATCAAACAAGCTCCTTAAAGAGGCCTCATTCTCCCCAGAGATTTTATGATATTCTTGACACAATAAAAATTTAAGAAATGGGCCATATTCGTTGAATATCCTATAGAGAACTCTGCTATTAAATAATTTTTGTTTCTGGCTTTACCTGGGCTTTTCATGATATAGATTCAATGGAGAATTTTGAAAAGTCTTGAATGGAAAATACGTGGAACCCATTCACATAAATAGTGTGTGGCTCCAATCCTCTTAGCGATATCAGTGGCATAATGTGAAAGAGAACTCGGAGTTTTCACCATTAGGGTTATTGTAATCAAGACTTTCTCCTTCCTTTGAAGAAATGCTGCCTGTGGTGATTTCTGCACACATGCTTCAAACAGCTCATTATTTTTTGACAGGACCTCTTACTAATCCTAAGTTATTTAGATATTATTTTTCTGATATATATTTCAATATTTTCTTTGTTATTTTACAACATTAATTTTGTTCTAAATCCCCTATCTCCTGAAGCACATTCCTTTCTTGCCTGGGGATACAGTTTTCCATTTGGTACTTCCATTTTGATTGAGGGATCAAACAATAAAATCTCATCTTTGTACGAAGGACAATTTATTATTTATGTGAGTCAGAGAAACGTGTAGCTTTTTGCAGTGTATGGGAAATGGAGACACTGAATATCCAACCCATCTGATTGATAGTTATATTAAAGGTTGTAGTCAGTTAAATAAGTCCCTTTGGATTGATCTGATAAGAGCCTTATGTTTTCCTTGAAATGTTATTTCAGTAAATATTTGGTATTTATACTTTATTACTTGTCCTGCTGTATTTTTCAACTGCTGCTCACCAAAGGATCACAGTATAAATGTTGTTGTAAAATGTTAATGTTTTAATCTGTGCTTTAAAAAATAATACTCAATAAAACTTTATTTAGGAAAATTGTGTGCTTCCTAACTAAATATTGACATTTAAGGTCCTAGGTTATTTCATTGATCTTTCTCCAGCAACTCTGAAAATCCCTTCAGGCAATATTATTTAACAAAATTGGTTTCTTAGCATACTGAGAGATAAGGTACTCTGCAGTCTAGTTAGTGCTCTCATTGTTACTGGAATAAAAGCCAAGCTATGATTTCCTCTACAGCAGGGACTGTAAAATCTTTGCAGGTTGAAATATTTTCTTTTATTTTTTTTCTTTTCTTTTGAATCCCAATTCATCCTTTGTTGTTAGAGACTACTTTCAAGACGAAAATAAAATTCTCGAAAACAACAATGTGAAGACAAACATTGATGATCCTTTTTATTTCTTTCTTTATCTTTAAATGCCATCAGTTGTTTTAACATTTTTTTCTCATTTAGTTCGAATATTTTAGAAGTTGAAAAGGGTCCGTTTGAGCAATAACCTGAACTAGTGACATTAATTCATTATGTATATCAGCCACAGTGACTTGACTATACTTCCTACATTCCTCTCAGTCATATATCTGGATACTAAATATAACTTTTTATTCGCTATTAACATTTGTAACCTTTTAGAACCCTTGAGTCCTCAAATTCACATTGAAATAATAATAAATTGTCTTTAAATATTACAACTACTTTGCAACATACTCCTTTTTTTGGGAAAAAAATGGACCATGAAAGATATCTTTGACATGAATGTGTAATAGGTGGTATTCATTTGCCTCTGAATCTAAATTGACCAACTTTGGGGTTGGTCCTGGGGTGAGAGACTTGGACAGCCTAATCTGTGTGGCTGCTGGAAGTGTATAATAACACAAAGCAAAATAGTTCTCACTAGAAAGCACTTGCAGAGAGGGATTCCTAGATGAGTATCTATTATAAATGACTTCCATTGAGGTAGATGGAAGAGTTCAAGGATGCTTTTAGGAAGGAAGATAATACAACTCTTAAAAAGAGATGTGGCAAGAATAAATGTTTTTTGGAATTACTGACTACCAAAAAAGGAGGAGGAGGAGAAGATGGACAGTTATAAAAAGTGAATTGTGACTTGGAAGATCCAGAAGAACATCTATTTCAACGGAGAGAGAAATCATGAGTACAAAGCTCAGAGACAAGGGACAAGCAACCGGAAGATCTAACTTGTAAATAATAAGAAGGAGAAGGAAAAGGGAGGGAACTTATGGAGAAGAACTGAAAACTTAAAAAAGGAATAGTTTTTTTTTTTTGTTTGTAAATTGAAAGTTTTTATTGAAGACCAGGTAGGATTAATAAAAATAGATATAGACCTATATACACTTTGGTAGATTTTTTTTTTTTTTTTTTTTTAAGAGGAGGGTACTAGAGATTGAACCCAGGGCATTGCACATGGCAGGCAAACACCCTACCATTGAGCTACATCCACAGCCCCATTGGTGGAATTATTAAATTATCATGATAAAGAGAAAATTATTCAAGTTTTCAGACAGTTAAAAAACCAAACCAAACCAAACAACACCCTCCCCCTCCTCACACACAAACAACAAATACTCATGATTCCAGTTTACTAAAAAGGAAACCAATTATGCAGTTTGACCATTATGCAGTTTTTCTCAGAAATTTATTAACCGTTTTATCTACTGATCTGATGGAATTTGTGTGATACATTATTATTTTAGTTAGCTTTGTGCCATTGTGACAAAAATAACTGACAAGAATGGCTAAGAGGAGGAAAAGTTTATTTGGACTACTGCTATTAGAGGTCTCGAGTTCATAGATGACCAACTCTTCTGCTCTGAGCCCAAGGTGAGGAAGAACACCATGGTATAAAGGAATGGTGGAAGTTTACTGCTCTCTACATGACAGCAAAAAGCAGAGAGGTGGGGAAGGGGCAGGGGCCAAAGGGAAGATGCACCCTCTTAGAGCAAGCCCTCAGTGACCTGCCTCCTCCAGCCAGGCCCAAACTGCCCACAGTTATCACCCAGTGAATGCAGTCAATCAAGATGAACTGGTTAGGTTACAGCTCTCATATTCCAATCATTTTACCTCTGAATAATCTTGTGTGAACACAGGAACTTTGGGGGGATAACTTACATATAAACTATTGTAATTATAAAGGGAAAATATTCAATTGAAAGGAAGCATGTAGTATTTGAAATCCCATTTTTATAAAGCAAATGATGACAGCCATCACAAAACACTGTATATGTATACTTCTTTTTGCACATGTTTGGGTATGGGGAAAATATGGAGAGAGGTACATAAATTGAACAGTTGAGTAGAGCGAAAATGGAGGAAAAATGAGGACAGATTTAAGTTCCTGAAGGACAGGGTCTTGTAGATTTTCATATCTTCCTTAGAATATTGAATAGCTTTTGTCCAAAATAGACTGAAAATATGTCTGAAATTACACTTCACTTCTATTTGCCATTTTCTTCGAGACTTTAACAGAAGAGTAAAATGGATTTTATTGTATTTAGAAAATCAACAATTGCTGTCTGGATTCAAACATAGCTGATACACCCAACTTGAATCAAAGGATGCTTCAAATTGCACTAGGCTGGAGATAAATACACTCAAGACTTTAAGTGTTTCTTTTGAGGGTGTTCAGAATGAGACAGCCTCTCAACTTTACTTCACAATTTTACACATCAAAGGTAGCACAGTAAGACTATTTTGTAGCCAAGTGAGGGTTGCTGGCCCCAATCTATCTGTTAATAATAGTCACTAATTTTAAATACTTAATACTTTAAATGACTTCTGTGAAATGTTGTATATAATGTTCTTAAAGGAAGCACAATGTCTCATATCCCATAGTGATTCAGAATCTGGGCTGTAAATCCAGGCTGCCTGTGTGTGAAATCAGCTCTGCCAACTACCACCTCTGAAATCTCAAGCAAGTTATTTCATTTCTGTGGGCCTCCATGGTCTCTTCTGTAAAATGGGGATAATGGGAGTGTCTGCATCCTAGGGTTATTGAAGAGATTTTAGAACATATTCTAGCACATGTAACTGCAAAACAAATGATATTTACTAATATTAATTATATGCTTGATCATGAGGATTATAAACATGCCTAGAAATTATGGCTCATAATCAGCAACATGCACAGAGGCCTGGAGAGACAAAAAGATCTTTTATTAAGTCCTTTAGCAAAAGAAAAATCATGTACTCATAACTCAGGTATTCAAATTTTTGAAGTCTTTCCTTTTTCTTTTTACTTCATTCTCCTAAATAAAATCTTCATACTTTTTACTTCTTTCTCCTAAAGTCCAGCACAAGTGTTTAGATTTTCTTATGCTTGCATTGAAGGTAAAATTACCTTGCATTTAGGGTAACAAATTACCCTAAAATCTAGGGTCTTAAAATTACAACAAACATATATCATCTCATATAACTTCTAAGTGGATGATTCTGGTTCAGGTCTCTCAGGAGATTTTAGTTCAGGTGACTTCTGGGGCTGTAGCCATCTGAAGTTTTTAACTGGAGCTGAAGGATCCACTTCCAAGATGACTCTTTGAGATAATAGACAAGTTAATGCTGGCTATTGGCAGATGGCCTCACTGTCTGAACCACTCCCAGGCTTGCACTGCCACAATATCTTTTATGACGTCACCTTAGAAATCACATTCTATCATTTTCATGCTATCTTGCCTGTTATTCAGTGTAGGAGGGAACTATACAAGAAACAGGAATACCAGGACACAAAAATCCTTGGGGACCAGCTTGGATTCTGACTACCACAGCTTTTTGCCTAATTCATATATTTTCACTTATTCAACCAGCATTCCTTTATAGCCTAGGCCCTACTAGGTCATGTGTTTTAATGGAGCATAAAAATGTGTAATTTGTGAGTCCTGCTCTTAAAAGCTCATACTTGTCAGGAAGGATAAAACACCAACTCATGTAACTACAGTGGAAGGCAGTATGTGATGGACACCAAGGAAGCAGTGATGTTAGTAACCTCCTTGAATGTTCAGATGTGGAGGAGTGATTTCTTGTTAGTATGTCAGAAGAAATGGAATGCAAACTTGTCTTTAAGGATGAAATAGGATCACTGTGGGTGGAGCAAAGGGAAAGTGTATCTCATGAAGAATAAACAATTCAACAGGGTCTTGGAATTTAGAAAGCAAGCTGAGTCTAGGGGCCAGCAATCAGAACACATTTGAACAAAAGCATAGGGAGATACAGAGAAGAAAATTAGGCAGAGGCCAGCTTATGCAAATCCCTAGAAATTACGTTAAAACTTCTTAAACTTATTCGGTAGACAATGAGAACAGATGAAATTCATTGAGCTGGTAAGTAATAGGATAAAAAGAGTGTTTTAAGTTATTTTCCAAGAAGGATTGGAGAGGGAGAAAGCAGAGACAGAGAAACTGAGTAGCAAGAGTTTATCATTTTCTAAAGAGAGCAGTTAATACAATAAATATTGTAGCAGGATTAGAAAACAGAGGTGTGGTCTTGAAGGAGGAACTGAAGATTTTAGCATCTTAGTAGATACCATATTCAAGGGAGCTGTATCAATAACTTGAAATTTGGTGCCAAGTTTTGAAGAGGAGTTGTGTTTTTATGTTTGTTTGTTTTTGGTACTGGTGATTGAACCCAGGGGCACTGAGCTACATCCCCAGTCCTTTTTATTTTTATTTTGATACAGGGTCTTGCTAATTTTGCTGAAGCCAGCCTTCAACTTGAGATCCTCCTGCCTCAGCCTCCAGAGTAGCTAGGATTACAGGTGAACTTCACCACACCCAATAAAGAGTTGATTTAAAAAGGAGGATGATGATTTGGTATTAGAACACATAGTTACAGAGAACTGTAACTATAACTGCTTTCTTTCCTTTTTCCAGACAGAAGCTGAGTCTCCCTGGATAACTGCTTTCTGAGATGGATTCAATCATTGAAGCCTGGGCAGTGGGAATCCTAGAACTGAAGTGAGCAGAGGGCAGTGTGGAGGTGGGCAGGGCTAGAGCCTCAGGAAATGGAATTGCATCAGTTGGCTCATTCTGTTGAGCTGAGGTAGTAAGCACAATGTTGGACAAAGGGTGGGAAGGTAAGAAGAGGATGAGCTAAGAAGTAACATAGTGGTGAAGTTCACAAATTTTGGGATCATATGGACATGATTTCAAGTTTAAGTCTTCATTTCTAATTGAACTTTGATAAGCTGCATAATTTGCAGGGAGCTCAGTTGTGTAATCTATAATGGTGCATGACCAAAATACCTAATATAAATAGCTTAAAAGAAGAAGGCTTTATTTTATTTTATTTTATTTTATTTTATTTGTTACCAGGGATTAAACTCAGGAATGCTTAATCACTGAGCCATATCCCCAGCCCACTTTTATTTTTATTTTATTTTGAGACAGGATCTTACTAAGTTGCTTAGGGCCTTGCTAAGTTGCTGAGACTGGCTTTGAATTTGCAATCCTCCTGCCTCAGGCTCCCAAGCTGCTGGGATTACTGACATGTGTCACTGTGCCTGGTTTTTCTTTGGGATCACAGTCTCAGAGATTTTAGTTGATGGTCAGCTGGTTCCAAGGCAGAGAAACCTCATGGAGGAAGGATGTGGCAGAGGAAAGTTGCTTAGCTCATGGCAGCCTCTCTCAGCAAGGAAGAGAGAAAGGGGCCGGGGACATTATGGTCCTCAAGGACATGTCCCTCATGATCTACTTCTTCTAACCATACCCCTCATATCTATAGTTTCCACCCCCTTCCAATTAGCTGTCAGTGGATTATTTCATTCTTGAGGTCAGAACCCTCATGATCTAGTCACTTTCCCAAAGTCCCACCTCTGAGCATTTCTTCATGGAGGACCAAGTCTTCAACACATGAGCCGTTGAGGGACATTCCAGATCCAAACTATAGCCAACAGGATTCATAATAGGGTCTTGTGAAGTTTCAGTAAAATGTTTGGCATATCAAGCTCTTGGTATGGAGATGGCACATAGTAAACACTCTAGTAAACAGTGTATTTATTAAGATTGCATTCTCTATGCTATAATGATAGGAGATTGATATTTGTCCAGGATCTTTTAGACCAAGTAAGCAAAATCATTCATCTTTTTTTAGAATCTGATTAATTCCTTACTGTTTATAGTTGCAGTACGGAGGGTAAGTGTTCATATATGATTATGTTATTAGAAAATGCCATGCAAGAGAGGTTCAAAAAAATCATTCATGAATGTGCCAATTAATAATCACACCCAAATATTCATCCTCACTCCCTATGAATATACACACTCGATCAATGGTTTTTATAAACACTCCAAACAATACTTGATCCTACACATTATCTTTGTGGTTCCTCATTGGTAAGGTAATAGGACATATTGTAAAATTATACATAAAAATCATAAATATGATTTCTAAATTATTATATTTTCTTTCAGTTAACTAGTATTTAAAGGAGGAAAAGTTAGTATTTTGGGGGTTTGTCCTATTTACCAAAATCATCCTGTTCATCAAATAGGATGAGTTTGTCAGAAATCTTTGAATTGCAAACAAAAATAAAAACTCAAGCTGGGCTAATAAAAAAGAGGGAATTTATTGGTTCAACTAACTGGCAATTTCAAGAGGAATGGCTTCAAGAAGAGCTGTATTGAAGGACTCAAATAATATGTCTTCAGGGTTTTCTCTTTCAGGACTTGGCTCTGTGTGTTTCTGGGTTAAGTCTTTTCTTGGTAGACCTTCTTTTAGTGGCAACATGGTTGCTAGCAGCTTCATACCCTTAATCTCTACCTTTAAAATCTCTAGTAGAGAGAAAGTATTTCTCTTCTGGTGATGCTGGAAAACAGTCTCGGAGTTAGCTCAGATTTTCTTTCATATCCAGCACCAGTTCCCAAGACATTCATGGTAGCAAGGAAAATATGATACTCTGATCACCTTGGCTAGTGCCACTTGCCTTTCCCTGTTACTGAAGATGAAATCAACTTCATCTGAATGTCATGGATTTAAAATGAAAAGAGATGCTTCTGGAGGAAAATCAGTATTACTAGGGGCAGAGGAAAAGATATTATGAAGGCCAAAACTTCCCACACAAACTTCCTACAATTCATAATTTGTTAGTCAAAATTCATGTATAACAGATACTACCAAGTATAATAGATGAAAAAGCCATAATCACACTCCTCTCTGTAGGTTTCCTGGCTTTTAGCCTGCTAAACCTGTGATAGCACATCCTAGGAAGTCAATCAATACTTGTTGAACTGAGTTCAACCTGATCTAGACTCATGGTTTCTCAGGTCTCTCTCACAAGTCATTCTATTTAATTTTCAATACCAGGTCTACAGATACATGGTACAGGGCAGGAAAGTAAGGATTCTGAAAATAAAATTTATCCTCACATATTTTGCATATTGTCCCTATCCTCTCTTCTTCCTGCCCCTCAAGCATCTCAAAGCTTCTTCAGAGAAAAATAAATGAAAGTCTCTAAATGACCAATGACTTTTAAGAGGGGCCCTGGTGAAATATTGGGAAAACTATACCAGATGTAGAAAATTAATAGATGGATGGAAAAACTTAAGCTGCTTCTGGATGAGAGAGAAGAAGGCAATGACTTTTCCCAAGTGCTCTGGAGGGGCAGCTCAAAGCACTTTAATGTTTGATGAATGTGATTGAACTCTTTCCGCTACTCAAGGAAAGACAGAAGTGCTCGCAAGGGCTCATCCTGTGCTGGCTCACTGCCACCATTAACCTTGTCTTCTGCATATATATCAGGGCTTTATACTCTGCTTCTTCTGTTTTAAAATTTTGCTTTTAGACAAAAAAATTCTGTGGCCAGTGTATCCAAATATTATAAAAGAGGGTGCTGGAATGGGAGCAAGGGATTTAGGGTGGTGCTATATTAGGAATCTTTGGACAGTTGTAAATTTTCAATGTCTTCTCTATTCTTTCATCTGTCATAGACTCCACTGCAAGAGTGCCTCCTAGCTGTACTATTTAGGTATCATAGAGGAGGTGCATGAACAGAGTTGTTCTGATTATAGATTCAGTTACCTGAGGACAAAAAAACAGGGGATAAAACACTCCCTCTGGGTGACTATTCAAGACATTTGCTAGTTGATTAAAATACTGTTATCTCTTAATTTGATTGTAAAATACTGAGTCTAACAGAGGAAAGGCCCAAATCACAGTTCAACCACAAACCAAAACTACTGACATCTTGAAGATTGTATGTAGGAACACTCTCTTCTACGTATAATCCAGATGAAACCAAACTGAGGAGAAAACAACAATAAAGTGGACAAACAACATGATGGCAGATCCAGACCAGAGAAGACCTGAAGAAAGATATCCATTAATCATCAGGATTTTTGCCTGTCACTTATCCAAATTATTTCATGCACTGTGGGATGCTGATTTTTGGTGGTGTTTTAATTGACACCACAATTTCCTAGCAGTCGTACATACAGTCTGAGATAAATACCCAGGAAATCAACTGAAATAGGAAGTATTTTAGGCACAATCCATCTTGGAAAATGCAATCCTTACGGGGATGTGGAAAGGATCTGGGTAGTAGTGCATGCTGGAATTGCCATATCCTATGTATTTTCTGGATTTAGTGTATCAGAGATTGAGGTTTAAATTTGGGAAGTGCTGCTACTTTATTGATGGGGAGCTGCCCCTGTTGGATATCTGAGCAGACATGAGGAACTGGACTTTTAAATTGTTACTTAGGGCTGTAAGTCTGAGAAAAAAATGTATTTTTATATTTCTTTATTTTACAAATTTTCTAAAATCAGGAAAATATTTAAGCTGTCAATTGGCAATGGTCCTACACTTTTCAATTGATACAGAAATTTTATAATAAATTTCTGAAATAATGCTATGTTAGTTATGATAGATGTTATTCCGCAAAGAAAGATGCTAAAGCCCAGAGATGTTTAATGTCTTTCTTAGCTTCTAAGAAGGGAACAGAAATCAGATGGTCATACTTGAGCCCAGATATCTTTCCATGAATTTCCCAACTAACCATCACCAACGAAGGCAAACAAAGGATTAAAACTAGGCCCACCAAAAATATTTGGAACCTAAACAGAGTGAATAGTGGCAGATGTCATCTTATAATTATAGTCTCCATGTCAAAGAAAGACGATCCTGTGATAAGAATAATTTGGAGAGGTAAAAAACATGGACAAAATGAGGAAATTGTAAGACATAGTGTTGTGGATTTTGTTATTTCTATAGGTAGTGGCAGTTACTGTTTTTAATTATCTAAATGGCATATATGACATGATACTTATTCTTAAATTTGTGACACTCTTTAATCGTTAGCTGGATGTCATGGCACATATCTGTAATCCCAGCTACTCTGGAGGCTGAGGTAGGAGGATTGCAAGTTCAAGGCTAGAATGGGCATTTAGCAGGATGTAGCTCAATGGTAGAGTGCCCCTGGGTTCAATCCTCATACCACAAAAAACCAACCAACCAAACAAACAAAAATTTTTTTTTAATATTTGTTTTTTAGTTATAGGTGGACGCAATATCTCTATTTTATTTTTTCACAATGGTGCTGAGTATTGAACCCAGTGCCTCACGCATCCTAGGCGAGCGCACTACCTCTGAACCACAACCCCAGCTCACAAAATAATTATTTATTGTTTATTATTTATTCCTGTGGCTTTAAAATTTTTATATTAAATTTTTCTTGCTACTATGCTACCTCTATATCCACAATCAGAAACTACCATACTCCCCTGTTGGTTTTGCTGGAACACCTATAATTAACTCCCAGGACTGTCTGCCTCATTTAAATTGCAAACCCATGGGGATAACACTGGGACTAAATTATCCGTTCTGCAGCCTACCTTGAATAGACTTTCATAACACCAAGCCTGACTTTGTCCCACTCTCTTGCCTGCTTTTATACTATGCCTTCTTGTCAGTATAGCAATCTGTACCTTGCTGGTAAGGTAAGGCTATGGCAGAACAGATGAGCATGTAGCTTTATCTTTGGAGGGCACATGAGTTCATCTCTCCACTTCACCTCCTTAGTGCCTGACTTCCTGCCCCTTAGCTTTGCAAACCTAGTCTGAGCATCTACTTGCCTGAAGCCAGCAGCAGATGAAACTCATTAGGTCGTGCCAGTGCTGTTACTGATCTTCATCTTAAACCTCAGGAAACAAAGCCAGGCATGACATCCTCAGCTTTTATCTTCCTATTTTTGCCTAGGCCTAGAAAGTTGCAGATAGAATACATCTAAAATTGGAGTTTAGGAGGAATACTTTTTCAAAGGGTTTTTACTGGACAGGAAATGCCACATCTTAAAGAGTAGCAGTGTGTTCCTATAGCTGGAACAGATGTCTGAACTGATTTAAAACCAGCATAAAAGATAACCAAACTTTTGGGTTATAAATTCATAGCATAGAAAAAAAGAGTTGGCAATTATTCAGATTGTGTATTCATTGTAAAGAATCAATTAACACATAGAAAATTCAGGATATTTTGGACTGGGTCTGTTGACTAACCAACAGCATAACTGAATCAAAATCATCATTGTTTCTATTATTTAAACATATCACTGCATCTATAACTTCTGAAATGTTAGATGAAAAACTGAGGGCTCAAGGTTTGGTCAGTATAGAATAAGCCTTTGCAGTTGGCACCCTGAGGCCCAGCTTCTTTTCCTGGCACAGTGCTAAAATGGCACATAGAACTTTCATCAGCATTAGTGTGTTGCTCATTTAGAATTTAGGCAACACAGTGAGCAGCAATTATCAGCCAAATAGCTAGGAAGTGAAAATGACCTAGTAATCAGGGTAAACATACATTATGCTATCATATTCTGATGCATAAATATTAGAGAGGAAAAAAAAACAGAACATGGACATGTAGAATCTTTCTTTTAAAGGTTTGTATGAAGGCAAGTGCTGTTCTGGCTCTCTTGCATGGTTTTTGGATGACAACTCCTAAACATGCTGATTTGGTAAATAGTAGGTCATTGTCATCATTTGTTCACTTACAGGTACCATGACCAAGAAAGGCATTGCCCTGAATTTTATTAATCCTAAAATTGGCTCCTGATGACCAGGAGACATATGGAGAGATGATAGCAGCTTGGTGGGAGTTTAGACATTATAAACCTTGCACAGCTAGTTGCTTTAGCTGCTTATTGCAACCCAACTGAATGTTAATACTGCAGAATCTTTTTTTCTTTATTAAGCTTGGAAAATATTAAAAGCTGCCTATGTCATTTTATTCCAAGAAAATCAGGTGGGGATAATATCAATGTTGCAAAATGGTGCTACACTGAGCACCTGGATTACATGCTGTGCTACGTAAGGACAGAGAAGAATAGGCAGAATATTTATCTTAGAAGTTTATATTGATGCAACATACTGGAAAAATTAGGCTAACTGATGGGACAAGTTCATTAGAAAGGTTCTAAGCAGCAGGCACACTTAATTTCTCAGTTTTTCTATTAGCAGCTAACAGACTTGGAGAGATAGATCTAAAAATGCCTCGATAGCAAAAGAGAAAAAGGGGTGATACTTACAGTGGATATTTACTGTTTTGGAGGCACCCAATATCTTTTTCCCCATTCTTTAAAGCTTCTTGATATCTGAGGAGTAGGAATAGGTGCAGTTTCGATGGACTGGTGAATTCAGCTACCTATTTGACCTTTATAGAAACATGGCTTCCCTGAAGTTTCTTTCTGCTGATTGACTTTCTTACCGTTCCAGGACAGCCAAAGTAGTGAACATGTGCACTAAACGTGACTAATTACTCTCATGGCAAAAAGAGAATCCAATCATCCCAATGTAAGACCTCTACTGAGATTCTGCTGAGACCATTGGGAGCCACCTGGTTCTTGACTATTTGTTTATGATCATGTATATTCTCCAGTTACCTCCCCAAAATACAGTTCTGCTCAGATTAACTATTTTCATTTTATCTGAAAGGCTGAGAATGACTATTTCTAATAAAAGCAGATTGTCAGAGGGATAATCACATCTGGAGTGAATCCTTGGAAGTAACAGGGTGATCTGAATATGCAATAACATTCATACTCTCAATCACAGGGATAATGTTAATTTCTTAAAATGATGGTTCTTGCCCATGTTTATAGATCTTTCTCTACTATGTCTTATCACAGTTTGATTAATTAGGATATAATGGAGCCACAGGTATTTTGGGGTTCAAACAAGACCCATAAACATAAGATAAAATTACTACTAGGATCTTGACTCAGCCTACACCTAAACACTGTCTATACTCAGTAGGCAAGATTGCAAAGAAAACTGCACTCATGGTGCCCAGAGAGAATGATTTTCCTTGCCATATCTCAGCAGCAGCCAGGCAGCATTTCATAATTTTTTTTTGTCTCTACAAAACACTAAAATAAAAACATTTGTTAACTAAGATGTACAAATAATTTGTCTTTGCTACTACAAGTGAAACAAACATAAGGTACAGTTTCTGCCCACAGAAAGCCCATAACCTTTTTGCAGAGGTTACCAGACAAACAGACTTGAACGTTCTGTAAGAAAGAAGATTAATCTTCAAGCTAGGGAGAACAAGAAAGATTTGGTGGAGAAAATCCTTGAGAATTACTATGTACATTGAGTAACCAACTGATTTCACAGGATTTCATAGCCCAGGCTAGACCTGCATGGTGTCACTGCTTCCTACAGCCAGTGGAGCAGCTGATTTTACCCAGGATGGCCTCTGCTGAAGAGGACTTAGGATGGTGATGACTCAGTGATGTCAGTTTTGTGTGTTTGTGTGTGTGTGTAAGGTGTGTAAGGGAGTGGGAAAAAGAAGAGTTTTGTGTTTGCTACTTTCCCTGAGCATCCTTGAAACCAGCAGTGGGAGTCAGAGTGTATCACAAAGCAATTTCTTTCCTCAAGTTGTAAATTACTACAAGGAAGAAATCTGTGCAAAATCAATGGGGATACCCAAATAGCAAAACCATGTTTGAATGGGAGCTCAGGAGATGCAAATCCCTCCATCCACTTGTTCTCTAATTGTGGACAAACACTTCTGAATTGTTTTGGAATAGACCATTTCCCAGAAGGTTTCATCTCAGACACCTGTTAGGTTTATTTGCATGTAGCTAAGTCAGACAAGATTGATTATATTTACTTGCTCTTATTCTGTGGAATTAGAAAGCGGTAGAACCGGTATTTCTAGGTTCCCATTCTGGGGTAGCATGTGAAAGAATTAGGGTTCATTATGTCATTTAACCCAATTACTACCTTCATTATGATAAAATATAGGAGCCAGAAACTATTCCCTATTTTTCTTTTCAAATGGGAGAAAATGGAGGAAGTTTCCAAATATAACTCTTAATGTCAGAGTTGGAATGGGAAGTCTAGTCTTCTAACTTCAGAACAGCTTGATTCACTAGGGCATGTTGCCTCCCTTTGAGCATAAAATAAAAATAGCCCAACTTAATCAAACTATGTTTGCCAAGTTCCAGTCTATAGGGAACTTTTATTTTTATAGCCCAGAGTAACACACACTTTATACTAGGCAATTTTAATGGCAATATTGGGACAACCTATACTATAGCCTCACAAATGGAATAAAAATGCCCATGGGTATATTTACCTATTAAGAATGGTGTTAGAGTAGGAGAGCAGTCCACACTAGAAAATAAATGCATGGCCCCTTCACCCAGTTGGGAAAATCTCTTGTTCAGTTCTGAAACAAATATCATTTGCAATGCTTTCCCTTCCCTGATGGTCTTTTAAACTTAGATAAGCTATAACTCCTATAAGGCAAGGCCAATATCTTATCTCTGCCTCTCAGAAACAATTATTGAATGAGTAAAGAGGTAAATGAATAAATTAATAATCTTTAAGGCAAAAATAAAAAAAAAAACAAAACCACACAGTTAGATTGAATCCAACAATAACAAAGTAAGTATACACTGAATGCCAGGCATTATTCTAGGAGATTTTTGTATATTAGTTCATTAGTTTTCAAAACAATTTTGTGAACTAGGTATTATTGTTAGCACTGTCTCACTCATGGGAAAAAGAGGTGGTACACTGTGATCATGATCTCAAAGCTAGTAAAGAGAGCAGGGACTGGAATCCAAAGTTGGTGCTTTTATGATTTGTGTACAGTCTGGTACACAAATAGCCATGGTAAATGCCAGTTTATAAGTGGCCTAACCAAAGCCTTTGAAATTGTCTGCCAAGTAGGTGGACCTTTTTATCTTCACTATCTGCACTGTGTCACAAGGGCCTCAGCTTTCTCCCCCAGAGGGGAACTGGCTTGATTTCACTCAGAACATGGTGGGTGGGGGATGTGTATAGAAATCAACAAATAAGCAGTGTGTAATCAAATTATAGAATTCCAGGGACAGCTTTGCAAAATAGGCATTCCAAGTCACATACAGTTCTTAAAGAAAGGTTTAGTTCACATTTTCTCTGGTAGTCCAAGCTGGGCCAGCAATATAGGAACCTCACTCAGATGTTGGTTCATCATACAATACATATTTTCTCTTCGCCTTCTATCCTTCCTTACCTCCCTTCTTCCCTCCCTCCCTCCCTCCTTCCTTCCTTCTTTCCTTTATACTTCTTCTTTTATTTTTCTAAATAACCATTTGCCCTTGGCAGCAGGAGAGCCTCAGTTCTCAGTCTTTCACTCTTGACCTTGGAAGTCTTTCTTACCTCTAAGCAGTGGTTGGAGAGGCCTCTCCAAGGACTTCCTTTCATGCCAACTCAAGGAGATACTCTAATCTTGCCTCTTTATCTCTTCCATTCACTTCTTTTCTAAATAAATACTTGGCAAAAGACTCAAATAACCTAGAATTCACAGTGAAAAGCATCCCCTCCTTTGCCTTCCTCATATCCCTGGTAAATTTATGTTCTCTGTACTAAACCCTGCTTGTCCTGGAGCCTGGCTTCATTCTCTTAGGTGTGGGCTCTGAAGGAACAAAAGGCATTTTATACACAGAATTCTTGTTATAACTAAGCAAGATACTTGGGAAAGAAAAAAAATCTATCTGAAGTTTAACATAATTTTTCTTTTGTTTTAGAAAAAAATTTTTGTTCATTTTTGCATACTATTATTGTCAATACATATAAAAATTATCCTGAAAGCTACTAAACCACCTCATTTGGCTCTCACAACTCTGATCCAGGACCAAAAGCTCAAGAAACTATCATTTTGTGATATAACATGGTATAATAAAGGCACTAGGATCAGGGAGTGAAGGGTAACAGGACAGCCATGAGAAACAATCACTCTGAGACAAGCTGAAGTGTGTTGGCTCTTTTTTAGTGTCTAATCACCTGTGGAGGTCATAGTCTGGATGAAAATCTGGACACTTTCTGTTTCTATCATTTTACAGTCTTGGGTTTAAAGACAGGGAATAGAATGAGCCCTCAGTTCCACTATGATCACTTCCCAGAGAGCACCACACATTCCATTTTGGTGCAATTGCAGAAGTATGTGCGATCCTTTCTTCTGCTTCTAACTTGACAAGTGTGATCTGCAAATCTCTACAGAATTCTGCTCTGCTAAATATTCAGGAGGGTGTCTGACAGAGTGAAAGAAGGGAAATTAAGTGGAGACAAAAACAGCCAGGTAAAAAAAAAATGAAAATACGGTTACTGGAATTTACAAAATACACAGATTTTATTGGATCTGATTGGGAAAAACAAACCTATCATATGAATTATTAACATTTTACCATATTTCCATCAAACTGTAATGTTTCAGGAAAAAGGTTAGTAAGCTTATGACAGCACAATTCCTTTATAATTATTTAAATTTTATTTTATTTAAAACATTTTTTGGATAGTTATTTGGATAATGTATCCCTGTGTCCCTGTGAGAGGAAAACCCCACCCCTTTATCATGGTGTGATGATTCTAGTCCAAATGCAATGAGTTTCTGGAAATGGCAAGTGAGACACTTGTTGCCATGGTGACTGTTAATAGTTCTGACTCAGATATAGTGTTGCTATAGCAACTGCATTGAGTCCCTTGGGAGGTGGTGCAGTCTTTTTTTTTTTTAATCAGCAGAAAGAGGCTAGAAAGAACCATTTTAGTTGCTTCTTGCTGCACTGCAGTGACGAAGCTTTCAAGGCTATTTCATCTAGATGAAAGATTGTCCTGTTCCTGCACTGATGAAGCAGATATGTTATACAGCAGGATAAATATAGTCCCATATATCATAGTAGCAAGCACATTATCTGCCTTTTAATGAATTCTAATTTTATGATTGTAATGGTTTCTAATAACACAGATAGTCTCAAGTGAATACATTGAAGAATCCTTAATGCAACTGGCAGTATACTAGAAAACCAAAGGTCAAATACCAAATAGGCCCAAATCACTGAGATATAGACAGCTTCATCTCAGATGCACCCCTGTAACAGTGGGGCACACAGCTAACAAAGCATTTGAAAGATCTAGTTGGATGGTCTTGGTTTGGTTCTCAGATTGTATGCTTATATTCCATCTTACATATACCCAATTCTTAAAATGGTGATTGGCATGCAGAAAGTCCTCAATCAATATTGCCAGTGAATAAATGAATCAACTTATCAGACAGTGATCCTTATTTATTTATTTTTCCCTAAGACCATTCATTTAATTTTGTATACTTGTAAGGCCTTTACTACATTCTGTTGTACTTAGAGATGAGTGTTTTAAGCTATGCATGCTCTCAAAAAAAATTGATATGTTGGTGCAATTCTTTTATGTCAGGGCCACTTCACACTTTCCAGTGTGAACTTTCCTACATCATCTGAGCTTTCACTAAGGTATATGGAGCAGCTAGAATGGAATTTAAATGTATCTCCTCTATATAGCCTTTTCTATAGTCAGTAGCTAGAGCATCTCATTAAGACCATCCTTACTGCTAAACAGGAGTTATAAGTGACAGGAGAGACCCATTGGCTGAACTCTGATAAGGGCTTCTTCCATATTTAATTCACTTTCAACTGACCTATTTTTGTTTCCTCCAGTGACTCATGGGCTAAGATGTTTTCCCACCATACTATAAAGTTTCCTTGAGGGAGATCACAATGGCTTGTTCTTTGCACATTTCACTGGGCCTAGCATGATGTGGTTCATTTAGTAAGAACCCTGTAAAACCAAGTTAAATAAAAGTAAATTAAGTGTTTCCTTCTGCAACTTATCCTTTGATTGGATTCCCTCTTCCTGTCTCTGAGGGCAACACCTAGTTAATTAGAGAAAAACATAGGTGCTAATGGGGAGGGTGTGTATTCATGGGGGCATCCTTTTATGGTGGGAAGAAAGGAAGGCCTCAAGAGTTAAGATGGAGCTTTGAAATTCTCTGTTATTATATTGTCACTAAAGCAGTCCCTTATTCTCCCCATTTAAGAAACCATACCAGGATCTGTGTATATAGCATATATTTGTGGAACGAATGGTTTTCTTATTCTGGAATTCATAAGCTTTATACACGGTTTGATGATTCCAGAAAGTAGTTTCAGTTTTCTTGTTTCTTAGCCTTCCCTGCACAGCTGGAAACTAACAAAATGTTGGCTATATGCTAATGAACAATCTAGCCCTCATTAGGCCAGTATGGAAGACAATTTTTCCTTTAAATAAAAATCCTCTAACAACCAGTTTGCCAGGATGGTTCCCACATTATCAGGCTGTGCTTAAAATGTGTAAAAATTAATGAAGCCTCTCACTTCCCACCTTCATATTTCATTTCTGCTTCTTCCTTTCTAATCAGTTCCTAAAATTTTTCAGGGACTTAGTATTAGGCTGATGTTTCTTTTCTCTCTCTGTTGTTTTCTTTCTTTCTTTTCCCTTTTCCTTATTTGAGAAATTTTAAACATGGATGGAATATTGACTAGAAATATACATTTTTAAAAGCTTCCTTTTAAATGGTGCTGCTAAAACAATACCTTGAGAATGACTCTTCATAAAGGTCTAGCTTGTCTTCCTACAAAGACATCTATGAAGGTGAGAAAGAAAGTGAGAATTCACAGTGGCAACAAAAACAATGACTGACAATGAACTCATTGCTGGAATATGAAGGGTTTTCCATTAACTACAGAATCTTTGGGTATAAATTGAAGGACATCATTATGGTTTTCTTTGATTATGCTCAACAGAAAGTCCTTAAGAAGACTATCCCTGCCCCCATCTGTTCTGTGATTCACAAAAGCTAGTGGTTTCACATAAAATCTTGAGCACCTACCCCTCTATGCCTAACTGCTTCTTTCCAGGGCAGCACTCATGTTGTCTTCTCCCCTATTGCTTTTCCTTGTTCACAGTCAAGACCACTTAAAAAAACCTTTTTTTTTTTTTTTTTTTTTTTTTTACTGTAGTAAAAACACATAACATAAAATTTACCATCTTAACCATTTTCAAGTGTTCATTTCAGTAGTGTTTAAGTATATTCATTCACATTGTTGTGAAGACCTCTCTTTTTATATCTAGTTAGAAACCTGTAGCAACAGAAAAAAAAGGAGGAACTAATGAGGTGGGTGGGACCTAAATGTTGCATTAAAGTGTAAATATTGTTTCTATAAGTAAAATACCATTGAGAAATGAGACAGGGAGTGTGGTGGTTTTAGTGTACTTAACCACTGAGCCATATCACCAGCTCCCCTCCCCCAACTTTTTTAAAATTTATTTTTAAATTTTGAAACAGGGTCTTGCTAAGTTGCTTAGGACCTCTCTAAGTTGCTGAGGTTGGCTTTGAACTTGCAATCTTCTTGCCTCCTGCCTCAGCCTCTGGAGCCACTTGGATTACAGGCATGAGCCATTGTGTCCAGCTGACCTTCATCTTTTCAGAATATCAGAAAGCCAGGAAGTGGGCATTTTCATCCCCACAGAAATTCGTGGAAATCCACTGAAACAGTTGTGGATATCTCTCCAAATCAACTATATATCTGGGAAGAGAATTTAGCCAGTGTACAGGGAGTGCAAGCCAACATAGTGACTATGAATAAATGCTCAGAGCAAAGAAAGAAAAATTATTGTGAAGGCTTAAAGGTTATATTGTTTAAAATGGTTTAGCAAAATCTACAAGAAACTTTTAGAACATTGACTTTTCTAAGAGAATATAACAATACTTCTAGGAAAGAAAGCAGAAATCTGAAAGCATTTTAAGGCAGGATATAAAAGCAGAGGTATGAAAAAAACACTGTCTTACACAGCACTCAGCCCTGTGGACTGGTACAAATCATGTAAGCCTAGAAAGCTATTGAACATTAACATATAAACATGTATAGAAATCAAGACACTTTGCACTTACTTGCGAATTAGGACTTTTGTTAACAACACAGATAGTTCAAGTTCTGGATTGTCCAAAAGAGGAAAGGTCACTGTTGTATGGGATTATTAGAGAGAGCTGGAAAGATTTGGCTCAGTGGGAAAGTGAGAATAAAATTCCAGAAAGGGAGAGTGGCATGAGCAGAAGCTTTTATTTGTTTTGGGGAAATGGCATCCTCTTCAAACTGTCCTCAGATAATCTTATTCTCACAATCTGTTTCAATCATTTGTTAACATTTGAAAATCTGACACTACGTTCTGCCCACTATTGTCTTACCCAGGGTTCTTCTGATCTTTTTAGATTAGGTGTGGTTTATTTACCCACTTCCTACTCGTGGATTCCTCTCAGGCAAGGTTGTAAAACATTTATTATCTCATGAATACATTAAGTTTTCTAACTGAGTCATATCAGGCATTTTGGGGGTAATCTCCTCTCATAACAAGTTTATGACGTAGTCAGGGTTAATGATAATCATCCTATTTCACAAGAAGCCATGCTAAAATGTTAAAGGACTTCCCCAGACTTTGCTTCTATCATGCAAGAAAATCAAAGAGTCTAGATTTAAATCCAGGGTTTTCCTCTTGATAATAGCACCAACAGTAAAGGAAGAGAAAGGTGGTGGAAATTGGTAAATGAAGATGTTTTATCTATTTTGGGTGGAGTACTGGGGATTGAACCCAGTACTCCCCAGACCATTTTATTTCCTCCCCAGCCTTTTTTATTTTGAGCCAGTATCTCACTAAGTTGTTTAGGGCCTGACAAAATTGTTGAGGCTGGCTTTGAACTTGTGATCCTCCTGCCTGAGCCTCCTGACACTAGGATTATGGGCGTGTGCCACTGTGCCCACTCCTCTAATTATTATTATTTAGATGGTATTATTTTGTAAGGCTGTAAATGTTTGAAGGGACTTGACTTTCTTCCCCTTAAAGACATAGATATATCTACTCCAATTAGTTATTTGGCTGTGGGTAAAGGATGTTAGCATTCCTGTGTTCTTTATGGGGAAGAAAGATGATGGTACACCAACAATGAGCCTGGTGAAAAGGGAGATTCAGTCTGGACAGATGTTGGGACCATTCACTATGGAGAACAAGAAATATGAGGTATAAAATATGCAATTTGCCAAAGTAATACAGTTAAGTAGAAGAGAGAAAAAAGCAAAGACAACAGAAAGGAGAAAAGCAGAAGGGATAGTGATCCAGGAATGAACATAATGGCAGTAGGATGCATTCCAGAAAAGAGAATGTCATTTGTCCAGTGCAGGTTTGGTAACCACAGTTATGGCAGCTGACTGCCAAGAAAACCACGTCTATTCACTTTCAAGGCAGGACAGTATGCACCTTATTCCTGCTTTCCACAGTGTTTCTGGTCATGGCATATATAAGGTGGTAGCAGCCATATCGTATTGATAATATAGAACTTCTATGGGAAAGAAGGCACTGGGATGACTGGAGGGATGGTTGGTGGTATAAATTTTCCATATAACAATATAGTATTCTCAGTATAGTCAACCTGATCTAATTATTCAATGTGATATATGCCAACTTATTTCATGTACTGTGTGAGGGGGTTCTTGTACTCCCTTGATGTTGCCGCCTGTAGCTATTATCACCTGCAGCAACGATACCGCGGGAAAGAATTCAGAGGCAGATTGGGAATGAGTAGGTTCTTTATTCTGCTTTCTCTTCTGACTTCTCTCTCCAACTCCAACAACAACCCCCATACAACTCCAACCCTGCCTGGTTAAATACTCTACACCTTAACAAGTATACATGTGTCACAAGCTCAACTTACAGGTGCATCACACAGTGTTCACGGGCACAGAAAGATTCTTAGTTGATTACATTAAGGTCAGGAGAAAATAATTAAATACCTCCTCTTTGGCTCTCAGCCATCCGCCATCTTACCTACCTCCTCATTAAGGCTCTTACATATCCCCCCTTTTGTTTTAAAAGAGGGATAAATAGACGGGTGAACCCTCACCACATCAGGATCAACTGTGCCTGTCTTAGGCGTCCACATGTGCAACCAACATTCTTACCCGTCATCGGATAATCAAGGCTGTGCCCTTGACTCCTGTCTTAGGTTGATATGTCGGCCACATGAGACTTTCCCGTCATTGACTACCAGCCGTCAAATCGAGCCAACCAATCACGAGGAGATGCTCCAGTTCTAAGGCGGTAAGCTTTGTGCTGATGAGCCAAGTTCCATTAAATAGCATAACAAGTTCTTCAAACAAATCAGTTGCCCTAAGTTCCATAAAGTAATGCACTGAGATCTCTAGACAAATCAGCTGCCCTACTAGGGTTAAGAAAAGGGGTACCCTCAAGGCATTGTCCCGTACAATGTCCCAAACATCCTATAGTAGAAAGATCTATCAAAATGTCCACTTGCTAACACGTTGATCTAGGAGGCCTAGTGCATGCAGAGCAGAGGCCACACTGCTGGTGAGGTTGTTTAATGCTTGAGCAGCAGGGATGCTTGTAGCGATTGCGATCCCTGCAGCTGTAGCAGCAGCAGCAGCCGTCTCTTTTATGTCTAGACAATGCCACCAGCAAATCTTCAGGGCCTGCTAAAGACTGGCATAGGGATGTACCTAGAAACTCAAGCAACAATCATTAGAGAAAAGGCAGTGCCATTCCAGCACTGAGTCAAGAAGCAAGTTGTAGGAGTGCAATTCAAACTAAAAAATAGAATTATTAGATCTTCAGGTATCTGAAGTTGATATCTGCTCACACACATTGTTGTTTGAGCTCCCACAAACATTAGCTGGCAAAATATCACATTTAGAACGGATTAAAGAAAGACTAAGAGCATTTTAGAAAAATATTTTGTTAGCTGGAACTTTTGAGCCTCTGCATACACAGCAACCTTTTATGAATATGCCTGTTGAAACAATTTAAATTAATCAGCTGTTTAACAAATAAAGTTAATTATAAATAATACCTGTTGAAACAATTTAATCAGCTGTTTAACAAATAAAGTTTAATACAAATAAACAATCCCAAGTTAAATACCAAAATATCAGGCTATACAGTATTAGACATATTCCTTGCTGAAGAGAAGTCCTAGAGATACTTATAAATTAAGTTTGAAGGTACCTTCATTTTTAAATTGTTTACCCAGTTTGAATATATATAACTTAAATGAATTAAAGTTATTTGGATCCTTTTTTTTTTTTTTTTTTTGGAAATAATTTTCACGAGCGCTCGGTTTTTGTTATTTGTGATGTCACATTTACATGAAATCTGGACAGATGCACAGACATAAAGACATATATTTGTGACGTCACATTTACATGAAATCTAGACAAGTGCACAGACATAAAGACATATATAAAAAAGAAAAACACAATTGTGTACACATTAAAGAGAGATCCTCTTGTCCTGGCCGGGAGGAATGAGACTTAAGTTGTGAATTTATTGAAGGAAAAAGTGCGCAGCTTAAAAGTTTCTTAGCTGAAAAGGCAAAGATGAAGTTCCCTTGTCGGAAAAGAGACAAACTCGCGCAGGTGCGCGGATTGATACCTCTTTTAAGGGAATCATTCCACAACTACTTCATCTTGGCCCTTTTGATTTGGCACTTGTTTTATTAATCTTGATTCTGCAACAACTTCATCTTGGCCCTTTTGATTTGGTACCTGTTTTATTAATCTTGATGGTATCCATACCGGCGAGGACTCATGCTGTGGAAAAACACAAACAGATCCTCTCCCCCAAATTAATACTGGGTTTGGGCCCTTCCATGTGCCTGGAAGTACATCCTTCCAGTAAACCAAAGGTTTATGTTGTTGATGTGGATTCCAGTGTCTGTCTCCAGCTAAATATCCTTTGGAATCCAAAGTTAAAAATTTTAAAGTAAAAAGGGCAACGGCTAATCTATCTTTAGGATTTGTCCAATTTCCTTCTTTTTGTTTCAAAAGCATAAGTTTGAGTGTGCGATTAGCTCGTTCAATTATACCTTGGCCTTGAGGATTATACGGAATACCTGTCTTACAGAGTATACTGAATTTTGCGCAAAACTGTTTGAAAGATGAGGACGTATATGCAGGGCCATTGTCTGTTTTAACCATTTTGGGAATGCCCAGTGCAGCAAAAGCTTGTAGACAATGAGATGTAACATCTTTAACTTTTTCTCCAGCATGTAAGGAAGCAAAAATCATGCCTGAGCATGTATCTATGATCACATGAATAAATCACAATTTTCCAAAACTTGGCTCATGAGTGACATCCATCTGCCACAAATGATTGGGCATTAATCCTCTTGGGTTAACCCCATAATGTGGATTGGGCAAATGTGTCACACAAGATTGACAAGCCTTCACAATTGTTCGAGCTTGATCTTTAGTTATTTTGAACCTTTGTTGTAAAGTAGTACTATTAACACGAAATTGAGAATGGAACGAGGTAGCTTGTTGGACTGCTGAAAATATAAAGATTGTTTGAGTGAGGGCATCGACCTTTTGATTACCTTCATGGAGAGGACCAGGCAAATTAGTATGAGATCTGATATGTCCAATAAACAAAGGTTCTTTATGTTCCCATAGAAGGTTTTGAATTTGAAAAAACAATTTAAAGGCTGGAGTATGAGGTGCTATTGGACCTGCTAGCTCCAATTTAGGGACAGCATGTACAATATAGTGGCTGTCTGAAAAAAATATTTATGGGCTGTTCTCTAAAACTTTCAAGAGCTATAATAACAGCTTCTAGCTCTACCAATTGAACTGATTTGTGGGCAGTAATATGAATCATATTTTCTTTTTGAGTGACTACTGCAGCAGTGCCATTAGAGGACCCATCTGTAAATACATTTAATGCCTTAGGAATAGGCTGATGTTTTATTACCTGTGGAAATATAATGGGATGATTGATACAAAAAGATAGTATAGGAGACTTAGGAAGATGGTTATCAAATTTTGCAGAAGTAGAGCATATAGCTATAGCCCAATCATTATCATTGAAGCACAAATATTCAACCTGTGATGATGAATAGGGAGTAATAATAGTAGCGGGGTGAATGCCAAATATTTTAGTAGAAGCCTTAAGTCTTTGAAGAATAAGTTTAGCCACCATGGAGGTATAAGACTCAATTGTACTTTTAGGAGAGACGGGCAAATGTATCCATAATAAAGGCCCCTGTTGCCAAAATACTCCTGTGGGTGTATATATTGTGAAGAAATAATGATCAGTATCAGCGGTCGAGCAAAATCAAATCTATCACAATGGGATCCTTCAATGGCCTTTTCTACCAACTTTAAAGCTTCCCTAGCATCAGGAGTCAATGTTCGCAGTGAAGATGGATCAGGGTTCCCGCGAAGGATATCAAATAAGGGTTTTAATTGGCCAGTGGTGAGGCTTAGCGCAGGGTGAAGCCAATTAATGTCTCCCAGCAATTTTTTAGAAATCATTAAGTGTGGCCAAATGTTCCTTATTTATTAAAATTTTTGAGGCCTAATGAAAGTATCCATAATTTGGAATCCTAGATATAATATTGGAGATCTAGTTTGAACCTTTTCTTCAGCAATATTTAGTCCATATTGTTTCAAGTTTTCTGATATATCGCTAAATATGGTGAATAAGACTTCTTGATTAGGATGAGCAAGTAAAACATCATCCATATAATGGAGGCACATAAGCTTTGGGTATTTGTTCTTGATAGGCTGAATAACTTTATCTACATAGATTTGACATATAGTGGGGCTATTAGCCATTCCCTGGAGTAAAACTTTCCATTGAAATCTTTGATCAGAATTAAAAAAAAAAAAAAAAAAAAAAAAAAAAAAAAAAAAGAAAAGAAAGAAAACAAGAATGTGATGGCTTGGGAGCAAAGACGTGGTATTGAGATAGGAAGAGCTCCAGTCCCAGCTCTGTTACTGACTGTGTGGTCTTGCATAGAAAACTTTACCTCTCTGGGCCTCAGTTGTTCTATCTGTGAAATATGAAAGGATCCTTTCCAGTTCTTCAGTTTTGCAATTCTAGAATGTGATGTTGGTGAACATTAAATCATATTAACTTCAAAAATAAAAAAAAAAGAAAGAAATCTTTGATCAGGGCCATTATTTTTAATAGAAGGAACTGAAAAAGCAAACCTGGGGGCATCCAGAGGATGTAGAGGAATAGAAAAGAAACAATCCTTTATATCAAGAGTTATAAGATGGAAATTTTTAGGAATACCTACAGGATTAGGAAATCCAGGTTGGGTAGGGCCCATAATTTGCATGGTTTTATTGATTTCTCTAAGATCATGTAACAATTGCCATTTTCCTGATCAGGAATATGGGGGAATTCCAGGGAGAGGTGGAAGGTTCTATATATCCTGCTTCTAGTTGTTCTTGAACTAGTAGGTGGGCCACTTGTAATTTCTCTCTAGATAGGGGCCACTGAGGGACCCAAACTGGCTTATCAGAAAGCCATGGTATTTTCAAAATTGTTTTCTCAGTGGCCTCTAAAAAAATATCCTATACTTTTTCGATGACGATTTCCTTTAAGTTCAATAGGGTTAGGATCACCCTGTAGATTTTTTCCTAGTCATTTACCTAGAACATATCCCTGTTTTTCCCTGGGACTCCATCTTTTATTATTATCACCTGCAGGCTTGCTTGTGAGGTGTACTCCCATTTGTTGCAAAACATCTCTTCCCCATAAGGTAACTGGCAAGCTGGACAAAACATAAGGCTGAAATGTTCCTTGATGCCCTTCATCATCCTACCATTTTAAAACTGTTGCACTTTTTTCTGGGGTATTAGAATATCCCAAGCCTCTCAAACTAGTTGAAGACTTTTGCAAAGGCCAGTGTTTGGGCCATTGTCGTACGTTGATAATGGAAGAGTCAGCCCCAGTGTCAATCAACCCCTCCATCTCTATTCCTTGAATTTTAATTTTGCACATAGGCCTCTGTGAACAATCCTGAACCCAGCAAGCCATAGGTCCCGAGCCAGTGGAACCAAATCCCCTATTCTTCCTATTTTGAGGCATACTCTTAAATGAGTCATGTAAACTGGGAAGGAGAAGCAGCTGAGCAATTCTATCACCTTGGTTAACAGAGCTAATGCCTCAAGGTGAACTGAGCATAATCTTGATTTCTCCTCCAAAGTCAGAATCTATCACACCTGGAATCACTTGAAGTCCAGATAAGCTTTTAGAGCTTTTCCCAAGGATAAGTCCTACAGTCCCTAAGGGAAGAGGTCCCCTGACTCACGTGGGAATCAGTTGAACCCCCATTTCAGGTGTTAGCACTATTCGGGCGGTGGAACGGAGGTCTAGTCCTGCACTTCCTCTTGTTCCTCTGACAAGGGAGTCAATGGGTAAGAGAGATTGTGTTGAGGAATCATCTGGATGGATGTTTGAGGATACTCTTCATCTAATGCCTCGTACATTTATGGGCCCCAGGGCATTGGGCCCCGTGCCCCGTTTTTTGAATTGCCAGACAAAATGTTACATCAGTTTTGCATCTGCACTTACTAGCCCAATGGTTTCCTTTTTTACACCTGGGGCAGCGGCCTGGGGCACGAGATGAGCTTGGCCTTATTTCTATTGTCTCTTGCCTTCTTTGGGGATATTGTTTTCAAAATAACCTGATTGACTATAATAATTTTTAGGTTGAGCCCTTCTTGTAAAATTTTGAGGAGAAGCACCTCTCATGGCTGCTGCGATTACATTACCTGTAACAAATGCATCATTTATGTCCTTGCATAGCCTTATATATACAGAAAGGTCCCTTTTAGATTTCCAAGGTCGAATAGCGTCTTGACAATATTTGTTGGCATTTTCATATGCCAGCTGAACAACTAATGGCATGGCTTGATCAACATCTCCAAACACTCTACCTGCAGTCCGCAAAACTTGATCAGCAAAGTCAGCATATGGCTCATTAGGTCCCTGAATCACTTTAGACAAGCTACCCTGTAAGTCACCAGTTCCTTGTAATGTTTTCCATGCCTTAACAGCTGCGGCGTATATTTGAGCGTAAACTCCAGGATTGTACTGAATCTGAGCCTGTAAATCAGCATATTGCCCCTCTCCAGTTAACATGTCTACGTTATGGTGTGGAAATCCTGTAGTCACATTTCTTCTAGCTGTTTCAACACAGAACTCTTGGAATTGAGATCTCCAAATTAAGTATTGTCCCCCGCTCAATACTGCCTTACATAAGCCTTTCCAATCTGAAGGAGTTAAATTTAAAGTGTTAAGGGATTCTATCATGCTTATGGTAAAAGGAGCTTGGGGTCCATATGTCATTGTTGCTTCTTTAAAATTTTTTATAGTTTTGAAATCTAAAAATTGGTGGTACCTTTGCTGGTCTTGATGTTCAAATACTGGTAGATTCCAATGTCCCTGCGAGTTTTGACACTCAAGGGCACGTAAGCACTCAGAAAGACCGTTAATCTCTGCTTCAAGGGCAGGCAAGTGCCTAGAAAGACCCTTCATAGTCTCTGTAATTGATTCAACCCATGAGGGCACAAATGGTTCCTCCACTTGACAGTCCTTTATCTTGGTCCTCCTTAATTTCCTTTTGCTCATTTTCTCAGGATCACTTTTACTTAATTCTTTCTCACTAGTACTATCCTCACTGGTCCTAACTGACTCAGTGGAGGTTGTGCTCTCTTGATCACTTTTACTTAATTCCTCCTCACTACTACTATTCTCACTGGTCCTAACTGACTTAGTACCATCCTGAGTCCCAGGTTCAACTGAGAGCACGTATTCTTCAGCTATCTCTAATAAATCTTGAATAGCTTTAGGAGCTTGGATTTTTGTCATTTTTGAGCCCATCTTAATCGCTCTGACTAGAGACACCTCAGTTCTTACCTGCCGATTCTGAAATCCCCGTACGGGCCACCACTTGTTGCCGCCTGTAGCTATTGCCATCTGCAACAATGATACTGAGGGAAAGAATTCGGAGGCAGATTGGGAATGAGTAGGTTCTTTATTCTGCTTTCTCTTCTGACTTCTCTCTCCAATTCCAACAACAACCCCCACACAACTCCAACCCTACCTGGTTAAATACTCTACACCTTAACAAGTATACACGTGTCACAAGCTCAACTTACAGGTGCGTCACACAGTGTTCACGGGCACAGAAAGATTCTTAGTTGATTACATTAAGGTCAGGAGAAAATAATTAAACACCTCCTCTTTGGCTCTCAGCCAGCCGCCATCTTAGCTGCCTCCTCATTAAGGCTCTTACACCTTGATACATATACTTTTGATGGTTGTATACATTTTTATTGCTTCAATCTTTTCTTCCTTTCCTTAATGCCACTGGTAGTATATAAGAAAAGCAAAGGTCAAATACTGGATAGACCAAAATCACTAAGATGTAGACTACTCTCTAGCTTTAGGGATAATTTTGTGTTCTTTGTATGCCATGCATTTTCATATGCTTTTGATTTTTTTTCTAATCTGTAATCATGTTAATTCTATTGGTTAATTCTATTGGACTCCCCCTTTCTAAGGTGTGATGAGAACTTATATGTAGGAGTGTGTTGTGGTTTGGATATGAGGTGTCCCCCAAAAGTTCCTGTGTTAATGCAGAAATATTCAGAGGTGAAATGATCAGATTATGAGAGCTGTAACCTAATCAGCCCATCCTAGTTTGAATGAACTAACAAGATGGTAACTGCAGACAGGTGGGATATAGGTAGAGGAGGTAGATCACTGGGGGTGTGCCCTAGAAGGATTCATCTTCCCTGCAGTCCCTTCCCCTCACTCTTTGTTTCCTGGCTATCATGAAGCAAACAACTTTGCTCTGCTGCACCCTTCAGCCATGATACTCCGCCTCACTTTGGGCCCAGAGCAATGCAGTGGGCCCACCATGGGCTAAATCTCTGAAACCATGAGCCAAAATAGTCTTTCCCTCCTTTAAGTTGTTCTTGTCAGGTATTTTGGTCACAGGGACACAAAGCTGGCCAACACAGGTATAAAATGGGGTCTTGAAGTAAGAAGAATCATAGTGATTATTTATTCATTACCTGTACAAACTTGCAGAGTTGAACTTGGCCACATTTTCAAAGAAAACAGTTTAAAAATTAACATGAATTTTAATTTTGTTTTGTTTTATCTGAAGATTACTATTCAAGCTGCAGGAACTCACATTATTGACAGAATTTTAGACTTGGAGAGAACCAGACTGTGGGTGAGCCTGATTTTTCAGGCTTATCTCTTATTCCACCTTGCATGATCTGTTCAATGCCAGAAATATAATTCTGAACCCAAGAAGCACTTGGTAACCCTCTCATTATTTTAATGTGATTTGGATATACATAATAAAATGTCCATTTTTCCTTCTTTCTTTCCCACTGAATTAATGCTAATTGGCAGTCACTGTCAAGCAGTTGGTTCTTTGCCTGACCTGCAGTTTCCAGTTCTCTCTGATTTCTAGACCCTCAGCAGAGAGAGCCACTTACCTGACAAGTAGACATGAACCCATCTTCTTAAGGACTACTGCAACTGCCTTTTTGCATTAGTTTCCTAGGACTTCCCTGACAAGGTAACACAAACTGGGTGGCTTAAACAACAGAAACTTATCATCTCAGTCTGTATGCTAGAATTTCAAGATCAAAATGTCAATAGGGTTGATTCCTTCTAAGGGCTGCAAGAAAGACATCACTCTCAATTAGCTTTTGGTAGCTCCATGGCAACCTTTGGTGTTTCTTGCTTTGTAGAAGCATCACCAAATTTCTGCCTTCATCTTCACCATCTCCTTGTGTGCATCTACATGTCTCTTTTTCATGGAGACATTAGCTATGTCAGATTAGAATTCATGCTAATTACACTCAATTTTAACTTGACTGCCTCTGTAAAGACACTATTATCCAAAAAGAGCTACATCATGGGGTATAAAGGGCTAGAACTCAACATATAAAATTTTGGGAGACACAAGCCAAACTGTAAAAATGATACAGATTTTCTGCATCATAAAACACAAGAACACAAAATGTATTTTAAAATTTATGTTGAAGTCAGTTTTTACTTTGATGTCTTCATTGGGACTTTCTCTTTCTTAGTAATTTTCTTTCAATCCTAATCATCTCCTTCAAAGTATTTTTCCTATGTTTTTCTTGCTTCTACTTTTTAAAAACTATGTATATTTATTTCTGCTCCTTTTATTCAAAAGAAGGGTTGCTATTTCTTTGAATCAGTGATTATCAACCATGAAAGTAAAGTACCCCAGTCCCAGGATTGTAAACTGTGTTCAGATCATTAATTTCTCTTAATAAGTAAAATAGCCAATTCTGTGAATGATTTGTGCTTTTAAAATATGTATTTGAGAATAACTCCTTCATAGTCTCTCCATTCATTCACATTCTTATATGCTCTCTGAAGAAGAAAGAGTAGTTATAGCCAGCATAAGAGAATTTGTGTGCAATGGGGAGACATATTACAGAAATAGTATTAGCTTATTTCTCATTACCTCTCTGTGTGTTTGAAGTAAGCTTACATTTTTAAACTTTAAACATTTACATATTTGCACCCAAAGGAGTATGTCACACCCACAATGTGTGTCAAGGCAGAAAAAAATGAGAGTCACTACTCCAGAGTTATCAAGTTATTGGGTTCCAGAGGTCTTCCCTGGGGAGGTAAAGAATCATTTATTTTCAGTTTAGACCTGTCCTATTCAGTTAAAATCAGATATTTTATATGTATGCCCAGATATGACAAAGCTAATTTTGTTACATGTGACAAAATTTAATTGACTGGTTTTACCTTCATACTTTGGTATCCAGTGAATCTTTGTGTATTAATAAGCTTCAATTTTCTCATCACATTTAAATATTATAATCAACTTACATGAACAATATCAATACTGGGCAGAAAGTTTTTGGTTTTAGTATGGTGAGGAAACTAACAATTTACTGTCACTTTGGCCAATCATTTAGGCTTTAGTTTCTTTATCTGTGAGTGATGGTGTTCATACTGTATCAGTAGCTGCCAATCATAAGTTTTGAAAGATAATATCTTTTTAAAGTAAAATCATGATTTTCATACTAACATAAGATGAAAACATGTTGAAGAATTTTACTTAATTCATTAATTATTGAGGAAGCTAGTAAGATGTGACAACTAGTTCTCAAGAACTAGTTAAATCAAACAACACATGCATATAGGCAATAAGAAAAAGTTTAATATAAAGACATGCAAAATTAGTCAATATCCTCAAGGCACTTTTCACCAGAATAATTTGCATTACTGTAAGTATTCTATAATTTACAAAGTCATATAATGCCTCAAGGGCAATAAAAGGTGCAGGCTTCTTTGAATGAAATAACCTGTGGGCAGGAGGTGCTGGACAGAATAGCCAGTAGTCTATTCTTATGCATTAAAAACCCTTTACAGTTTTTCTGATTTAAATACTGTGTTCTTTGTTTTGAAAAAAAAAAAAATTGTTCTAGAGAATCTCAATTCATAATACACATGAGTGGAGTTTCTTTGGTGAAAATGAGTATAGGGATTGACTAAGCTAATTTCTTATTCTTTCTCTTGAATTAGTCACTGAACCAGAGTTTTTGAATACCTATGTAAATCATTCGGGAAAACACTAAATGATTTCTGTAACTACCGATTGGTTTTACATTTAGTCTCTCAACTTTCCTTTAGTATCTCTCATGCCCATACCTTGAGGAAAATGGGTGCTACTAAATCTCCTGACTCTACCCACCTCTCTGCTTCTCTCTCTCTCTCTCTCTCTCTCTCTCACACACACACACACACACACAGAGAGAGAGAGAGAGAGAGAGAGAGAGAGAGAGAAAGGTACTCTGCTATAATAAAAAAAAACAAAAATAAATATTCCTTTCATGATCCATATATATATATATATATATATATATATATATATATGGATCACGAATATATATATATATATATATATATATATCTTTACAATTAATAATTCCAAAGCTGTTTACAACTGTAGGATTTTCTAGCTCTGAATATCATAGAAACATTGCAAAGTACTTGAAAAAAATACTTCCCCATCCACAAAACTTGCACCCAAATAGCCTTAGAGTACTCTTGAAGATAAAATATAAATGTATTGGTTGAATTTTAGTATGATCCCTCTTTATCATTAATGTATTCAGTTTATTTTCTTAGTTTTGAAAAACAAGGCCATATTTTAAATGCCTCCAGGCATGTGTACCAAAATATCTTTATAAATTCTGCATCATATTTCCCTGTTCTTTATTTCTATTTCAATTTATATGGATCTTAAAAGCATTTTGTTATCTGAAAACTGTGAAGGGCTTCCTTCAAAAATAGGGTACTGTTTTCTTACCACCCATTCTGGCCTAAAATCTTGTCCCCGCTACCCTGTCATAGACTTATGGTATTCTTGCCTTAGCCCTGGTCCTGGCAGGACACTTGTGGAATTCTTGTCTTAGTGGCAATGGTGATTTCATTTATTAGAACATGGGTCCCCTGCTAGTAACTCCCATTTATGATCTAGTATCTTATTGTCCCTGCTTCTTGGAATGGGATTTGGTTCTTTATTCTTGCTGTTTGTTCTCACTACTGTATCTTCCATGGCTTTGACATATAACATCTGTCTGTTCAGCTGATTTCCTGCACTTGACCCTTTGATTGCCTGAACCCAAGATGCTTTTCCCTAACCCCCCCCCCCTTCTCTGCTTACCTTATGTTAAGAATACCTCTATATCTTTTACTCCTATGTCATTTTGGCTATTCTTTTTTGTTCTACCCTGTCCTTTTGCTTCTGAAATTTTGAACTGACGTTCTCTCCATTGTGTCAAAACAGGATTCTAAAAGATCAAGACATTGAAATAAACTTCAATGTCACTTAGCAAAATCCTAAAGACTAGTTTCCTTGTCCTGAGAACTGTCATACTTCTCCCTTGTCCTGAGGTCCTTAATGGCATATAGAGTATTTTTATGAGACAAAACTTTAAGTAGCATCATATGAAATCTTTTTCAGTCCTACTGGTTCTGCTGTTGGGAAGTTCTCTATTCTCTCCTCCTTCTAGACCCTTTCTGTTGACTAAGACTAAGGCATAGATAAAAAGAACAAACTGACCAAACAACTAACCTTTGCCAAGTAAAGACTACCTGCTAGCTTTTGTGCTAAATGTTTTGAAAACCTTATTTATTCTGCACAGTATTCTTCTGAAGGAGATAGTATCCTTAGCCCCACTTTGTAGGTGAGGAAAGAATGAATAAGTTGCCAAGGTCATCCAGCTAACAACCTTTGAAACCAGGATTTAAGTTTGGCTTCCTGACTCTAAAGCTCAGTATGCTCTGTATCCTCCTAGGATAACAAACTAACATCACAATCTAATACAGACCATCCCAGTTTATGATGATTTGACTTATAATTTTTTCAACCTTACCATGGTGTAAAAATAAGATATACTGAGCCAGACATGCTGGTGCACACCTGTAATCCCAGGGATTCTGGAGGCTGAGGCAGAAAGATTGTAAACCACTTAGGCAATTTAGTGACCCTGTCTTAAAGTTTAAAAATACAAAGGGCTAGAGATGTAGCTCAGTGGTAGAGTGTCCCTGGGTCCAAGCCCCAGTACTAAAAACCAGAAAAGGACAGATTGAGTGGAAAAATGTACTTTGATTTTTGAAATTTGATCTTTTCCCAGCCTCACAATATATCTCAGGATATTGGACAGCAGCAACAAGCTACATCTCCCAGTCAGCCACACAATCCCAAGAGTAAGCTACCAAAACCACATAGTACACTGTGTTATTAACCTCTGATGTTCATTTAGGTGTACTAAATGCATCTTTAAAGACGCATCAGAAAGTAGTGACAAAGGCACAGGTCAGCAGATAGGGAAGCTCAGGCTTTAATCCCAGCTGTTAGGCAAGAAACTCTCAGGGCTTCTATTTTCACATTTGTAAAATTAGATTGTTTGGTAGGTAGTATCTAAGGTTTCTTCCAAAAATATAACTGCATCATAAGGGGTCTAAAGAACCACAGTCAGTAGGAATAGTCTCAGCAGTTCAATGAGGGCTGTGACAGCACTGTACATGGGTTAGGCTTATTTAGTGAGGTTAATTATGCAAGTCAGTCCAGCTCACTTACCTTGTCCTTTCTGGTTCTGTGTCAGGCAACTACTGAGCGAGTCAATTGAGAACCAGGCAAGTATGTGCAGCCCAGTTATTTCCTATGTCTGTTATCACCAAAGTGGCAGGTCAGATCACCAAATGGAAAGTCAAATGCAGTCTACCTTAGAGTTAGTCTCTTAGCACAGAAAAGTCATTGCAACCCAGAAATCACTGGGTTGGAGTTTTATGGCAAAAGAGCAAGGTTAAGAAGAATATGCATGGAAGCTGCTTTATTTTCAGGGCAATCGTAAAATTTCAAGATGGAAATCTGGAAAAAATGCTGTAAAGATTCTTTTGGAACATGGATTGAGGAAATGAGTTTTGACTGGGTATTGTTGGAGGGCCATGAACAGTAAATAAACCTAGACGATGATGTGCAGTAATCACAAATAAGGATGTCAGGATATCTGTTATTTTGTCTGGTTGGCTCTCCTTCCTTTTGGAATCTGTTCCAAACCACACCTAGTGATTCTGATATGACTCTCTCTCCTGCCATAGGAGCGGGCAGATTACTCAGATGGCTAGAATATATCATTCCCCAGGGTTCATATACTATTTGACCAGAGATAGATATTAAATAAGTAGAGCTAATCAGTGCCCTTCAGCAGGGAACAACTTTTGTTGCACGAAGAGAGAGAGGATCTTGTTTTGAGTTTATGATCTGTAAAGATCCTTGCAAAAGGGGAGCAACAAGCAATTAGTGGGCACCACAACTTGGAAAGAATAAGCCATCATTAGAGGAAATAAGGGCAAGAGAGAGCAACACATGGCTAAGGGCATTGTTTAAACACTTAGCTCTTGATTTGCCAGAAAGCAGGAAATACCCAGAATTTTCAGATACATAAATCAATAAATACCTCTTCCCCTTTTAGCATACATTTATTAAGGTTTAATTTATGTGCAATAAAATTCACCCTGTTTAGGTGGCAAGCCCCATGCACTGTGTGGTCAAAGCACAAAAATTGTGCAATCACCACCACAATCAATATAGGCTATTTTATAACCACATAAAGCTCCTTCATGCTCCTCTGTTATCAGCCCTTTCTATATCATCTATACCATCTGCAGGCAAAAAGTTCTATTTTGCTGTTTCTATTGTTTTGCCTTGTTACGAATGTCAGTAATTAGAATCATAATGTAGATAGCCTTCTGAATATAGCTTCTTTCACTTAGCTTAATGCATTTGAGATTGTTATAAAGTATTAGTATTTTGTTCATTTTGTTGCTAAGTAGTATTTCATTGTATGGATACATCACAGTTTGTTTATTCATTCACCAGTTCATGGGCATTTGAATTGTTTCCAGATTTGGTGATTATACAGAAAGTCAAAAGAAATAATGGCATACAGGCTTTTTAAAAAATATATAAAGAGAGATACTTTTATTTCTCTTGGGTAGCCTAAGAGTTGGATTGCTAAATTGTACAGTAAATATATTTTTAACATTACAAGAATTTTCCAAAGGTTATTTACAAATGACTAAACTATTTTGCATTCCCACCAGTGATGAGAACCCCCACTACTCTGCTTTCTCACCAGCATTTGATATATTTATATTTTTTAGAAAATAATTTGAATAGGTGAGCATTGATATCTCATTGTAGTTTCAATGAAAAATGATGCTAAGCATCTTTTCATCTCCTTATTTACTATACACATAACTTTAGTGAAGATCAAATTTTTTGCTTGTTTTTTTTAAATTGTGTTGTTTGTTTTCCTGTTATTTCACTAGAATATTTTACATATTCTGGATACAAGTCCCTTATCAAATTTATGCTTTGCAAATATTTACTCCAGTCTGCGACTTGATTTTTCATTTTATTAGCAGAGTCTTTCAAAGAGAGAACTTTTTTAATTTTGAAGAAGTTTATCTCATTTGTTTTTATATTTTATGCTTTTGGTGTCCAATCAAATTTTTTTGTTGTTGTTGTTGTTAAATTCAAGGGGATGAAATATTTCTTATATTTTCCTTGTAGTTTTAGGTTTTATAAATAGAACTATAATCAATTTGGGGTTAATTCTTTTATACATTACTTTCCCTTTTAAAGATGATTTAAATTGAGTTTCTGTCCCTGGCAACCAGTTTCACAAACATAGATTGGGTCCTTCACAAATATTGAATGAAAACATTTTAAGAAAGACCTTGTCTAGTGGAGATGTATTTCTGGATGATATGTCAATTCTTTTTCCAATTTAATTTCAATGAATATCCTATTGAGATTTATTTATTTGAGTTTAACCAAGTAAATTTTTTACTGGAAGAATAGATGAAAAAAGAACCATAATAGCCGGGCGCGGTGGCGCACGCCTGTAATCCCAGCACTTTGGGAGGCTGAGTCAGGAGGATCGCGAGTTCAAAGCCAGCCTCAGCAATGGCGAGGCACTTAGCAACTCAGTGAGACCCTGTCTCTAATAAAAAATACAAAAAATGGGCTGGGGATGTGGCCCAGCGGTCTAGTGCCGCTGAGTTCAATCCCCGGTACCAAAAAAAAAAAAAAAAAAAAAAAAAGAACCATAATAAATATTTTTAAATTATTCAGAACAGAGATGTTTGGACTATAAGATATTAAAACATAAAACACAAAGTAGACCACAATAGTCAAATCAGTGAGATTCAGGCATCAACAGACAGAGTAGGAGGACAAAATGGAAAACCTAGATGTAGGCTAGCATGTTTTATATCACTGTAAAATAATTTTAAGAAGAATTATCTAATGGGTAGTGCTGATAAAATAGCTAAAAAACAAGTTAAAGTCTATCCTTACCTAACCTCAATTTTCTAGGTAAATTAGATTGAAATCTGAAAAATGAAAACATAGAGGGCAAATGGCAGTCTCGAGCTGTGCCTCCTTTGTCTTTTCCCAAACCAGTTTTTCTTGTTGGGGGTTATTTAAATGTATTGCATAATTGCCCATATAGTTTGCATTTCAATTTATCTTACCCAGATTATACAAAAATATAGATAATACTGGTCTTCTTTGCTGAAAGTGGAAGTACTCTTTTGATGTTCAAATTTATTATTAATTTTTTTGTTGTTTTTTATGGAAACATTTATATTCAGCCAAGATTTGTGAAAATATGTTCTCCACCAAATTAAATATGGCTTCTAATATACCCTGGAGGGGTTATTTTACAATTAACTGTGAGGGTGTGGGGTCTGCAGGCAAGGTAAAGGGCCTGGATTGGCTGCAATGCCTGCCTCCTGTTAGGTGAAGTCACATTTTTCTTCTCTTCATGCATGCTCCAGCCTGGGGGATTAATGTTTACCTTGATTTAATATCTCATCAGAAGCATGATTTCCACAGCAGTCTGGCTGGTGCAGGATTAAATGAAGCATGGCTGTTTCTTTAAGAGCAAGTTAAACCTAAAGCCTTTAGCCCTAGAGTGGAGGGGCAGGAGATGAAGAGAGAACAAAAATCTATCGAAATACCAATGGTAGTGTGAGAATGAAAAATTTAACCTGTTCACCACAAGCACAATTTAGGGACAGAGATGAGGTTTGTGCACAAGAAATCTAGGGGTTATTCTCAAGTAGAAAGTACTATGGGGCTCACAGGGACTCTGCTCTAGGAGTTGCCCTAGGGCCTCAGCTTCCCCTGGATCACTTCCATCCCACACCTTACTGCATGAGGGACCTTCAAAGAAAGGAACAAGCTTTGTCTTTAAGGGAGAAAGAAAGGGAGATTATTTTCAGAGTTTGGAAACTGAATCCAAAGCCCTGTCAGGACAAATTTTGCCAGAGCAGCATATTCTTTCTCCCACATGCTAACAAATTAATACAAGAAAGACTAAACTAGGACAGGCTGAGGGCCAACCTGCCCAGAGCTCTGCCTGTGGCAGAAGATTGCAGAAGCCCTGGGGGAGCTCAGTATTAAGGGTATTCCTTTCTGTCCCTACCAAAAATTTTTGGATTTCCTCACTAAGCTATTCTGACCCTAATGAAAATATTTAAATGTTTCTTATAACTCTTTGTATTTTTAGCCAATACTATCTCTATGGGATAATAAATTCTTTAATTTCACTCCATGCTGTGTAAAATGATACTTCTTAAATTGTCTTGAAATTAACATTTTCAGATCTCAAGAGGTGGATCTAAGTTCTTCCACGTGAGAGCTTCAGAACTTTTGTTCCTTCTCAATTGTTTTATGATTTTCTCGGCTTCTAGCCAGCCCTTTGTGTTGTCATTCCTCCCCTACTCTCCTTCTTCCAGAGACTTCATTATTTATTTCCTTCCTTTTCCATTCTTATTCCTTTTTCCTTTCTGGCACACTCTCTTTCTCTCTGCCTTTCTTTTTCTTAGTTGTGCTAAGGAGAATTGCACTCAGTAGGGATTTGGGCCATGCCCCTTCTTCACACAGTTGTGCTGCATTCCTCCTACTCAGTCTTTACTTAGCTGTATAACAATGAACCTGCTAAAAGAACAATGTGGGCTTGAGAGTCAGACTTGGGTTAAAACGTTCCCATTTCCTTTACTACATATATGATCTTGAGTAACTGAGCTTCAGGTTTCTTTCTTTTCTTCCTTCTTTCCTTCCTCAGAGAATAACACACCCATCCTGATGAGTCATTGTGAAGATTAAATGATTTGGAAAACATTGGGTATGCAGTTCAATATTATTATAATAAAACTAACTAATCTAATGCTAAAGAAATCAATGAAAGTGATATTGCTAGTTACTGGTGATGAGTTCTTCTCCCTCACATGTTGAAGTATAACATTAGAGAAGCACGCCAAGGCAAGTATATAAAGCAGGGTTTATTTAAAAAGGGGTAACATAGACTTCTCCCAGGAGGGAGAAGGGGGCCATAGCTGATATCCTAGTATCCCAAGAAGTGAGGGTGTTTTGCCTTTTTATATGTCCTAGGCTTCCTTTATTCTCTTGCTCCCTTCCCCAAATCTCTCTGCTTCCTGCTTACATGACTAGGCCCAGGAAATACTCCAGTGGGTTGGCCAAAAGGTGGGAAACAGGTGTGTTGAAGGGGCCAGGGAGGAGTGATTCATGTAGGAAGGGGTTCCAGGACAAATTAACTAGCAACTTTTACAATTCCCTATAGGGAGGTACAATTCCTGGGACAGGCTACCTTAGCAACAGGTTGGAGCAGGGGCACATTCTTGATAAGCGTGGAGGAAGGGCTCTGAAGGAATTAACATTTCAATCCCTCCATTCTCTGGATCTGACCCTTGCCTCTCTGTTTTATTCTGGCTTCAAAAGTCTCAAGACGGGTATGCCTTGTTACCATTTCTATTATGAACCTTTAAAGTAAAGTTAAAAGTCCATTGATGCCACTGAAGTTGCAAGAAGAACTGACTTTGATTAACTAGCAAGAACATGGTTAAATCATTGACCTATAATAGACGTAGTTCATTACTTCCACATCATACCTGATAACAGATGTCTTGAGGAAACATAATGATGGAAATCCTTATCAGAGTAAACCTAGAAGCTGGCCAGCCATGGGCTAATTCTTTTTTTTTTTTTTTTTTTTTTTAATTTATTTATTTGCTTTAGTTGTACACAGTGCAATGCATTTATACATTTATGTTTACGTGGTGCTGAGGAATGAACCCAGGCCGCACACATGCTAGGCGAGCGCTCTACCGCTGAGCCACAACCCCAGCCCCCCATGGGCTAATTCTTGCCATCACAATCCACTACCACGAGGAAACTGTCCCTACTACAATTTTTCTCATAAACATACTTCCAACCCAGAGGGGAACTCTTGAGCAAGAATTGCCCATTAGCATTTCACCCTTTGAACTAAAATTTCTAGAATTTTCTGTTTGCACCTCATATAGTCACCAATTGTGAGTCACTTTAGGAAAGATATGATTTTGGGAAAGGCAATCTCTGGCACCTGAGATAATTCCTGAAGAGCTGACAACTGAGACTCTCTGTTAATTGCTTTTCTCACAGCTAGGCAGAAAGTCCTGTCCTGAAAAGGGTCTGAGTTGCATACCTTCTTATCTACCACAAGATGATACTGTCTATGGAATATATCCTTGTGCTTTCTATGTTTTTATTCCCATTTCTTTAACAAAATCTCTGGCCATGTTGCAGCACACACTACTTATTACCATATTAAAAACAAAACAAACAAACAAAAAAAACCACTCCAATATTTATTTGCTGAAAATGGCAGTAATTTAGTACTTTCTCATAATTCTTTGTGTTGACGGGGGTCAACTGGGTGATTCTCCTATTGGTCTTGCCAGGGGTCATTCAGGTGTCTGTAGTGATGTCCCCTCTTAGTGTGGTTAGGAGGGCCATGGCCTTACATATCTTGGGCCTTGATGTTGGCTGTTGACTGGGTCTCTCCTTGTAACCTCTCATTTGATAGTTCAGCTTCCTGAAGTGACAGTGATAGTGTTCCAAGAGGTGAATATGGAAGCTATGACCCAGATACCAGAATCAGCAATGCTCTGTTTTTCCAAGCAAATTATAAAACTACTCAGGTCCAAGGAGTAGGAAAATAGACTACTACTTGATGGAAAAAGCTTTAAAATATTGTGGTTCCATTTTGCAGTCTACCGCAGTCTGTTCTCTCTCTTCTAAATGAAAAATACACAGAATTATTCTTTTAATAGTTCCATTACCAATTTTGAAATCCATGATCTCAATATAGCTTAGAATAGAACTTGATCATTCCCATTGCCATGAATAGAGTTGTGCTGAAGACATCTGCCATCTAAGAATTGTCATTATTAAAAGAGACTTTTGATGTCCTTAGTAACATAAGTTACTGCCTAATCTCTGTGTAGAGTTTGGATTTGCTTGGATTCTACCTGAAGGTGTTAAGAAAAGATTTTTAGATCTGATGTAAAGACTATAGACACAACTCACATCCTATATTTTATTGTAGAAAATCAGCTCTGCTAATGTCAAATCAAATTCTGAACTTGATCCATATGTGTGGCAAATAGGTCTTTCATATTGTTCATTCCATGAATATTCTTTTTTGAGCCAAAATGTAGAAAAGGATTATTTGTCAAATACACCTAGAAAACTGTAGTTCTTCAAGAAAAAGTTTGAAAGTGGGGGTGTTAATTTTTATGTCCCAAAACATTCTGGGCCATTCAAAACATATTAGTCTTTATCAACTGGACAAGTGTGATCATGAAAGATACTTCTCAAATTTCTTCTGGTCATATCTAATTTTTTGAGTCATGAACCTACAAAATTGGGTCCTCTTTCCAGAAAAGTGATGATACATTCAGAATTTTTGGTATTTATGGATATCTCAGTATCTTTCATGATAACTCCATAGTTCTTTAAATGTAGGAGTCTTACAAATCAGCTGAGGTACTCGTCAACAAAAGTAGAGTGTCATTCTCTACACTCCAGCATTTGTGGTTGGGGTAGCCTTGGCATACATCAGGAAATGCATTTTAACAAAAACTCTGGGTGATTCTAATACAGGCTAGTTTTACCTGAATTTTGAGAAATATGAGAATTTATGAAACCCCCAATTAAAATATTTTATATTTCTGCATATGTTGAAGAGACCAAAAATATTAAGTAAATTTTTGTCCCCATTCCTCTGCTCACTTCAGAAGAATTCCAGTGATTCAGCTTTTACATCTGGCTCAGCTAACAATGACACTGGAATAGAATTTGATTGAATAAAGTTTCTTTTCTATGTACATACAGAAATATGGCATGGACTTCTTGGTTTGTTACATTTTTTTAAATATTTATTTATTTACCTTAGTTGTGCACAATGCAATGCATTTATGTTACGTGGTGCTGAGGATCGAACCTGGGCCGCACACGTGCGAGGCGAGTGCTCTGCCGCTGAGCCACAATCCCAGCCCCGTGTTACAGTTTTAAAATCTTGATCCCTTGATAACCCAAACTGCTATTGAAGATGCAACATCAATCATTTATGTTCTCCAGATGATCTTCTAATTGTAGTTAATTTTATGTAATAATATTCACATAGTTGGAATCAGTGTGGTGGTGTGCATCTCCTTTGCAATATTTTTCTATATGCAAGGCCATTATTATTTCCATGTATTAACATTATTCATATACTTGTTTTTTTTAAAATATTTATTTATTTTGCTTTAGTTGTACACAACGCGTTTATTTTTACGTGGTACTGAGAATAGAACCCAGGCCACACGCGTGCTAGGCGAGCACTCTACTGCTGAGCTACAACCCCAGCCCCCGTATACTTGTTATATGTATAGTAATAGTACTCTACTGTATGAGGTGTGTTTAGTTCTCTTTGATGGGCTTTGGGGTATAGCCTGTACTTGAACTGTCAATAGTGGTGCATCTTCTATAATGAATGTTGTGAATAAGAATTATTAAGTGAAAACAGCATGAGAACTGATCTTGAAAGATTCTTGGGCCTTTAACTGATACATAATTAATGCAAAGAAAATGGGTAATAAACTGAATCCAAAATGTTGTCAGAGTAAACACAATTTTAGGCATTACAAAGCATGGTGTTATTAGATTTTGGATTAGTATCACAGAAGACTTTGACTGCTATAAGTCTAATTTGGCTGAAAGGAGGGGATCTGATAAATTTTTGACTAAGAGTCTTTTTATTATGGAGAAAAATAATGTAGGCAAATGCTGGACTTGATTTCAACTAAGAAGGGAAAACAGGGCTGGGGCTATAGCTCAGTGGTAGAGCATTGTCTAGTATCTGCAAGGCCCTGGGTTCACTCCCTAGTGCTAGAAAAGAAAAAAGGAAAAAAACGGATTATTAATGTAACAGTAAATGCCTAACACCAAAGAAAAGGAACACTAAGCTTATTCATGTGCCCTAGACTTTAAAAGTCAATTGTTAAAACGCTTCTATGAGGCTCTGAAAGGGAAATAGATGATGAAGGGTGGAAAGTTCTATAAATATAATTCTGACTGTACAAAAATTTTGAGAAGTTCAATGAGAAAGGCAAAAGGAAAGACATCTAAGGAAAATAATGTAGTTAAATTCCATTCTAAGTTCAGGTTCACAAAAGACTTTTACAAAAGATTTAAAGAGAGACATATAATGAAAGATGAATATAAAAGAGTAACAAGAATATAAGTGCCAAGAAACCTAAAGCACAAGCAAGGTGAATGAGGTAAGCTCTAGAGAAAGAGAAAGATGAAAAAAATTCCGATTCTAACTGTGTAGAATAAGAAGAAGCTGTAAGCCAATGGCTTTTAAGAGAGTTAAAGAAAACTCAAGACTCAAACTCTTCCAATTTTTGTGAGAGACATGGTAATGCTGAAAATTATGAACTAAGCACTTTAAAATTAATTTTTTTATCAGCATTCAGAATTGGATTTTTAAACAGAGGCTTGTGAACCTTTAGAAAGGAATGTGACAATCACTGTCAATCAATATGCACTCTGCACAAATGAGTAAACCTTATTGATCTCATATCATTTAAAAATAGTGATTGGTAATTTCAGAAAGAGTAATTGATTTAGTGTCTATTGATTTCAGTGAGAGTTTTGATAATTTTCCTTAATGTTATTTAGGATAAAATGGTAAAAGACTTCACAGAATATTAAGTAAATTTCTAATGTGTTGTCTAACAGCTGATGTTTAATATTTAAGGAATAAGGTCTTCATTTTACTAGAAAATAACTCTGTCACTTTCCAGTTCAAAATTTACTCTAGTGCCCAGGATGAAGGAATATATTATATATTTGTTTTTTTGTTATATAATATGTAGGACATGTGAGTTCTGGATTAAAAGAAATCTCACTTAAGAAAAATTTGTGTAGGATATTGTTTACTTAGATTTGATCCTGACTACCACAAGAGGAATGTAAAGACAAGAAAGATATGTGGATAATTTCTAGCATTGTGTGAAAATAACTGTTGAGAGTTCACTCCATGCTAGTAGGTTGAATAAGGGTCCCTCAAGTAATTTACATCCTGATACTGAAAAACTGTGATATGTTACCTTATATGGTAAAAGGCACTTTGCAGGTGTGATTATGTTAAGGCTCTTGAGATGGGGAAATTATCCTACTTATGTGGGTGTACCCAATGTAATCACCATAGTCTTTACATGGTGGACCCAGGAGGGTTAAGATCATTCAGATGTAAGTATGTAAGTAGATGTAAGTAGAGGCCAGAGAAAAGGGAGAAGCCTGTAGAAGCTGGAAAAGACAAGGAAAGGGAGTCTTCCCTAGAGCTTCAGAAGGAACAAAACCCTGAACTTTCAACCTCAGAACTGTTAAATAATAAATTTGTATTGCTTTAGGTCACCGACTTTGTGGTAATTAATAGCATTAAATGAAAGCTAACATACCTGTTTATAGATGACTAAAGTATGTTATGAGATCTGATCTACATCTTCAGATTCTCCTAAAGGAGGAACAGGTGATAACCATTAGTTAGCATGACTAAAAGAACTACCTTCATCTGGTTTGGACCCACTCCTCCACATCCCACATTGCTCTTGTTCCGTTTGGCCCTACTATTGCATCACTGATTCTTGCTTCAGTGCCCTTATTACTTGGCATTATGCTAAATTTTAGTCATTTGGAAATAGCCTTTCAGTGTTGGCTCTTTATCAGATGATTTTCACCAAAGGCTTTGTTCCCTTCAAATACTGAAACTAGCTATAGGGTATTATAGCTCTGTCTTTCTGATCCAAATGTTTTGCATTGTTTTTTTTTGTGATAAATGTCCTCTGCTCTGGTGTACTATGTCAATAAGAGGGAAATTTTAATTCCCCTGTGGGAAAGAATGCATCCAATTGAAAGATAAACCTAAACACTGATTTCAGGGGATATCTGGATAGAAAATGTTATATCGGTGAAATATGGGGATGTCAGGTGAATTGATGATGGAGAAGTGGTAGAGGGAGCACTAAATCACCCAAACAATCCAAGCCATTCTTAATACTTTACATGAAGGAGTGACAGTAAACTGCACAGAGAGGGAAGGGGGTCTTATCTTAAGACCATCCCCTTCATTGAATATTTTATAGGATAGTAATTTATAATTTATTACAGGACTCAGTGCCACGTTTAACTAATTCAGTCCAGATCTCTGAGTTTGAATCACAGGATGACATCTTCACAAAAGCCAGAAGTCATAACAAAGGTTATGTTTTATATTCAGTCAGCCAACCAAAGGGTAATCACTATCATGTTCCAATAAAGAAAGAGATAATACTCTTTGTGAGCAAAGAAATAGAACCATCAGATTTCTACTAATGCTAAATCTCAAGAATCCTCAATACAATATAAACCAGCCACAAAAGGGTGATAGAACCACATACCATCATAAAAGAAGATTTAATTTGGAAATCAATCATAAAATCCAGATACAATGCAAGATAAACTTTGGTCATATGGAAATTTGGTCATTATATAACTTTACAACATGTGGCTTTTTGCAATATAATATATATGTTTAGTCCAAAATGAACAATCATAAAATGAGTTAAAAATTTTATTTAAAAGTCAGTTTGGGACCAATATATAAAAATATTTTGCCAAAGTAAATATTTAGCCCAATTAATGGTTAACACCATGGGTATAAGTTCAATGAGCAACTTTCTAAGAGGCAGGATGAATTGGTTGGAAATGAAAAATACCTGATTAATGAACAGCACTGGAAATGACTTGCTTGTGTCCTAGTCCCCACCATAGCCAAAACCCACAGATGAATCTATTTAGTTTCCCTCAGCATTCTTAGCTCTGCCCTAGATAGTTTTCTATTATTAATCAAGGGGATTATAAGAAGCCGTAGGCAAGGCACTCAGAAGTATGTATCATGACAACTATCAACAGAAGTTCTTCAGTAAAAACCTGCCTGATCTTACCAAAGATAGATTTGAAAAATCCTTTCCAACCTAGCCAAATGGGAATTTTTGACTCCTTTTTCAGTCTTCTAATGAGATAGAACATAAAGAGGGCATTTCCTTAGCATGTCAACAAATAGGCATACTATACTAATAATAAGGGATTTAGAAATGAAACAACTAAGTACTTTGTTATTGGGACTTCTAGAATTTGTAGAGAATGTTATTTGAATGTCCTGTAATTGAAGTCACCTGTCATTTTTCTCACCTGAGACTCATCAATTGTCCACACTAACTGTTAATCTTAGCAAGTTTCTGCCAGAATGTCTGCCTGATTACTTCCTGCTATCCTGTTGGTCGCTGCCCAGCTTATATGTTATCACCTCTGAGAAGACAAGACTCCCTGGCATGGGCTGGATACCCCTCATAGGATTCTTTATAGGATGCTGTTCTCTCTCTCTTTCTCTCTCTCTGATGTAATTATCAGTTTATTATTTTACCTACTGTATTAAGCCATTCGAGGGAAGGGGCTGTCATTTTTATAAATGTGCCTCTAGCAAATTCTGACATATTGTAGATGCACAATGATTTATTGAGTAAAGTTTTAAAAGTGTATATTTGACTTTTTCATAAACCAGAACAGAGCAAATGTCTACAAAAGCAAATGTCTTAGTAATAGTTCCTAAATATAGGGTTCAGAGCTTAATAGACTGCTAAAATATAAGTGCCATGAAGGCAAAAGCTTAGTTTATTCACTATTGTTTCCTGAGCATCAGGAATAGTTTCTGATACAAAATAGGTACTCTGTAAGTATTAAATGACTAAATGGGAAAAAAGGAACAGTCATTTGAAATAAAACCTGGAACAAACATCTATGAGGAGTCTCAAAGATGACCATAATTACAACTTGACTCATATTTTACAGTTAATGAAATAGACTGATTTCATTTAATTCTTGTAAAAAATATTGTTCTTTGGCTTTTTTACAATCACCTCCATTCTGCAGATAAGGAACTTGAGTTGAGAATAGTACAGCCAAGGAAACCCTGGTTCTATGATCACAGATTGTGGGATCTTTTCAATACATTGAACTTCTTCAAACCACGACATTACACTGAACAATGTTTTTTCCCCCTCTTCTTCTTCTTTTTAAGGAAGCTCTTTACAGAGTTAGCACAGCTTTGTTTCAAAAACAAGCATTTGAAAAATCTGGCCTTAAAGTGACTAGATATAAAAATAAAGTGTCATTGTTCCCTGAATAACATCAAAGAAAAGTGTTATGAGAACCATGTCTGGGGTATAATTCCCCTCTCTAAAAACAGAAGAAAATAACAAGAAAGATCAATTGTGAGAGATTCCATTGATAGAGAAGATAGGCCTGATATTTAACTGATGGAGTAAAATTGTCAATATATATATATACCTTCAGTGACAAACAGCTGAGTACTCTCAGAATAATCCAGAAAGTATAAATTCTTAGTAGGATTTAATATAAGCACTGATTATTTATAACTGTGCTATAAGTAACAATAGTGATGAGAGATTGGAAAAAAATTATAAGGATTGTACCCCTATCTACTGTATCTAGGGAAGGTCATATCAGTTCAACTTATAGGTGTGCAAATAAATGACTGGAGTTGGACTTGTAATCCAACCCTACATTTTTTAATCTACTCAGTGATATGCTTAAGTTATTATCTGAAATATACACTATATGATCATGGCAGGCTGGATAATGTTTTCCCCCAAGAGATGTCCATGTCTTAATCCCTGGGACAGAGTAATGTTACCTTATAGGACAAAACAGAGCTTTGTGGATGTTGTTAAATTAAAAATTTGGGGATAGATTATTTTAGATTATCTAAGTGGGCCCTAAATACAATCACAAATACCCTTGTGAAAGAGACTGGAGAAATGCCCTTATCTGGGGGAGATGTGATAGACAGAAGAGGGGAAACTGATGTAATATAGAATTAGATTGAAGCAATGGGTCCACAAATGAATGAATACCCACAGCTACCAGAAGCCAGAAGAGGTAAGGAAGATTCTCTTCCTAGAGCATCTGGAGACAGGTGTCCTGGCCAACATCCTGGTTTTGGCCTAGTGAAATCGATTTTGGAATTCTGGCCTACACAATTGTGAGAGAATAAATTTCTGTTGTTTAAACTTTTAAGTCTGTGGTAATCCATTACAACTATCACAAGAAACAAATACATCCACTGCACATATAGACAAGAACTTTTTGAACTTGGCATTGGTACTAATAACTGTCTACTTGTTGCTGGATGAGGACTCTATTTTTTGTTTGTTTGTTTGTTTTAACTAAAGAATTCAAATTGGATTTGAACTTTTTTAGGGTTAACATATGGAAGCAGCCAAGTGGCAAGCATGATGCAGAGAATAGTGTTAGGCTGAACAATCTTCACAAGAAAGTTAAAGGACTGTGGTGAAGTTGTTAGCTTGGGTGAAAAGACACCATGCAGAGATTGTTGGAGAAATTGACCTAGTGTAGGCAAAGGTAGAAATTGAGAGTTGTATTTTAAATACATTACAGTTAGGCTCTCTGTTAGATACCTAAGTACTCATGACAGGTAGGCAATGAACATATAAATTGAAAACTCAGACAAGAGGTCAAGGCAAAAGAAAATTATTTGAAAATGATTATCTAATAAGCATAGAGTTAAGGAGAGAATAAATTTTGGAAATCTTATAATTTTTTTTTCTGGGTATCTGATATATTGATGCTTACTTTAGTTAGCAGAACCTTATTTCCACACAGTATTACTGTTCTTAGCCAATTTTGCAACAGCAACACTCTCTTATTAAATGAAGATTATATAAAATAAAATTGAACCACTCATGCCATTTATCTTTAAAAACTATGATTCTCAGTAAAGTCATTTCCCTTCACACATATCAAATGTAAAAAAAAATCTACCCACACTAGATAGCTTTCTCTCATTGGAGTTGACAGGGATCCAAAACATTATGTTTTTTGCAGCTTTTTATTTCCCCAAAAGGGAGAACAGACTGACCCTTTGATAAAATAATCATAGAAATAAAAATTAGAATACCATTATAAGGATCATTGTATTACATGCAATTTTATATATATATATAGGTGTGTGTGTGTGTGTGTGTGTGTGTAGGCATCATATATATTAGGAAGTTAAATATTTATCAACACTAAATCTTGCAAGGATAACTTTCTGTACTGAACTGCTGGGAATATTGCAGAATTTATTGTGTAAATTAAATGATGTGTTTAAAAAATTGCATATGAATGCATTAGAAAAACTTCATGATATTCTTACTAAAATGACTCACATCTAAAGCAATCTAAAGTATACAATATATAGTTGTGGTGCGCAAATATATTAATATAATTTTATGTTTTGAATTAAGCACATGAGACTGTGAAGTCTGTATACACAAGCACTTTTCTATAGGCCTCCCCTGGATTCTCATAAAATTAAGAATGGGTGGGGGGGGGTAAAACAAAAGAGCAGAGAAAGATCTTTTGGGTGGTTATTGTATATATGAAAAACTCACCCATTTTTCTGAAGCTTTCACTCTTTTGAAGCAAAAGCTTCTTGGTAAGAAGAAGAAAACCCTTTTTCCCAGAGATCAGGCTAAGTAAGCATTACTGTTAATGGGGAAAAGAGTAGAAACCTTTTGACCTTGGACTCAGGTAAAGATACAGTGCTTCAAAGAGAGGAATAGAAGTAAAAGCTCATAATTCTACATCGATATCACTGGAGGAGAAGCAGGAAGCTTTTTCCATCCAAGACCTTCCAAAGATATAAGGCAGAAGTCACATGAAGATAGCTGAGAAAGTGCCACAGCATAGGCCCAGATGCACATCACCTAAGGCTTATTCTGGACTCTTGTAATGAAGAAAAGAATCTGGCATTCAAAACAAGTCAAGAACTGAGTAACAAGAAATAAAGGATCTCCTTTGGGAGTGACACAGAGCGCTGAAAAGAGCTCCTGTGTTGTTCAGATGAACCTGGGGCTCCCAAAAGCTGAGATGGAGCAGGAACACAGAAAAACCCTTGAGCATCCCTGATCTCATATAAAACATGAGGTACCAGCAACTCTCCATTGGAAGACTTTGCTGAAAATGTTTACAACAATGACAAAGAACTCCAATCTATTCACTATTCCCCACCCTAAATGCTTGACAAAGAAAAGACATTCCCATTTCCAGGTGTAAATGCTATTTAATTCAGTCTCTCCTATTTTTCTACACTTGATGGATGTCATTCAAGTTACAAAACAAATAAAATTGTCAATAAATAAAGCAACCAACTGAACCAGACGATGACCAATGACCCAGAAGATGACCCAGACATTGTTACTGTTATATAGCAACTTTAAAATAAATTACAATTAATATGTTAAAAGATCTAATGGAAAGGGTTTACAACATGCATGATGAGGAATTTCAGCAGAGATAGGAAGTAAAAGAAAGAGTTAAATGAAGTGATAGAAATTTAAAAAAAAAAAAAAACAGTAACAACAATGGTATTTTAGATATCATCAAAAGCAATTTTGGACCCCATCCAAAATTTGGTTCAGATGTCCTCACCAGTGAGGCCAAACATACACTACGGGACATGAAATGGTTTATTACTTACATAATAAGAAAGTCGTTATGGTGAATACATTTCTATGGTGAATTATATATATATATATATATATATATATATATATATATATTTTTTTTTTTATTACAAAAACAAGTTTGTGTTAGATAAGTAGCAGGGACAAGGTGATGGACCCTGTCATGGACTGGGATTTGTGTGGTCTGAACCTTCCATCAGCACCAAAGGAAAGATCACTCAAGCTTTATTACCAATTTGTCTAGTTTTAGAGCTGAAGGGAAGAGGAAGTTATGAGGCTTAAAAGACAGTGAAAAAAGAATAGATTATCCAAGAACCGAATAATATCAAGTAGTCTAATATTCATAGAATTAGATTTCTAGAAGAAAGAATAAAGCAAAATCAGCAAATGGTTGAGAATTTTCCAGAAACAATGAAAGTAACAAATTATAGATAAAATGATTTGTAGAGTACCAATTAGGATAGATACAACAACATATTATGTGCGCTCTCCCTCTCTCTCTCACCTATATTTATCATAGTAAAAATTTTGAAAACTGAATGTAAAGAGAAATCTTGAAGGCTGTCAGAGAAAGCATTCACAGTGTTTTTAGAGAAACAGATCATCTCAGCAGACTTCTCATCACAAATAGCAAATCAAAAGACAACAGACAAGCATACAAAAAGTATTTAAAAAGTCAGGAACAAGTGCACACTTGTAATCCCAGCAATTTGGTAGGCTGAGGCAGGAGGATAACAAATTCAAGATAACCTGGGCAACTTAGCATGACCCTGTCTAAAAATAAAAAATAAAAAGGCTGGGGATATACTTCAACGGTCCTGGGTTCAATTCCTGGAACCACCAAAACAACAACAAAAAATACTAAAAGAAAAATCTGCCTGATTCTGAGGCAAATATGAAGAAATAAAATGAATGATGACAGTAGCATAAAGGATGGGAGAAAGGAAATGGTGGTATATTGTTTTAAATTTCCTACTCTATACATGAAACATGAATTTAGAATTTAGAGTGTTAAGTTATTTGAATTTAGAGTGATAAGTTAGATGTGTAAATTCTAGAGCAACCAGAAAAAAATAAACAGAGGAGCTACATAAACTTGAATAACTTCACTTTTTGATGTCCAACAGTTAATAGATTTTTAAGCCTCATTCCTTCATCTTCTTCTTCTGTCCACTTGTGGGAGAGTTAAGAAATTATGGTCCCTCCCTCCTATACACCATGAGAAGTTCAATACAGACCTATGTAGTGTGTGGAAACCAATACCTCAGGCCCTAACCACCATAAAAACTCCAAAATAATCTTATTCTGCTCTCTCAAGACATTTCAGAGGTTCTGGGCAACTTCTTCCCCCTTTTTGTGTCTGAATGACACCATGTCTCAACATGTGAGACAAATTTTAGGTGGATGTCCATCAGTGTGCATTCCTTCATTTTTGCAGATGGTCAAAACATAAGTCAATACTATATAAAGAATATACAATTGTCCAAAAGATGACAGGGGAAGAGCAATAAATATTGGGTACTAGATAGGACAAGTAGAAACAAATAAAAAGACTGTGTTTTAGTCAGCTTTTTCGCTTCTGTGACTAAAGGACCTGACCAAAACAACTGTAAAGGGGGAAAGATTTATTTAGGGGCTCAGGTTTCAGAGGTTTCAACCCACAAATAGCAGGCTCCATTCCTCAGGGCATGAGGTGAGGCAGGACACCATAGTGGAAGAGCATGGCAGAGGAAAGGAGTTTGCATGATGGTCAGGAAGCAGAGAGTTTCCACTTGCCAGATACAAATATGTACCCCAAAGCCATACTCCCAATGCTCCACCTCCTCCAACCTTACCCCATCTGCCTCCAGTTACCACTCAGTTAATCTCATCAGGTGATTAATTCACTGATTGGGTTAAGGCTCTTATAACCCAATCATTTCTTCTCTGAACCTTTTTGCATTGTCTCACAGGTGAGCTTTTGGAGGACACCTCACATCCAAATCATAATAAGGACTATATATTTAAATTTATTAAATCAATAATTAAATTAAATGGCTTTAAAACACCAATAAAAATAGCAAGGCACTACTATGTGCTGTGTGCTAGGAGCTCATTTTAAATATATAGCCATGGTAAGGCTAAAAGTAACAGAATAGAAAAACACATTCCATGGAAACCCTAAAAAAAGAAAGTAAAGTGACCATATTAATAAAAGACAAAGTATATTAGGAAAAATGATATCACCAGGGATAAAATGGACATTATATAATGATAGGGTAATTAATCAGTAAAAACATTCTAATTGTGTATGCATAAATAATCATGCTTCAAAATACTTAAGAGAAAAAATTGATAGAACTGAAAGAGGAAATGTGCAAATCCACAATGATAGAATAAGTTGATAGAAAGTCAGTAGGGATGTGGAAGACCTGATTAGCACTGTCAACAAATTTAAGCTAAATGGTGTTTGTGGAATAACAATGTAATATAGAATCACATTGTTTTCAAGTGCATCTAGAACTTTCACCAACATGAATTGTATCTGGGGCCATAAAACAAATCCAATCAAATTTAAACTGTTTTACATCATATTAGGTATATTTGTGAACCATAATATTCAATGATAGAAAGATATCTGGAAATGCTCAAATGTTTGGGAACTAAAAAATCCTTTTAAAAATAATCTTCATAGTATAGTATATATAAATCACAGGTGAATTATAAAATAGTTCAAGTTGAATAAAAGTGAAATTGAAATAAATCAAAATATATGGAGGGCAACAAAAGAGAGTTTAGAGATATACTTGGGGTATGAAGTACTTATATTAGAAAAGAAGAAATGTCTTAATTCTTAATGTCTTAATTCTAGGAAAAGAAGAGCAAATTAAACTAAAAGCAAACAGAAAGAAGATAATAATAAAGAGTAGAATATAATGAAATTAAAAATAATTGAGAATCAATGAACCCAAATATTGATTCTTTGAAAAATACTAAAAAATTAATTACTTTGAGTCAGACTGATGAGCAAAATCAGTCCACTAATATTAAGAATGAGCAAGGGGATTTTACTAGAGCTCCTATATATAGCAAGAGGATAATAAGAGGGTAACATAAACAAATTTATGCCAATTAATTTTATAACTTGATGAAGCAGACAAATTTCATGAAAGACACAAATTATGGATATTTATTCAAGAAGAAATAAACTAAATTGATACATATCTATTAAATAAATTTAACTTACAGCTTAAAACCTTCTCATAAAGAAAACATAATGCCAAATTGATTCACTGGTGAATTATTCTAGAATTTTTTTTTTTTTTTTTTTTTTTTTTTTTTAAGTGGTGCTAGGACTGAACAGAAGGCCTCACGCATATCAGGCAAGTGCTTTATATACTGAGCCACAACCCTATCACTGAATTCTACCAAATGTTTAAGGATGAAATAATACCAATTCTATAAAAATAATTTAAGAAAACATAAGGGAGAATACTTTCTGATACCATAATCATTATGAAAATAAAGTTGAATAACAATATTTCTTCTGATTTTAGATGATGAAATGTTTGACACAATATTAGCAAGTTGAACCAAATATCATTTATGATCCATAAACATGGAATACTTAAGATAAATTTAACGTATGTATATTATATGCACATATAATTTATATGATATAAATTATAGATAAATAATTGAAAGATGTGTATGTGTGTGTGTATGTCTATATATGTATATCACATTCATGATTGGAGAACTCAATATCGAAGAAATGTTAGCTTTCCCCAAATTGATCATTAAATTCAATGGAATCCTGATAGAAACTATTACAGACATTTTTCTTGTAGAAAATAATAATTTTATTATGACATTTACATGGAAAGGAAAAAGATCTTGAGGAGCTCAAAGCAGTCTTAAAAAGAATTAACATGTAGTACCACTTTTCACATTTTCATTTCCATCAAGCAACAGTAATTGAGAGTGTTTGCTATTGTGTAGGGATGAATATACAGAAAACTAGAACTAAACCCTTGTGTATTCAGTTGATTCCCCACAAAGTTGTTAAGGCAATTCAACTGGGGGAAAGGACACTATTCTAAACAAATGGTGCTGGAAAAACTGGATATTCATTTGGGAACAAAATTTATCCTAACCTCACACAATATACAAAAATTAATTTCAAATGGATAAAGAGCTAAACATAAAAGTAAAGTCATAAAACTTCTAGAAAAAAACCTAGTCTATAATGCTACTAAAATGTAAAAGAAAATATTTACAACATTGGAGTATTCAAAGACTTAGGAAAAAACAGCATGACAATTGACACAAAATTAAACAGAGTGATAATTGACACAAAAATTTAAGTTTCTGTTCTTCATAAGAAAGTAAAAAGTCAAGACACACACTAAGAAAACATATTCATAGTACATATATTAAATACACATGACATATATTAAGAGTGAGTTGCACTGATACTTCATAAATGAAGATATGTGAATGGCCAACAAGTCTGTGGAAATATTTACTATCACTTGCCATCACTGCAATGCAAATTAAAACCATAACGTGTACACTGTATCACCCAAAATTTTAAAACCAAGTATTGTGCAGAATGTAGCAATTGGAACTCTCATACATGTTGATGGGAATGTAAAATGCTACAATCACTTTGCAAAAAGTTTGTTAGTTCTTAAAAACCTAGTAATTCTACAATATATTTACTCAAGAAAATTAGAACATGTGTCTACAAATATTCATAGCTGCTTTATTTGCACAAACTAAAAATCACCCAGTATCTATCATTATGTCAATAAATAAGCAGATTCTTTCTCACACACACACACACACACACACACACACACACACACACTGAAATCACATTATATTACCCTATTTGTGGAATAACATAGAATAGACAAATCTTATTTATACTGAGAGATAGCAAGCAGTCTATGGTTGTCTAGGGTAATGGGTGTGATGATTAATGCTAAGAGCATGATGGAACTTTTGAAGTTATGGAGATGCTCTGTTTCTTGTCTGGAATGGTGTTTATACAGGTGAATATATTTGGCAACATTAATGAAACTATGCTGTCAAAATGGGTGTATTTTATTATATGTAAAGTATAGCTCAACAGTTAACTTTTTAAAAGGCAATAAGTCCAGAGAAAGGGGTGTTACATTAATCAAAAGGATTTGGAAGGATGATAAATCCTAGGACTCCTGCTTGAAAAGATGAATTCTGAAATAAGATTAAAGGCTTTGAAATTTGAAGAGCAGAAGTGGATGGACATATACTGTCTTTTCAAAATTTAATATTTTAAGAGAAAGTAAATGTTTGGACTGAATGTTGGTGTTCCTCACAGAGTTCTAACTCTCACTGTGGCTGTGTTTGAGGATAGGGCTCCTAAGAAAGTAATAAACTTAAAAAGGGGTCAGAGTATAGGGCATGATCTAGTAGGATTAGTGTCTTAATAAGAAGACATCAGAGTGCTCTGTGTGTGTGTGTGTGTGTGTGTGTGTGTGTGTGTGTGTGTGTGTGTCTGAGTGTATATACACCAAAGAAAGTTCATGTGAGGACAAAGTGAGAAGGGCAGCTGTCTTCAAGCCAGGAAAAGAGCCATGAATTTTGTCATGTTTTTCCAGCCTCCAGAACTGTGAGAAACTAAATTGCTGTTTTTTCAAGCCATGCAGTTTTTGGTATTTTGTTACGGTAGCCCTAGAAAGTACCCTTTAAACTTAACATGGTAAGTCGAAGTAAATAAAAGTGATTAATACTTCACAGATTAGGTAGCAATCTTGTAAAATTTTATAGTCCAAGAAGAGAGAGTTTGGACCAAAAAATACTTTTTATTAGAGATCATGAAAAAGAAATACATAAATTTGTTAGTAGGCAGGATATCAGTAATTTTGTAAAGTTTATAGTTATTTTTGTGGTATTAGATCAAGAGAGAAATCCTGTACTATAATGGTTTGCATGTAAGGTGTTTTCTTTCCTCTGTCTTGCAGAAGTATAATCTTTCCACACAGATTTTCTATTGGTTTGTCTTTTATTCCTTAACTATCCTTTTAATATTATGTATGTTAATGTACTTGATAATGGGTCCAGGGCTTCCTTACCTCTAATAGGTTTTAGTCAGTTTTTTTTTTTTTTTTTTTTCTTCCATTGCTGTGACAAAAAGACCCAACAAGAATAATTTGAGAAGGAAAAGTTTATTTGGGGGCTCACAGCTTTAGAGATCTCAGTTCAAACATGGTTGGCTCCATTCCTTGAGGCCTAAGATAAGGCAGTACATCATGGTGGAAATATGTCATGGAAGAAAGTGGCTCAGGACATTGCATCAGGAAGCCGAGAAAGACTAAGCTCAGTTTCCAGCCATACCCTACCTGCCTACAGTCACCACCCTACCAGGAGATTAAAGCACTGATTGGGTCAAGACTGTCATAATCAATCATTTCACCTCTAAACCTTCTTGTATTGTCTCACACATGAGCTTTTAAGGGGGACACTGCATATCTAAACCATAACACAATGTAATACATACTAAGTTGGATAAGGTAACCTAAGAGCATACTATCACAGTTTTCTTTGACCCCAGCACAAAGCCTGACCAACCACAGGGACTGCTTCTTACACCTGAATGTACCTGTAGGTCCCATTCATCAACCTCAATGTCTTTAGCAGATTTGGCATCTCTTCTATTGATACACAGCTCTCTAGCTTAAAAGTGGCGAAGTAGAAAGAACCCCAGGAAATAAGTCAGTCTACCTAAGTTCTGATTCTGGTTTTGTGGGTAACTTTTTTTTTAAAATCTTTTTTTTGACCAAATTATTCCTGACTTTAGCTTTTTCACTTACAGAATGGGGATAAAATCTGACTTCATTATTCCAGAGAATATGATGAGGATTAATTGAGGTAATGTATGTAATGACTTCTAAATTTGCAAGTTCAATATAATGTAAATTATTATCATTGTGTTTACCTTAACATTATCATACCTTATAGACTGTACCTGCCTCTAGGCCCAATATACAGAGTTTACAATGTCTCCTGCCATAGCCTAATTTCATTCCCACTGCCCATAATGATTTATGGAGAGGAAGGGTAATTGTGATCACCTTGTGTCCATTCTTTTTAATAGTTGTATAATGTATCAACCAACTAGTAAATTCCTGTTTTCAATAAAGAAGAAAAAATAGTTTTATGACCATGCTTAATCTTGGTTGCTTCTAGAAAATTAATCAATACTTTTATTTTCCACATATCCAGCTACTCATAAAGACTCTTATTTATATCTTGGAAGGCTTTCATTTAATATAAATAAATTGAAAAATAAATTAAGTTATCTCTCATCATTTACCTGAAATTGGAAAACAAAATTACATAAATGTGAAAAAAAATGTAGTGACACAAAAACAATGAATATATTTTATGTTATGAACTGTCATACCCCAATTCAGATTAGCAGTATATATACTTTTCCTGTAGATGCAACATAAAAGGAGTATGTTAAATTTCATATTAAATGGTAATACCAATTTATTTGAAAATAAGGATATGGCACATGATCAGGATGTGATGGAACAGTATCAGCTGAAACCAAAAGAAAAAATGATGAAAAAAAAGCTTTTGAAAATATATGTCATATGCCAATATTTTATGTTTTAACTTTTCAACATTTCTTTGTCTTATGATTATCTCTGCTTATTGGAAAAATGCATTTTCTCTAAGAATTTTATGATATTTTCATATAGTAAATTAGTCTTTTTACATATTTATTTTCAGTCTCTTCTTTGGAGTTCATCCTCTCTGTTCTTATTTTGTAGGTAAGGCACCATAAACTGAATTGGTCATTTGTAGCTCACTACAAAAAATGCCAAACATCACTGCATTTCTTGTAAATTTTAACATGTCATGATTTTGAAAATGGTGGACTTTAAAGATATTTTTCTGAATAATTCCATTATTTACTTGACCACTAGTGGAAATATTTCCTAGTATCCATGACAACAACAAACAAAAACATAAGCACTCAGAAATATGTACAATATACAGCATGCCAAAAGCTAGAAAGTAATCAAGTCTGTTTATTGGGGAACTACAGTGAGGTGACCCTTAAGCTTCTCATAAAAAAGCCATTATGATTTTCCAGTAAGATAAGGAGGGGAGGGACTTCCATTAAGAGAAAATAGATGAGAATACTGAAAGGGTAAGAAATAAGTTTGGAAAGATAAGCAAGACTAGACTTTAGAAGGCCAACTAAGGTGCCTTTACTTAAATATGTAGGCAAAGGGAGTATGCTAAAGCATTTTTTAAAAAAGTAATAGCTTTTCTGACTTTACTGATTATTCATATCCCATAAATTCCACTTTTTGGTATACAATTCAGTGGTTTTAATACATTCACAGAATAGTGCAACTACTTCCAATTTTAGAATATTTTTAAATATTCAGAGTGTCCAAAAGGACACTCTGTACTCATTAGTAGTCACTCATCATTTACCTCTCTCCCCACCTCTGAGCAATCATTAATCTGCCTTCTGTGGATATGGATTGGCCTTTGCAGAACCATTTCTATAAATAGTAATTCACAATATGTGGTCTTTTGTGACTGGCTTACTTCACTCAGAATAACGGTGTCAAGGTTCATTCATGTTATACCGTGTCTAAGTACTTTGTTCCTTTTATGACTGAAAAATACTATATTTTGCATAGGCTACATTTTTGTCGCAGGACAGCCATGGGCTGTGTGTGTGAGCTGTGAGCATTTTGAGTGTACAAAGCAGACTGGACTGATGTTGCTGCTCTGTCTGGGCTGTGCACATATGTGTCCTTTTTGCTTGCTCTGCCTTTTGATCCTACACATCACCTGAGATGGGTGTGACTTGCCAAGATGTCAATCAATCTAGTGACCAGAAGACACCATGAAGCTAGACTCAATCCCCTGAAACCTGACCCTTCACCTTATTTGGAAAGAACATTCCACCAAACCTCCCTTTGTGTGTCCCTGCTATATAAGAATAAAGAATTCAGGTTGCTCTCTCTCTTTCCAATGGTCCCCTAAGTTCGAGAGAGCCTTCCCAGATTTTGAAAAGGTATTTCTGTGTGCTTGTGTGCTTTCTTCGTTGTTTTTTAAGTTATTGGTGCAGCCAACTTTTGGGAACCCAGCATAGGTTGCCAGCCCGGCTACATGGCAATACATTTTGTTAATCTTTTTTTCAGTTTCTGGGCTACTAAGAATGAAATCACAATAGACATTTGTGTACAAGTTTTTATTTGCCTGTCTTGATTATACCAATATGGATAATTGTCGAGTCATATGATAACCTCATGTTTAATTTTTGAGAAGCTGCCACTATGTTTTTCAAAGTTGGCTGCAATTTCACATTCCTACCAGCAATGTATGAAGTTTCTAATTACTCAATATGCTTGACAACACTTGTACTTGTCTGTCTTTTGTGTTTTGGTCATCCTAGTTGGTGCAAAGTGGTATTTGATTGTGATTTTGATTTGAATTTACCTGATAATTATTTATCTTGAGTTTTCCTTTTGTGTGTTTATTTAATTTTGTATGTTTATGTATATAAACATTTTTTCATTTATGTTAATCCATTGCTATTATTCTGATAGGACTGACATATAGCATCACAGACTTGGTGGGTTTAACCAACAAAAATTTATTTTCTCAGTCTGGAAGTCCAAGATCAAAGTGTTGGCAGATTTAGTTTCTCCTTAGGTTGCAGATAACCACCCTTACACTGTATCCTCACTTGGCCATTTATCTGTGCATGTACTTCAAAGCTCTTCCTACACATATCCCTCATTATGACCTTGTTTAACCTTAATTACCTCCTTTAGTCCCCATTTCCAAACAGCTACTTTGAAGGTTAAGGTTTCAACATATCAGTTCAGGGGATATGCAATTCAGTCCATAGTACCATTTTTAAATTGGGTTATATGTATATTCATTATTGAGTTGTAGAATTATGTATTCTGGATACAAGTCCCTCATCAGATATATGGATTTGCAAATATTTTCTCCTACTTTATGAATTGGTTTTTTACTTTCTTTCTGGTGTCCTTTGAAATAAAAAAAAAAAGTTTTCAATTTTGATAAAATTCAATTTATCTGATTTTTTCTTTCATAACTTATGCTTTAGGTGTCATATCTAAGAATTCATTATTGAATACAAGGTCACTGTTGTCGGTTATTCATTGCTATGACCAATACCTGAGAAAAACAACTTAAAAGAGAAAAGATTTATTATGGTTTCAGAGGTTCCAGTCCATGGTCAGTCAGCACTATTGCTTTGGCCCTGAGGTGAGGCAGACTATCCTGGCAGAAAGACATGGAGGAGAAAAGCTGCTCACTTAATGAAAGCTTAGAAGCAGAAAGAGAGAAGAAGGGGCCAGTGATATGATATAGTCCCCAAGAGCACAGTGAACTATTTCCTCCAACCATGCCCCATCTATTTACAGTTTCAGCTTTGAATGGATTAATCCACTGAGGCCTATACCATCAAGTCCTATCACTCCCCAAAAGCCCCTTCTCTGATTATTGCTGCTTTGAGGACCAAGTCTTCAACATATTATGATTTGGATCTGAAGTGTCTCCCAAAGAGAGATATAATTGTCACAGAAATTTGCTTCTATGTTGTCTTATAAGAGTAGTTTTAGATTTACATTAGATGTTTCATTTTGAGTTAATTTTAAGGTTCCAACTTCATTCCCTTTTGTGGATATTCAGTTGTTGCAGTAACTTTATTGAAAACTATTCTTTTCTAATGACTTATCTTGGCACCCTTGTTGAATATTAATGGAATATAAATTTGATTTTATTTATGGAATCTAAACTTTATTCCATTGATTTACATAGTGTACCTTATTTAAATACCATACTATCTTACTAGAGCTTTGTAGTAAGCTTTAAAATTGGCAAATGTGCCAACCTTGTTTTTTTCTTTCTGTTTTCATTTTTTTTGGTGTGTGTGTGTGTGTGTGTGTGTGTGTGTGTGATGCTGAGGATTGAACCCAGAGCCTTACATATGTTAAGTAAGGACTCTATCACTGAACTATACTGCCATCCCAAATTTTTTTATTTTTAAAATTGTTTCTTGATATTCCTTTCTTTTCCCCATGAATTTTAGGATCCTTTAGTCCATTTCTTTATAATAGACAGCTAAATTTTTTAAAGTATTGTGTTGAATCTGTAGATAATTTTAGGAAGTATATTGCTGTCCTAATTGCTATTTTATATACATAATGGATTAGAAGACTTAATGTTGAAAGATTAAAATATATATTTTATATACACAAACACATTTATTTATTTTTTCTTCGATTTATTTCAACAGCATTATGTGGTTTTCAGTGTATAATTCTTGCACTTCTTTAGTTCGATCTATTTGTTGTAAGTATTTTACTTTTTGATACCATCATAAAAATGGCTTTCCTAATTTTATTTTATATTGTTCATTGCTAGTATATAAACATACAATTTTTATATATTCATCTTGTGTCCTTTGACTGTGCCACATCATTTGTTAATTTTACTATATTTAGTAGATTTATTAGAGTTTTTTTTTCCATAATTGCATCTGAAGACATGATTTCACATCTTCCTTTCCAATCTGGATATCTCTTATTTCTTTTTTCTTGCCTAGTTTCTCTAGCTAAAATCTCTAATATAACATTGACTAGAAGTAGCTGGAGTTATAGCTTTGTCTTTTTCCTTAAATTAGAAGATATCTAATTTTTTAGCATTAGGTAAGATATTAGCAGTGGATGTAGTATAGATGTCCTTTATCAGTTTGAAGAAGTTTTCTTCTATTCCTACCTAGTTTAAGTGTTTTATCATGAAATGTTATTGGAGTTTGTCACATGCATTTTCTGTGTGTATTGAGATGATCATATGATTTTTTTTCTTTTATCCTGTTAATATACTGTATTGATTGATTTTCACATGTTGAAGCAAATTTGCATTTCTGGGACAAATACCCTTTGTAGTGTATAATCATTTATATTTTGTTGGGCTAATTTTCATAGTGTTTTGTGAAGGGTGAGTTTTGTGTCTTGATTTATAAAGATATTGGCCTGTACTTTTGGTATCTTTGTCTGATTTTGGTGCCAGGGCAATATTGTCCCCATAGATGTTACATAATTTTAAGTAAACGTATGGTGCTAAAGCTTAACTAGGTCAGCAGTAAAATAACTTTTCAGAGAGATCACACCAGAGAACGGCAAATGTATTGGGATATGTGAGTTGAGACTTAGAGCCTGGGATACCATAAGAAGATGATTAAATCACCCAAATTGGAAAAGATGAGGTTCAGAATTAAGGTTGTAGGCATGAAGACTGAAAGAAAGTGTTAAATATAAAACATATTGACGAGGTTAATGAGCTATTTTTTTTTTCTATCTTCTCTAATCATTCTCTTCTTGTGAAGAGTAGGTATATAGGCCTTGGGTGTTCTTTTTTGATTTATGCTAACATTGCTTTTTTCTCTTTCTTTATGACATAAGAATTGTGAAGACCATTCTCTTTGCTATTATACGACTTAGACTTGAGGAATTTTAGGAAAGAAACTTTGGTAAAGAACTCAGAGAAAAACAAAAGATAAATAGGAAAAGAAAGCTTGCGAACATACACAAAAATGCCTCAAGACACATCAGACAAAGGACAGGTTTCTGACCCTCCAATACCTAGTTTTTAGCACATAAGCAAGCCCAGTCTTAATCCTATTTGAGGGCCAAACCAGAAAATCTTATTTTTTCCTCACTCTCCTATGCCCCCTGCACCACAGAGTTCATGTTTAAACAGAACAAATAATCTGTAAAAATCAATGAGTACTATAGGTATCTTATGAGTTATCTTACGTACAAACAACTGCACTTTTATGAAGAACCTATCATCACAGAAATTGTTTAGAAAGACAGAGTTACTTTTTCATTTCCCTCAACATATAACATCATTGAGAAAGTCCTGTCTGCTGTTGTGGTAGAGTTCAGCCTTAGACATGTAGTGTCTGGGTGGAGATATTAACTGTCCCTTGTGGCTTCCAAAAGGCATAGAGAATTGTGTACTCATCTGTTCATTTAACTAACTTTTCCTGACAGCTCACTAAGCATCTGTCAGTAACTTGATGGGTCATAGGTTCACAGCAATAAAAAGGCCCATTCATTGATCTCAAGAGACAGGAGTTGAGGAGAACAGAGCAAACACCTAGAGAGTCATTGCACTACAGTGAGAATGCTGATAAAAGTAAATGTAGAGAAAGAGGAACAACATCTCAGTTGAACATGATGTGATGAAAGGATGTCATGGAAGGCTTCCTGGAAGGAGTAATGGTTTGCATTAGAATAATGAGTAATGATTAGCCAGGAGAGGGAAAAGGAGACATTACTATCAGGGAAAGGGAGTTGATTAATATAGATTAAAAAAAAAATTACCTGGATTTTGAATTTGTTTGCTTTCAGGAGACACTAAAATTCTCATAGAAGTGTAACAATAGTCCACTTCACCTTTTGAATGTAGCCCTTGATGCTCTGAGGCTTATTTTAAATGTTTTTTTTTTTCCTTTCTCTTCTCCCTCTCTCTCTCCCTAAGAGGATTAGGAAGACAGGGTTATCTTTTCTTCTCTACCTTAGGCCTAGTTATCTGCCTGTGAGCACACATCCACCACAGGAAGGAGATGGCACTAAATCTAGGAAGTGACTATCTCCCAAATTAACAAGTGAATCATAATCCCTTACAGGGAACACCTAGACAATAGCCTTTGAATAGTTTCTTTAAAAGCCCTCTGTTTCCCCTGTTGGGGAGAATCACAGTCTCTGAGACAAGAGTTCACTGTGCTTCTTCTTTACTAGCAAATCAATAAAAACTTCTTTTCCCTTTTTCTCAAATTCACATCCTTGTTATTGAATTGGCATGAATTGGCATGAGGACAAGGACCAAGCTTTCAGTAACAGAAGTTTCCAAAAAGGTAAACCAATTGGCCATCTGATAGAACAATGGAATGAGGCTCACAGATTGCTTATTAGAATAAACTCTTGCACAAGTTGTGTTCTCTAAGTCTTAATTATTTTGTCTTTAATACCAAGGACTTGGATTCTATGATCCTTTCTGTGCTTACATTGTATTATCTTTTCTGGAAATAGAGATATTTAGAAAGGACTTTCTGGACTGTAATTGGAATACTGGGATGGGTGGGGAAATTTTTAGTGTAAGGGAATTGAGTGGTAGGTAGATTGAAAGGCAACTGTGACTTCAGCACCATCTCATAAGGGAACTGAACAGAGGAGGGAAGAAGGTAAAGATGGTTGAAATGGATTTGGTTTGTAGGAGATTTGAAAAATTATTTGAGAAACAGTCATAGGACATACTTATTATCCATTGAATCCAATTCTCCTTGCTTGGCACAAAGTTTCTCTGTGTCATTCTAGAATTCAGAAATTGTTGTCTTGTACAGTAATGGTGTGGTATGTGCATATATTCAAAGAATTTATGGCTCATAAATTCATTTGTTCTTTCATTCACTCATTCATAAGAGATCCTTCATCTTATTACTCTTAAGTGTTTTCCAGAAAGAAAATGCAGAAATGAAGCAGCTCCAATCAGGGAGATGGCTATTGCGGCTAGCTGGAAGCCATAAGTTCCACCTGATAATAATCATATGCACGTGACACACCTGTAAATGCACGTGACGCACCCGCAAAGCTAAAGGTATATAACCGGGTGAAAGCGGTTAGAAGCGGTATTCATTCAGTCAGTCGTTCAGTCAGAGCAGTTAAGAGTTCGGTCAGAAGAAGCTAGAGAAAGAAATGAGAAACCATAGATAGAGAAAAGTAGTTGTTGCTGGTCGGAGTCAGGCCGAGGCTGCCGAAGAAGAAAGAAGAAGCTCTTTCTCTCTCTCTCTCTAAGCTCTAAGAAAGTAAAAGTAAAAGAAAGTGAAGAAGAAAGAAGAAGCTCTCTCTCTCTCTCTAAGAAAGTAAAGTAAAGAAGTAAAGTAAAGAAGTAAAGAGTCAGTAGTCAGAATAAGTAAAGTGTCAGAGAGATTGCTGAAAGAGCCAGTGTTAGAGTTTTGAGAGATTGCTAAAGCTGAAGAATAAAAAACCTTCTTTCATCTTCATTCTGCCTCCGAGTTTTTCTCCCGTGGCGTTGTTGCTCCAAGTCAGGAAGCAACACAGAAAGTGCTAACTTCAGAGATAGTATTATGGAAGATACCTTAATTAAACTATATTATATGTCTCAAACAAACTGGTCACACGTGGTTAATAAAATGAAAATTTTTATTACACAATTTGATACTAAGATTTCAAATTCAAATTTGAATTCCTAGTTGGTCACATAAAATCAGAAGATTTCACAATATGGGATCTTTAATGTTAATAGCAACAATTAGTTCAATAGCTTATGCCCCCCTTCATATTCAGATAATTTGTAATTCTTTGTGTTTCCATTTTTCTACCTTTAAATTGTTCACGGGGAGACAATAAGGGAAACTACCTTAGAGTTATTTTGGGATTGATTATATTAATATGTGTAAAGCCCTTCAAACCATGCACAATACAAAATAAATTCTATATCAGTGTTTGCTATGGTTATGATTATGATTCCTTCCCAATTAAATGTAGCCTTCACTACTTGTTATTATCTTCCATCCTTCTTAAGTTACTTATTTCCTGCCTGGCTCCCATTAACATTTGTGTTTTGATTCCTGCTATAGGCATTTAACATCTGTGAATCTGACATTTGTGAGTTTAATCACTCTAAAGCCACCCAAATATCCATGACTCATTGAGATTTATGATTCTATTCATGCAAAAATTAGAACTACTCACCTTGAAACCCTAGCTCAGCATCCACTTGTCATATGTTATTTTTGGCTTCTGTTCTATGCAGTAACACTCCTGAAGGACAGCCTATAGGAGGCTGTCTACTGTAATGTTTGTTGGCCATCAGTTCATGCCCTTTGCATATCTTAGGATCTGTGGTGTGTCTTTTCACTGTGACATACTATTATGTCTGCTTCTATGATGGAACTCCAAAAGGAATGATATTCTATGGCTGAAAGGGTTGGAACATTTGCAAAAATAAATACAATTGTGAATACAATTGTGAATAATTTAGATGAGAAAGAAAACAGGAAAACTAGTTAGTAACAAAAGTGGCTACACAGACATAATCTGCAAGCTATTTTAAAAATAGATTCACAATCAGGAATGACACAAAGGGTATAAAAAGTACATACAAGAGAAGAGAGTCAGGCTCCTGGAAAAGTAGTCAAGGAAAGCAAAAGTCCAGCAGGAGCACACAAAGGGTAGGGGCAGCTAAAAATAATACAAAGGGATTGGTTTGAAGAATGAGTATGATGACATATGGGTAAGGCCTGTTATACAGAAAGATGCATGTGATATGAAGAGATAATAGAGTTATAGAGAGAAGGCAAAACTTCCTGAATCAGATCTTGTGATCATCTTTTATGGTAACCAGAGTTGTCCAGTAAGCAAATGGGTTGCCCAGCAAAACTGAGATTTGGAACACTGCAGTGTTCAAGTGATGACTAGAAAGGAATGCACTACTACCTGGCCTTGCCCCTGGAGCTTCCTCTGCTCAGGTAGATGAGGGGCCTGAGTTCTCCATAAAGTCCCTAAATCTCTCTCTTGTAGCCAAGAAGTACCCTAGGGTGAACCCTACTCTCCTTGTTCCTATTTCTTCCTGTCTTGTCTCTGTTTCTCTCCCAAATTAATTGGAATGAAGTTTTATTTGATTGGCACTTTACCCTGAAATGTGATTTTCAGAGATCTCTTGGTTACGTTTTACCCACCCATAGTCCAGGTTAGCTTCCCGACTTTCATGCAGGTTAGACTAGTCCTCTAGGAGAGGAATTTGGATATATGTCATCATACATCTAGTGACTGATTAAAAGAATATAATTTTATTTTCATATTCATGGGCCTATTTTTATTTTCTATTCAATGAGTCTACTCTAAGTAGGAAGGTAAATTGCCTTCATAGGCAAGTTCATGTAATTGGAAGATTGTATGGAGAAAACAGACACACTTTTCTAATAAGGGTCAAGGAAAGAAAGTGACTACAAAAAATACAAAGAGATGTGGGGAAAGTTATTTCTCTGTTGTCCCTCTCTCCTTATCCTAGAGTTGCATTTCTTCCTGTTAGCTAGAAGGCATACTACTCTGCCTCCACCTCTCCTATGGCAAGTCTTTGAAGTCCAGAAGAGACTTTAAGTTTTGACAAAAGCACTGTGTCATGGCTGTTTTCAGGAGCCCTGATGCTGCTGCAACGTATTCCTCTTTGGCGTCACAGGCTGAACTAGAATTGTAAAGTGGAAATGAGCCATTAGCTACACATAGCTACGACTACCACCTGCGCTATTGTTGGCTATCCTAATAGGATTGCTGCTTGATCACAAGAGCATAATTAGTGAGCCTTTTTTTTCTGGCAGAGACCACCTTTAAAGAATTAGCTAAACATTTCTCTCTGAAATTTCCAATTTCCTCATCAGAAAATCACAAAATTCTCTAAAAATATTGGAATGATCATAATAGGCTACTTGTTATGAGTGTACTTTCAAGATAAAGAGAAATATAGCTGAAATCTCACAATGGAAAGAAAAAGTTGCAGAATGAATGGAGGGAGAAAGACAAAAGTTTTTTTCTTGTTCTGAAAAGATGGAAACTATTTCTAGGGCATGGTGTTCCACAGAACATGCTGAATGGACAGTCTTATGAAATTCAGAGGCCAATAGGGCAGTTTTACTCCACCAAGCTGGTATTGCAGATCATCTTTATATCTCTGCCTGATACCTTGCCTCTTTTTAAACTTCTACTAACAGTTATTTCTTGGATTTCGTCTTTTTCCCCCCTCTTTCCTTCTTCTCTGTGTAAAACTTTTCATCATTGTTTTTCTCTCTTCCATATATTTCCATGTTGGGTTCTTGGCCTCTGTCTTCTCTGTGTGCATACCCACTTTCTGTGTATATTGTCCTAAGTGGTGCATCACATATCTGTGCCCACATATTTCCTGCATATCACGGTATCCATTGTGCCTTAGTTGGTCCTCCTTTGCCAGTGTTGACTCAATGTGACTCCCTCTGTGATTCTGTGTTGGTGTCTGCTTGGATCAGTGTCACCTGAAACTGGCATACAAATAAAGCACCAAAGTTGTCCCTGCACAACAGAACGTATGGTATGTGATCTGGAAAAGAAAAGCAATGCCAACTGATTCCAAACTCAGTAATGACTTTTGATCTTCAATGTTTACAAGAAGTTGTTTTAGTCAGCTTTTTCGCTGCTGTGACTTAAAGACCCAACCAGGAAAACCGTAGAGAAGGAAAAGTTTATTTGGGGTTATTATTCAGAGGTCTCAATCTACAGACAGCATGTTCCATTCCTCAGGGCTCAAGGTGAAGCTGAGCATTATGTCAGAAGAGTGTGGCAGAGGGAAGCAGCTCACATAATGATCAAGAAGCAGAGAGAGAGTTTCCACTCTCCCGATACAAAATATATACCCCATATTATGTCCCCAGTGAACCACAGTTAAATAATTTTCAGCTTTTTATTTTGGTTTGATATTGTTTTTACAAATGTCTAACATTTAAAAACTCCTATTTGTATGACTCTCCAATTTGTTCTTTCATTTATCTATCAACCTAAAGCTTTCCCCAAGGACAGTTAATTCCATATGTGTTTGTTCTATCATGGCAATTTGTTTTTATTTGCATTGTGTCACTTCTCATGTTTTATTATGGGTTTGCATACATCACTCTTTCCTGAAGACAATTTTTAATATATTTTATTTTGATTAATGCTGAGAAGATTATATAGGAACAAAAGAACTGACCTCTCTAAATATGTAGAGATTCAAAGCCATGCTTGTCCTTTGAAAGTCCCTACAAAATGGAAAGAGAAAATTTTTAGGTTCTTCAGTGCCAAGTCATATTTTAGGAAAAAAAAGAAAAAGAAAAAAACAAAACAAAAACCCTGAATAACCTGAAATAGGTAGATTGTATAAGCAAGAATTTCAGTGCCCAGAACGCTTATGAGTCCACATAATGTGGCAGGCTAAGGAGCAGGATTACTGCATTACGTGGAAGCATAGATTATTTCTGGGCATTTATGTGGTCATTTCTACAGGGAGGTAGATATAATTTGGTGAAACCCTTGTTTTGGTGACTCTAAACCATCAGGTTCTTTTCCCCTATGCTGACCAATGGCCACCTCTACCACTCAAGTAAAGTATAGGAGGAGTACCAAGGAAGCTTCATCCCCTGAGAAACAGAAGGGCTCCCAGGAAGCTTTGTTCACTACGATGAAGCACTTTGTCTCTGTATTTATCATATAATTTTGATTTTTGAGAACGCTTAAGCATAAAACTGGTTGGTGCCCTTGTACTTAATTTCCTCAAATCTAGTATTTATCTTTTCTAATTTCCATCATACTACAGATTCTTTCCATACCGGAAAGGAAAAGATATTGAGAGTCCACACAAATTTTTCCCCAAAGACAAAGTTGATAATATTGATGCATTCCCCTAAACCAATATAAACCTACACATCAATACTCAAGGATGTACTGATATCCAAAATATGATTCCTTCATTTAAGGAGTCAGTTATACCTATGTTAGGAAAAGAGAAAATTAGGTAGGGTAGAGGAATTAAGGTAAGCTATATCAGCTGTAAGATATATATATACAGATACCACAAAATTAAACATGTGAGAAGAATCAGTGCAGGCTGAGATAATATAATTTTGTGGGGAAGGTGGGCATAAATGAGGTACTGAAACAGACATTGATCAGTGTAGCATTCTTAAATCCTCCACTGGTTAGTGACTATAGGTACCCATGACAGATAACATGCAACAGGAAGAATGGCCACAATATAATAGAATTCATCTTCAGGGGGCCATGACTATACAGTCAAGATGGAATGCATAGCTATGGAGAAAGGGACTATCAGGGAATATTGTTGGGAGCTGCTGTCCAAGGTTCTGAGTTGCAGTTGGTATTCAGTAATGTTGAACCAGGTGTGGGCAGAAATGCTGATGGGGAAAAATAGAGAAAGGGAAAGAAGATAGGAAGCAGAGAATAAGAAATTATTTCATCGATTGTGTAGTCATATATATACACAGGGTAATAATGTCTGATTCATTCTACCCTTCTTCTTACTCTCATACCCCCTCCCCTCCCTTCACTTCCCTCTACCTAATCTAAAGTAACTTTATTCTTCCCTAGCTCCCCACCCTTATTGTGAGTCAGCATCTACATATCAGAGAAAACATCTGGCCTTTGGTTTTGGGGCATTAGCAACCAGTGGGATTCTACATCATGTGCAACCAGAAAAATGAGAAATTATACTCCATTTGTATATGATGTATCATGGTGCATCCTACTGTCATGGATAACTAATTAAAACAAATTTAAAAAAGAATAATTTGTAGACAAAAATAAATAAATAAATAAATAAATAAATAAATAAATGGAAGGATCACATAAACACAAGGACCACAACAATAAACAACTGATCAAATTTGGGGAAAAAAAGGAAGAATTGATTCTAATGGTATAGCTATTCACAGTTGTGACAATTTTGAAATAATTGAATTGATAGGAAAAACATAAGCACAAGTAATCTCAGACAAGATGTTGGATAACTGCATTGGTTTTCCTTTACTGAGCAACAAATTCTTACAAACTTAGTGGTTTGAAACAACACAAACTAATCTCACAAGTTTCTTTGAGCCAGGATTGTAGAAATGGGTTAGCTGGAATTTTGAGGGTTAGCTGGGCTGCATTCCCATCTGGAGCTTGGTGGTCTTCTTTCAAGCTCAGTGGTTGTTAGCTGTTGCCACCTGCAGCTATTACCGCCTGCAGCAACGATACCACGGGAAAGAAATCGGAGGCAGACTGGAAATGAGTAGGTTCTTTATTCTTGTTTCTTCTCTGCTTTCTCTTCTGTATTCTCTCTCCAACTCCAACCACCCCTCTTGCCAGCCCTACCTGGTCAAATACTCTTCACCTTAACAAGTATACACGTGTCACAAGCTCAACTTACAGGTGCGTCACACAGTGTTCATGGGCACAGAAAAATTCTTAGTTGATTACATTAAGGTCAGGAGAAAACAATTAAAGTGCCTCTTCTTTGGCTCTCAGCCAGCCGCCATCTTAGCTACCTCCTCATTAAGGCTCTTACAGTTAGCAGAATTCATTAATTGTGGCTGTATTATTGAGTTCCTAACACTGTTGTTGGATTTGAACCAGGGGTCACACTTAGATCTTATAGGCCACTCACAGTTTCTTGTCATTTGGTCCCCTCCATAGGCCCTTTAAATCACTATAACTTTAGAAAACATCAGGTGTCCATTAGGGGTTGACCTAGAATATCTCCTTTTTGAGTAACTTAAAGTTGAAGCTGACAAAATTGATTAGCAACCTAATCATACATGTGCTACCTCTTTATACTCACATGTTGTTCCTCTACTCAAGAGGAGGGATTTATACCAGTTGCACACACCAGGGGGTAGGAATCTTGGGGACAATTTTAGAATTTTTCCACCACAATAAGCAAAGAAAAAATAAACTTATGAAAATATTTCATGTGAAGATTCTTTTGATTGTAAGTAGTTAAGTTGGTCCTAAACAACATAACCTAAAAAGGAATTCACTGGACGTATGCTAGACTATCCAAGGAAGAATTGAACAGCTAGCCTTTGGGAAATATAAGCTCTGCACTAGCCCTAAAGACCTGTTTCTGGACTACTTCTCCACAGCATCAATATTTGGCTCAGTGGAATTTTTGTCTCTTATCTCAAAACCAAAAATTTCTGGAAAATATTTGGGGATAGTTGTCTACCCTGAATCAATCAAATACAACAGAGGATAGTGTCTCATAATATATACATAGCTATCGATATATTCTTGTGTACTATGTCTAGTTATCAGAGAAATTGTAATCATTGAGAAACATTCAGCTACATCAAGGGGAGTCTGTGCCATAAGTGAGGCAAAATTATGTAGTATTGACATGTTTCAACAATGTGTGCGTGCAAAATGTTAGCCAGGTAGAAATGAGATGGTGAAAGTGTTATTGTTGTTTGAGTGATAGTAAAAGACTAAAAATGTTTATGTATTAAAAATGTCCAATTTGATTAAGCACTTGAAATTTCAATGCTACAAATTAGCATTTAACCATAACCTATATAGTTTTGTTTACTTTGATAGTTTTAACATGTTTCCAAAAATTAGGATACCTACCTTTCCACTTGGGAAATTTGGAGGCGGGTGAAAAATACTCCCTTTTTCTCAGGTACTCCCATATTATGCCATACATGAGATGGACAGAAAGGGTTAGACCAGGGCAATTTGACAAAGGTTTTGACATTGTGTGCTAACTACACTTGTCATTGGTACATACTGTCCACCATACTTTAGCTCTTTGACATGGGCAAGTTTGGCATTATAGTTCTTGATGTTCAAAATAAATAGTGAAAAATTACATTTGTTGTACTTTTGCTGAGGCAGGAACTGAGAGTGAGGTGGAGGGGTGAGACACTTTGTTAGTGAGTGAGCGTAGCTGACTACACAGATCCTGAAAGCCTTATTTAAACACTTATTTTGTTCCTACTGCTGTCATACATTTTATAAGGTGGGAAGAGTTAATTGCCATAGTGGTATTCAACTTGGTTCCATTGAAATCCCAGCATGTGTTTGTTTTATACCATAGTGATAAAATACTTAGATATTATACATGATCTCTCTTGATTCTCACCATAACCCTTTAAGTCAGTCAGGCAAACCTTGTTCTTCTCAGAGGGAATCAAATAGAATGTATCAGATTCTGGAGCAGAGGGGTGTGGGTGTGTGTGTGTGTGTGTGTGTGTGTGTGTGTGTGTGTGTCTGTCTGTCTGTGTGTCTGTGTATGTAACCCCTGTACCTTTTTCCTCAATAAAAAAATATGCCTTTGTTTCTGTCTGAAGTTGTGAATGTCCTCGAAAATAACAAAAGCTCAGCATTAGCATACCTGTGAACTCTCAATAAATATTCATGGTGATGTTTAGGCCATTTTTTCTCAACTGTGAGTCCACAGATCTCTCAGTTAAATGTGGAATCATCTGAAAATGTTCTTCTTCTATGGGCTTTGGTCCTAGATGCTCTTTGAAGCACAAACAAAATAGATTCATCCATTCTAATTATATTTTAATTTTTTTCCAATATAGGCATCAGGGAGAAAAGACCTTGAGTGGTGGAAAAGAAGTGATACAGAGTTAGTGACAGGGGAATTCTTAGGAGTCCAGCAATGCTAGGCACCAACCTTAATTAACAAAGAAGTGAATGTACATAATTGCACACATAGTTTGGTTATACCTCCTACTCTTGTAAAGTTAAACAAAAATAGTGTACATGAGTATGTGTATATGGGAATGATGCTGGTGTCTACATGACCTGGAAAGGCCAATGACAGATGATGTTTCCTATATTGCTTTTTTTGCCTTAAACAGTATTTTGAGTCAGTGGTAAGTCTGTTGACTCACAGATGCGTTCCTTTAATTGTTTAATATATGAATGTAGCACCTCCATTTTGTACTGTTCAAATATATAATAACAACTACTTAAATACAACACTGCCCTAGGACTCTGCCCCGAAGGTCTGTTAAGGTGGGAATAAAGTCTAAGTCAACATTGCACCACAGAGAAAAGAGTTTGTCCAGGAAAGAAGCACATGCTTCAGTGTCTTTCCTTTGTATTATGAGTTTCTCCCCACTTTCTGTCTTTACCACCTGTGACGCAGGTTTTGAGAAAAAAGTACTCTCATCTTGAGGCGAATAATGATTTAGTGAAATGGTGTCTTTGGTGTTTTTCTTGCCTCTCTTTCTGTGCTTGTTTTTTTAGATTTTGGGTCTTCCCTTTTCTACCAAAACAACCAAGTTCCCAGGGTATAGTGAAAGAAAAGATTATAAACTAAATCACAACAAAACTTTAGAGATTTCAGATTAATTTGCATTAAACATTTTGGAAGTTTGAACAACCAAATTTCTTTAGCTCTAAGTTTTGAGAAGGTGGGCTCAGAGGTCAAGAGCTTACACAGTTAGCACAGGTTGCAGGTGAGATTGATCTTCCTCCAAAATATGATCTAATTTCATATCCTGACATTGCTTATCCCAAAGGAAAGAATTTCTTATAGAGGAGTTTCTAACAACAGATTATAAAATTCTGTTTAATACAAGACTCTCAGATCTCACTGTATTTACTTATTTTGCCCAAAGAAAGCCCTACTGCCCAAAACCCACTTGATTAAGAAGCAAATCCTGATTTCCTCTCTACATTAGGGTGGGCTAACTGAGAAAAGAAAAACAGCAACAACAACAACAAAATCAAGTAGCAGTGAGCAAGAGTTTCAGAAGCATCTCTTCTGTGCTTTCTTAAGCTCTTCAGTTTTCTCCATGTACACAAATGCTCTGGATCTAAGTTTATTACAGCCTGGAGGGAATGCCAGTCATACTCAGCATAGAAGACTATTTCAAAATCTGCTATTTACCTTTCTGAGGGAAGCAGAATCACTTTTGACTTGCCCATGATAAGTATGATAAGGGGTCAGTTGGGAGAAATGTTGGGTTGAGCCTATTTGCACGATACTGAAGAATATGAGGTCTGATATCAGCCAGACCAAGTTTAAACCGTGACTTGGCTATTTATTACCTATGGAAATACAAGCAATTTAGTTAAACCACTTATATCTATAAGATGTGATAGTATCAGAGCCTACCTCATGCTTTGTTGTGTGAATAAAAAGATAGTGAATATAATATGCCTGACATAGAGGAAGTATTCAATAAATGTTATCACATTTTAAAATACTAATTTAAATAACTCCTGTGTGAGTTCCATATAATTATTCCCTTCATCCACAGCACTGTGATGTGGCTTGTTTTGAAATGACTTGTCCTGATGGGAGAGTAAAGTAAGGTGTATGGGCATGGAAGGGAGGAGGTATACCTCACTATATGACATACAGATGCTGAGATACCCAATTGCCTCAGAAGAACTATTAATATCCTTCTCTTGGACCACACTGTATGAAACAAGTCCTGTTTTTCTTTGCTCTGGGAGGGTGAATGTGCTCTTTTTGCAGACCTGGTGTGTGCTTTGTGTTCCAGGCTTAGCTCAGCCCCCACTTTCCCTGTCTCTACAGGGCTGTCATTGTTTGATTCATAACTCAATATTAACTGTAGATGAGGGAGGAGTGGATAGGGGAATTTTGTTTCATGTGACATAAAGTAACTAAGATCAGGGCTTTTCTATAGAAGCATTAATTACCCTTGTCAGTCTAACCAAGAACAAATTTTATTTCAACCAAGGATCATGGTATTTCATTGGCATCCAGTGAATGTGCAATGAAAGCTTTGCCATTTATCCATGGGTATAATAAATGTAGAGTCTCTTGTGATTTATGTTTTTCTCTCTTTCTGTTTAAACAAGTATAGTATCTATTAATAATAAGCACACAATTCTGCAATGAGAGACAGGAGGAAGGTTATTAGTAACAAAACTAGTATTGTGTAAGCTTAAGTTTTTTCAGACTTCTGAATTCATTGTCTCCCTTACCCTTTTATTTCCTTCTTTTTTTCCTTTTATTGATGATGAAAATCAATGTAATATAAGAACTGTAAAAAGCTTAAGAGATCATCTAGTATTGTATAAGGGAAAACTGTGTAAGTCTAAAATTTGGTGGATGTCCTAATTTTTGTCTTTTATAAGGATACTTTACAACTCTGTGAAGATAAAAGCTGGTTTTGTAAAAACACTGTTCATAATGCAAATAATTTCTGTCCATAGAAATGCATGTAGTAGAATGATATTGATGATCAGTCTATGCTATAGATTGGTTTTGCTAGTTACGCATTTGTAAATTCAGCATTCCTTTTTTGACAACTGTGTGACACACAGAGTTCTCTTTTGAGCTAGTTTATAACATCTTTCTGACTTCCTCATTACATTCTTGGACACATTTTTATTTTATGTCTTTATAATTAATTTCCCTTTGGAAAAGATTCTGGAGATGAATAATTATGGCGTATGCCACAAGGAGCTATTGAGGTTCTTTCTGTCTCCTCCTCCACTCTCCTTCCTCCATCTACCCAAACTGAATCTTCTCATCATCTGACTGCCATTGACACTTTGGGTATCATTTATTTAAACCAAAAAGGACTGGCCCTAAAGAAAATGTGAATTCCATTAGGAGTAAATATGTCATTTATACAGATTAACTCACTGAACTATTTCCAATTTGAACTCCAGATGAAAGAAGATTGATAAAAAGACTGGCTTGCAGGTCAAGGAGATCCTGTGTTTGGGGGAAATTTCCTGTCACACCTATCATCTCATGATATCTATTTTACAGTTTCCGTGTTTAAGAAAATAGCTTTAACTCTCATGTCTTCTGTTCCCCTAGTCATCGAGTCCCTATTTTATGTATTTTTCTCCTTTCACACAGGTTGAACTTCATGAGAGATTTCCTTAGGCTGAAATTTGTGACTGTTGAAACTCTCAGATTTATTTCTGGGAAATTTAATTTAGTTTGGAAGTCATATTTTTTTTTTTACCTTATTTCAAGGGTTACAATTCTTAGAGCTTTCTCTCTTTTAACCCTTTTGGCAATGACGAAATGACCAATGACAGCTTTCTTATATTCACCTGTTCAATTTGGTGTCCAGTTTTATCCTATAAGCTTTCCCAATAGCTCTAGTAGTAATACATCATTGTTCCTCTAGATCTCAGATTTCTCTCTAGTCATTGAGACATGTATCCAGCAGGTCCTTTAAGCCAAGCTATAATCATTTTTAGTTATATGTAGGCAATATTCAGAAAGCTTCACATATACCATCAATATGCTTTTATGGTACTTAATTTGTATAGATACTGGCTTCCTGCATGTTCTTATTATATTCTCCTGAATACCTACTTTTCTACATCCCATGACATTCTTAAATTTCTTAAATGACTTTCTGCCATCATTTCCTGTTCCTACCTTTCCTTCCTTCCTTCCTTCCTTCTTTCCCTTTATCTCTGAAAAATTACTTATGTAGTTCCTAATGTGTGTTTACCATATAGCTAAACACTATTAAATATGTTGTATCATCTAAATTTAATAGTTAAAATTTTTTAAGTCTAAGTTTTAAATGTTGCATAGACTTAGGATGTACAGAAAGTCATAGATCAGTTTTGTTTGTTTTTATAGGAAAACATGGAGATCATTTTTTGAAATTTAACACATTTTAGAATATTTAAATAGGAAGGCCATCTTTAGGTGGGATCATGGATAATTGCAACCTTTTGGCACTGTGAGTGATCAATAGTTTTTGGTGTATTTTTTTAAAAAAAACTAACAACTATGATGATGGTAATAATTATATATATATATACATATATATATGTATATATATATATGTATATATATAGTGTACTTTTAATGTGCAAATCCCTTTGCATGTGGTTGGCTTAATCTGAGAAGTGGAACTAGTCTTTTCTTCTGCAAAAAGGAATCACGTGCAATGATAGGAGCAAAAAATCGAAGTGAAACAGATTTGGGGTAGTTATTTTAAAGAAATTCAGTAAGGGTTAGAGTCAATATCAGGAAATTTTCCTACCTTTGGTCTTGGGTTTTGTTTCCCACTCTGCAGGAAATTATAGTGATGAAGTAATTCAGTGTATGGAGCGTGTGTGTGTGTGTGTGTGTGTGTGTTGTGAAAGAGTAAGAGAGAATGAGAGAGATTTTAAGATTAAACAACATAATACATGTCATACTTCCAGTAGAGTGCCTAGCACATAGTAGGTACCTTATTATCTTATAACTAGTGTTATAATTACCTTTATCTAGGAAACCACAGAATTGCCAGGTGTTACTTTTGGAACTTTTGTTTAGAGTAGAGAACAAGTTGATAAAACCGTAGGAGACTTTTCACCTTGAGCTCTCCTATGTCTAAAAATAGAATTCTCTTCTTTTATCTTGGAAAATTCTTACTTTAGTGAAACAGTTTTTTTTTTCCTTTTTACATTTGCAAAGCATACTATTTTATACTGCAAAATTTTGTTATGAAAGGACTTTTTTTAGATACACTTTTTTTAAAATTTGAGGACTACCAAGGTGAAGTTCCAAATTAATTGACAGCTATATGAATTAAAAAATAATCAAATTTGGTTTTTAAAAGATAGAATTATCAGTTTAAAAGCAAAACCTAAACCTTTAATTAAATAATAGGACTAGTAGTAAAAATATACTGTATAGATGAAGGGAATGTAGGGACTTTATTAAGGATTTCAGTGTAAAAGGAGACATAATGAGAGGTTTAAAAGGATGGAGATAAAAGGAATAAAATGAATGTGTCCTAACATGCTGAGTGTTAAAAAAAATCTAGCACATTGAGCCCATAGAATATGATGACTGATTAATGAAGCTTCAAAGGCACATATGTTATGGTTTAGATGTGGTGTCCCCCAAAAGTTAATGTGTGAGACAATGCAAGAAAGTTTGGGGGAGAAATGATTGGGTTATAGCGTTAACCTAATCAGTGAATTAATCCCTGATGGGATGAACTGAGTGATAACTGGAGACAGGTGGGATGAGGCTGGAGGGAGTGGTTCACTGGGGGCATGGCTATGGGGGTATATATTTTGTATCTGGAGAGTGGTCTTTCACTGCTTTCTGATCATCATGTAAGCTGCCTCCCTCTGCCATACTCTTCTGCCATGATGTTCAGCCTCACCTGGAGCCCCTGGGGAATGGAGCTGGCAATATATGCACTGAGACCTCTGAAAATGTAAGCCCTTAAACTTTTCTTCCTCTACAGTTGTTGTGGTTGGGTCTTTAAGTCACAGCAGTGAAAAAGTTGACTAAAACAACATGTGTTTAAATACACATGATTTTGAAAACTACATTGTTTTTCAAAGGGGCACAAATGCACATTTTTAAAAACACTATAGACAAAAATAGAATAATCATGTTTTCCACATCAGAAGGCTAAATGATGTTCTCACTTAAAATTAAACATTACATCATATATGATATCCCATAAATATATGCAATTTTATGTTTTCAATGTATCAGTTAAAAGTTTTAAAATTTCAAGATGCACTTATTTTTATAACATATTCTGAACTTAAAGAAAATAATATTAAAAATGGCAGGGGTTTTCTTTTTCTTTATTTCTTTTCCTTTTGAAAAACTGCTATCAAATCAAGTGTGGGCAAAAAATAATATCAACTGTGCCATTCAATAGCATGAGAGAACAAAAGATATTAGTAAATATAATGTTAAATTCTGGTTACATAATGAAAGTTTCCCATAATAAAGCTAGATTCCCATCAATTACTTGCCAATTTCTGTATCATTAGAGAGAGGAATATTCTAGAAATATGAATCAAACATAGAAGTCATGAAACTAAGTCATGTTATCATCTGTGCTAACACACTGTCTTTAATCACCTTCTAAACAATAGAACCAAACTTTTTAACATGGTAAACACTGACTGTGTGTAGCTATTTAAATTTAAATTAATTGCAATTAAATAAATATCCTTTTAATTCCTCAGTCATACTAGCCACATATGGCTCCTGGCTAACTGTATTGGGCAGTGCAGATCTATAACAAAATATATCATTTCAGAAATTTCTATTGGACGGTGCTGCTATACAAAGCTACTAAAAAAGATGTTTATTTTTGCTGATGGACTGACTATATATTTTAGCTGGTTGATTGCAATTACCAATAAGTTGGTTTTGACTCCAGCCTAGGCCATTAATTTCACATGGAAATCTTTATCTAGTGGTTGTAATGTTGTTCTTAAGCTTATTTAGAGGCATCACAGATATGAGTTCATAGAGCTGGAGACTGGAGGAGAAAGTACAAAATAATAATTTATTCATTCATCAAATATACATTATGTATCTACTGTGCACTGGTATGTTCATTTATACATAGTTCAAAGAAGACATTGTCTTTGACCTTAAGAAACTGTATCAGAGCAGAGAGAATTAAATAAGGCTATTCAGAGCTCATGATTTAAGTTGGTCTCTGAGAAAGCTGTGAAAGGAGTGGTTTCTTATGGGAATTGGTTAGAAAAGGGGAATATTTAGGAATCTTACCTTATTACAAAAACTGTTCTGTGTTTGTGGCCCCCCATGAAGACAATTTCTTTTGTAACAATTGAGAAGAATTACATGAAATACTTCTTTATTCACTGCAGAATACAGTATAATCTTAAATTCATAATAGAGGGTATTGCAAATGAATAAGTCAGCAAGAATCAATCATTCACCTTTTTTTTTTTTTTTTTTTTTAGTATCAGGGATTGAACTCAGGGGCACTCGACCACTCGGCCACATCCCTGGCCTTTTTTCATATTTTATTAGAGACAGGGTCTCACTGAGTTGCTAAGTGCCTCGCCATTGCTGAGGCTGGCTTTGAACTCGTTATCCTCCTGCCTCAGCCTCCCAGGTGCTGGGATTACAGGCATGCGCCACCATGCCCGGCTAAATTAGGTAATTTTTTTTTTTTTTTTTTTTTTTGCAGTGCTGGGGATTGAACCCAGGGCTTTGTGCATGTGAGCCAAGCACTCTATCAACTGAGCTATATCCCCAGCAATCATTCACCTTTTTAAGGTAGGGTATTTTCTTAGCCTATAATTAAAAAAAAAAAAAGTTTTTAAAAGCAAAAACAAAACAAAGGAAGAAGATATCAGAATGAGTCCTGAAAGTACAGGGTGGTTGTGTGAACAGAAATAAAGGCTAGTGTCATTTTCTCAAGTTTTAATGCATTTTGAACTTACCCTTATTAAATGTTAGTTGAAAGGAACTTATAAATATCAACTACAAAATTTCATTTATTTCCTGCTTATTTATGATGAACTATATATGATTGACAGGGAATGTAAGAAGTCTGAGTTCTATCTGCTATTTTTGCTGAGTTGGGAGTGGTCCAGACTTGGTAGTAGGAGAGACCCTAATGAAAAAAACAAAAAAGGCAGGAATCAGAAAGATGTGATGTAGATTAAGACAGTTGAGGTGAAAATTATGGTGGATTTCAAATCTTCTTCACTTATTTATGGATTGGCAGTTCCAAACCATCATTTAAACTCATAGTTGTTACCAGATGGGCTGTCCAGTCCCTCCTACTTTGTATTAAACAACATATCTAATAAATATTCAACACTCAGCACATGCAAACTGCACTTGTTGAACCTCCCTAACAGCCACTAATGAGGATATTAGCTTTCAATTAACTATACAAAGCTTTGGGTTTGGACTAGAACATTCATTCAACACAGACATCAATTTCTAGATCATTACAGGACATTAGTTGGTTGCTAGACAACCACATGTCCTAGAAGATTTTAGGCTGAACTCCAATAATAAGGAAGGATCGGACATTTCAACTACTGCATTATTATTATTATTATCTCCTCTACCTGGACTATTCTAACAACTCTCTAGGTTTTCCAAGGTGTAGGAGCCCTAATTAAGGAGATAGCTAAGATTGCAGTGAGCTGTGAGCCATAAACATTACCACCTTCCATGGTCTCGTGAGACTTGATCCGGGACATTGTGGATTGGGTCAGTGCCATTTTGTGGTGATTGTAGGAATGTGGATGGTGTTAGAGTTGTTGTTAGAGCCAGAGAGAGAAACTGTTGATCCAAGACACAAAAAAAAGACCACCAACTCTAATTTTAAATTAAAGCAAGCTTATATTGTATACACACAAAGAGAGCTGGCCAGGGCTGCCCCTCTCAAACACTGGGCTTGGGGTCAGCCCCGCTCTCAGGGAAGACAAGGTTTTTATAGTTCAAAGAGTTATAAAAAATCTTGGGAACTTACAGCTAACAAGGTCAGACATGTGTAATTCAAAGCAAGTAGCAAACTAATCACCTACATGGCATTGCATTCCAAGGAAAAGGGGAGTGTAGTCAAACCTCATATCAAAAGTTTATGAGGCACCGTTAGTTTTTAGAGAGAGAGACTTGTTATCTGGTCAAGGAAAGTCAGGCCTGAGTGAGCTCAAGGCCTGGGCATGAATGCCAGACAACAAGCTCAAGCCAAATAAGAATCCTAGCGTTTCATAGAAAACTGAAGTGGGCTTTTCATAACTTTTTGACAGGATGGCTCCCAGTCTTAAGATGGAATTAGGCTGGTTTATCATCCCCCCCCCCTTTTTTTTTTCTTTTCAAATCTTTGAAGGGGAGTAATCATATAGGCTAATTTTATTGATGGTACATAATAGAATTAAATTGCAGCCCAATAAACCGGAGCATATAGTTAATAACACATGGGACAATAACTAGTAAGAGAAGGATACAAATTATAGGACCTAAGAGAGAAGTTAACCATGGAAACCAATCTCCCAAGCCTAACCAATAATTACTCGTTTTAATTTTGTTAATCTCTTGTCTTATCTCATCTACCTGTTGTTGGATAACGTTAGAATAATCTGTAATATTAAAACAGTACATGTCTGGGAATTGTTGGCAACCCAAGTGATATTTCAATAAAAGAAAATCAATAGCTGCTCTATTTTGTAACATTGAGGTTTGAAGTTTTTTCATCTCTTGATTAATTTCTGCCAAAACTTGTGCAGTAAGATTAGCTGTTTTGCTAAAACTACAGGCTAATTTTGTGATTTCTCTTTGTATTTCTACAACTAGACCCGGAAGTGGCAAAAGAAAAGCTGCTGCAATTGCAGTGTCTAGTGGGTCTAGGAGGATTAAATTGTCATCGCAGTTGGAGGGCAGACTTTGGGCAATTCAGTGGGGAGCTGTCAGGGATGGCAGTAAAGGAAAGATCCGTCTAATAGAACAGATCCCAGAAAAGTTTGTAGGCAAAGCCTGGAAGGTTGCTTTATTACAGAGAAAAACCCATCCTGTTGGCAGTCGTTTGCCATTGGGTAGGGAGATATTTTGCTCAATAGAACAATTGGGGGGGATTGGGGAAGGATGCAATCTATGCATAAACAATGTTTTTGAATAACCAATGAAGCTGGCAAAGCTGGCTCTGCATGGTATACTGGCCAGTCTTGCTGCATTGCTCTATCACCAGTGACTTTAACATAGTCAGTATATTTTACAGATAGACCCATAAGATTGTTAGCTAGCAATTGATGGATGGAGTTTCCTTCTTGTACACAGAAGGAACTTTTATCTATAATGTCAACAGCCAATTGTAACCAAAAGTTTTGAGTAGTTACAGAATTTAGGGAACTCACAGAAACATCTACCTTTAAAGTAGCTTTTGAATAAACAGTATCTATTGGGGCCCCCTTTTTTTTAGCTTAGTACAGGAATACTGTCCTGAATCATGAGGGTGAGCAGAGTATTTATAGATTTCAAAATTTATATTATCTCCTTGAGATTGGTCTGTAAGATTTTTCCATGGTCTCTCCCTGAATACCTGACTAAAAATTTCTTGGTTATATTTATACCATTTGATAGGGCCAATTACTGGATCTTGACAAGAGTAAGTACAAATTTAGTATTAGTGGAGATCCTGCAATAGCAGGTCCTTCTTGGGCTACAGATGGGGTACAAGGTTTGTTGAGGCCAGCATAGCTAAAGCCTAAGGATACATGTATACTCCAACAGGCAAAAATTATTAGCATAATGCTTATAATAACAGGAAAAGCAATAAGAATCTAGTGACAAAATATTAAACCTTAGTAATTTTAACTTTAAAAGGCCCACGCTCAGTCACTTTTTACCTCTGGCTGCTGGATTCTCTTCCAGTGGGTTTTTCCTCCGTGGTTTCTGTAGGTGCCTTCTTTAGCTGTGAGTGATGGATCTAGGCAGGAATACCAGCAACTTTGACGGCAGTAGGAGTGCGGAGAATCACGATGTAAGGGCCCTTCCACCTTAAATGTCGTATCGGCACAGCATCGCCTGGTTGGAATGAATGATCGGGCAGTCTGTGTCCAACGGGCTGAGCAGCCTGGACCTGGGGAAAGATCTTATCTATGATTAGTTGTAGTCCTTTGAATGTTTCTGAGATTGGAATGTCTCCCACCAGATCTTGGTGTACTCTGGGAACCAAAGGCGGTGGCCGCCCATAAATTATTTCATAAGGGGTAAATTTTTCCCGGTAAGGAGTGCAACGGGCCCTTAAAAGAGCAAAAGGCAGGAGATCAACCCAGTTACCACCAGTTTCAAGTATTAATTTAGTCAAAGTTTTCTTTAATGTTTTATTTATCTTTTTTATCTTTCTTGAACTTTGAGGATGGTACATACAATGTAATTTCCAGTTTATATTAAGGGCTCTTGAAATTAATTGAGATAATTTGGCCGTGAAGGCCGGGCCATTGTCAGACCCCAAAGTTAGAGGAAGGCCAAATCTAGGAACAATCTCAGTTATTAGTTTTTTAACTACTATTTGTGCTGTTTCTGTTCGAGTTGGAAAGGCTTCTACCCAGCCTGAGACAGTTTCAACAAAGACTAACAAGTATTTATATCTATATAGTCCTGGTTTAATTTCAGTAAAGTCTAATTTCCAAAATTCACCAGGTACAGTACCTTGACTTTGTTTCCCTGTGGAAGATGGTTCTTTTTAGCATTTACCTGTGCACATGTCATGCAGCGATTTGAGATGTTCTGGAGTATCCCTTGGTGTCCCGGGAACCAAACGTGGGGTGAAATTAGTTCTGAAGTCTTCTTGGGGATAAATGCATTGCCTGATGAAGATCAGTTAACCATTTCTTCCTAAAAGCTTAGGCATGCAAATTTTCCCATCTGGGAGAGTCCACCAGCCATGACAGTTTTGTTGGGCTCCCATAGAGGAGTATAAGTTTATCTCTTCAGTAGTGTATGAAGGAGTTTCTTCCTCAATTTTAACTGGGAGTTTTGGGCAATTTGAGAGTTCAAGAATAGTTTGGCATTTTGACTCCCCAAGGGCTATTTCCCTGGCTGTTTGATTGGCCAAGTTATTACCTTGGGTCTGGGGGCTATTGTCTTTACGGTGTCCAGGCCAGTGGATAATAGCCAGTTTATCTGGCAACCAGATAGCCTTCAGTAATTGAAGGATTTCTTGTTTATTTTTGATAGTTTTTCCATCTGAAGTTAAAAATCCCCTTTGTTTGTATATCTGTCCATGCACATGTACTGTAGCAAAAGCATAACGGCTGTCCGTGTAAATGTTTACCCGTTTTTCTTCTGCCCATCTCAATGCCTGTGTTACTGCAATGATTTGTGCTTTTTGGGCTGATGAGCCTCTGGGCAAAGCCTGTGCCCAGATAATTTCTTTTTGGCCCGTAACTACTGCCGCTCCCGCATACCTTATTCCATCCCGGACATAACTGCTACCATCGGTGTAAAGGTCTGCGTCTCTGTTGGTGAGAGGAATGTCAGTCAGGTCTGGTCGGGTACCTTGGATGACATCCAGCATCTCTGAGCAGTCATGAATTGGCTCCTCTGGGTTATCATCAGGCAGCAGGGTTGCAGGATTGATTGCCAGGGATTTACTGAAGGTCAATCTGTCCTTGTCTAGGAGGAGAGCCTGGTACTGAGTGAGACGGGCATTTGACATCCATCGACTGGTGGCATCCCTCAATAGGGTTTCCACTGTGTGAGGGGCAGTCACAGTGAGAGTCTGCCCCAGAGAAAGCTTATCTGCTTCCTTTACTAGTATTGCAGTAGCCGCTATGGCTCGTAAACAAGGGGGCCATCCTGATGCTACAGGATCCAGCCTTTTTGAAATGTAGGCAATTGGTCTTTTTCATGGCCCTAAATTTTGGGTAAGAACTCCTTTAGCAATACCCTTTCTCTCATGAACATAAAGATGGAAGGGCTTAGATATATCAGGGAGGGTTAAGGCAGGGGCCTGAACCAGAGCCTCCTTTAAATTTTTGAAGGCCAATTCATTTTCTTTAGTCCAAATTAAAGGTGATTTGCCTCCTGCAGTTGTAGTATATATCGGCTTGGCAATTTCAGCAAATCCAGGTATCCAAAGGCGGCAGTATCCATTGCCCCTAGAAATTTCCTAACCTGCTTTTTAGTGGTTGGGGTTGGGATCTTCATTATGGCTTCTATGCGGGTTTGGGATAACAGTCTTTTTCCTTCCCTCAGCTCATATCCCAAATAAGTAACCCGAGAGGAACAGATTTTTGCCTTTTTCTTGGAGACTTGGTACCCCAATTGAGCCAAGGTTCCTAGCAAACCCCGGGTGGCCCTTAAACAGTCCTCTTTGTCTTTTGCTGCTAACAGGAGATCATCCACATATTGGAGCAAGGTTACCTCAGGGTACTTACTGCGAAACAGTCTCAGATCTTGATTGAGAGTTTCATCAAAGATAGTGGGAGAATTTTTAAATCTCTGAGGTAGTCGAGTCCAGGTCAGTTGTCCCGATATCTCCATCTCTAAATCAGTCCATTCGAAAGCGAAGATAGGCTGACTCAGTTTTGACAAAGGGATGGAGAAAAATGTGTCTTTCAAATCTAATACAGTATAAACTGTATGTTCTGGTGGCAACAAACTGAGCAAAGTGTAGGGGTTAGGGACAGTTGGGTGTATAGTTTCTACCCGTTTGTTTATTTCTTTTAAGTCCTATACTGGTCTGTAATCTTGAGTCCCAGGCTTTTGGACAGGCAACAAGGGGGTGTTCCAAGCCGATTGACATCTAATTAGTATCCCCACTTCTAGGAGATGCCTGATGTGGGTTTTAATTCCTTCTTTGGCTTCAAAACTGATGGGGTGTTGTTTAACCCGGATGGGCATAGCCCCAGATGGTAGTTGTATTACAACTGGTGGCACATGCTCAGCTAGCTCTGGAGGGTTATCCTCAGCCCAAACTGTAGGAATTTCTTGAATTAATAATTTCTCCCATTTTCAGTTTGGATAGGATTTTGAAAAAGCAGATACTCCTCACTTAATGGGCAGGTTATAGTTAGGGCCTTTGCAGGATTTCCCAATTTTAATGTAGGCATATCTCCAGAAAATGAAATAGTTGCCTGAAGTTTGCTTAAAAGGTCCCGTCCCAGCAAGGGGAAAGGGCATTTAGGGATAACAATGAAAGAGTGGGTTACAGTTCCTCGTCCTATGTTAACAGTCCGGTCTGTAGTCCATTTATACTTTTTAATTTTTCCTGTTGCCCCTTGCACTTCCATGGTTTCATTAGTGAGGGGTCCTGTGGGCTTCTGTAACACTGAATGTGAAGCTCCTGTATCCACTAGGAAATTTACAGGTTGGCCCCCAATTGAGAAAGTTACCATGGGCTCTCGGGAGCCTAGTTTGAAAGGGCCATGGCCCCCCTATTCTTCTAAAGTTAAAACTGGTTTTGGCTGAGGAGCTCTGGCCTGTGATCGGGGCAAGCTCTTCGGATTACGTTGGGGGCACTCATTTTTCCAATGTCTAATTTCTTTGCAATAAGCACACTGGTTTTGTAGCAGAGAAGACCGCTTTTTGTTTCTGTTGTATGTGGTCGGCCTTTGTCTAGGATTTGAGGTTTCAGAAGCCTGTAATGTGGCCACTGTGGCCCTGTTTACTTTCCTTATCAGTAGATCATCTCAGCTATCTCTATTTTCAAACACCTTTTGGGCTATTTCCAATAATTCTGACCTGGTTTTTCCTGCAAAGCCATCTATCTTTTGAATCTTTTTATGGATGTCTGGGCTGACTGAGTCACAAAAGCCAGATTAATCACCTTGAGGCTTGTCTGGTCCTCAGGGTCTATAGGAGTATATAGACGGTATGCCTCCAGGAGGCCCTCAAGAAACGCTGAAGGCGACTCATCTGGCCCCTGTTTTACATCTGCTACCTTAGAAAGATTTGTGGGTTTTCGAGCTGCCCTCTTAAGGCCCTCTAACAGAGTCTGGTGGTACTCACCAAGTGCTCTCCTACCTTCAGTTGTCCCATAGTCCCAGCTTGGTCTTCTCCTAGGTAAAGCTCATTCAATCACTTCTGTTTTTTCGTCACTTGTAAGAGCACTTATCCCAGGCAGCGCTTTAGCCACTTCTGCCAGGATTCACTCCCTTTCCTCCGTGGTGAAGAGAGTATGGAGAATCTGTTGACAGTCATCCCAGGTGGGGAGGTGATTAAAGAAAACAGAATTAATCAGAGAAATCAAGGAACTAGGATCTGTGCTAAAAGGGGGATTCTGGTTTTTCCAGTTATAAAGGTCCGTTGTGGAAAATGGAACATACAGGTAGCGAACTTCTGGAATCTGGCGGAGAGGAAGAACAGGGGCCGGAGTCGGCTCCACTTCAGGGATATTAATAGAAATAGAGCCGGCAGGTCAGCCAGGGGAAGCAACTGAGTCAGGCCTTCTATAAGGGTGGTCCTGTCGGGTATGGGGAGGAGAAAGAACAGGGGCTGGCTCCTTTGGGAAGACTAGAGTTGGAGGAGTGGTTGAGTGGGGTGATTGAGGAAGCGGTTGAGGGGAGGGAGAGGGAGATGGTGGAGTAGTTAGTGGAGCAGCTGCGACTGCACCCGCGGCAGGAGGATAAAGAGGAGCTGAAGCATCTGGGGGAAGGAGGGAATCCTCCGGGAGTCCTGTAGGACAGGGGGTTGTTAGTGGATTTATGGTTTGTGTTTGAGGGACCCTGGGGAGTTCTCCTAGCCATAACCAGGGCTTGCCCTCCCTGTCCGTTCCGGACCATCCAACCTTTATCCAGGTGGGGGAATTAGTTGTTGCTTCCGCCCAGGGTAGAATATATCCTATTTGATCTGGGTGGCCAGGATTACCAAGAGTGATGTTAGATATAGCCCATGCCACTTGGGGATCAAAGGTGCCCTCAGGGGGCCAGCCGACTCCAAAGGTGGGCCATTCTACCTCACAGACTGTTTGGAGGTGTTTCTTGGTGATGGGATAATCATAATCTTACTTAACAAAATGGGGATAAAGTTTGTCAAAATTTCTTAAAACACAGTTTAAAGGAGTATCAGGCTTACTTGTCTTATTATCTATGTTGTTTAATTTTTACATTTACAACAGAGAAGACACACAATGAGAAAGCAGAAAACAAAAACAAAAAACAAAACAAAACAAAAAACAGAACACAGGACAATACACAAAAGAACAAGAACCAGGCGCCAAACCAACCAGGGAGCAGTGCAACATCTTGCTAATGCTCCAGACAGGAGTGTGTATGTGCCTCGTCAGGCACCTCTCTGTCCTCAGTGGGAATTCCCGACCAGAACCAGAAAGCAGTGCTACCTTTCGCTACTGCCCTGGACAGGAGAGTATGTGCCTCACCAGGCACCTCACTGTCCCCAGAAGAGATCTCAAAACCAGATACCAAATGTTACTAGGGCATCACTTACCTGTGGAGGTTTTTTCCACTGGATGCTTGCTAATTTTTTTTGATGCGGCAGTTCACTCCAGTAGTCCGAAGGACTGAAGGCACACCCTGGGGCCTTGGAATGTCTCAAGGTGCGCACCCCCTAGGGTAGCACTCCACCCCGGAGTCCCAGAGCGAAGGTCCAGCTTCAGAATTTCTAGTGGTCTGAATCTCGCTGGGGCCTCCAAAAATGTTGATCCAAGACGCAAAGAAAAGACCACCAACTCCAATTTTAAATTAAAGCAAGCTTATATTGTATACACACAAAGAGAGCTGGCCAGGGCTGCCCCTCCCAAACACTGGGCTTGGGGTCAGACCCGCTCTCAGGGAAGACAAGGTTTTTATAGTTCAAAGAGTTACAAAAAATCTTGGGAACTTACAGCTAACAAGGTCAGTCATGTGTAATTTAAAGCAAGTAGCAAACTAATCACCTACATGGCATTGCATTCCAAGGAAAAGGGGAGTGTAGTCAAACCTCATATCAAAAGTTTATGAGGCACCGTTAGTTTTAGAGAGAGAGACTTGTTATCCGGTCAAGGAAAGCCAGGCCTGAGTGAGCTCAAGGCCTGGGCATGAATGCCAGACAACAAGCTCAAGCCAAATAAGAATCCTAGCGTTTCATAGAAAACTGAAGTGGGCTTTTCATAACTTTTTGACAGGATGGCTCCCAGTCTTAAGATGGAATTAGGCTGGTTTATCAAAACTAACAAAATAAAGAGCCTGTTTGTTTCCAGTCCGCCTCTAAACTTATTCCCACGGCTTTGTTGCTCCAAGCGGCAATCGCTTCAGGCAACGACACCAAGGCAGAGTATGGAGGAAGTTCAAATGATGGTGTGGTAGAGAACAGTATGAAAAAGTACAATACTTATTTTGAATGCAGAGGAAGAAATATTAGTGCAGATTGAGACTGGTGACAATCTTAGACAAACTGCTAAGAGGACTTCTATTGGGACAGATATATCTGCTCACATGATATTAGGTATTATTTTATAGCTCAATTTTATTGCCATTTTTTTGAACTCACTAGAGTTTCATAATTATTTTGTAATTATTTAAATTAAATTTTTCTTTGTTTTCTATACTTTTGTTTCTTTATATACATGTGTTTACCATTAATATGCCTCTGTTGTTATTATGGAACCAATGTGAAAAATAGGATAAAATATAAATACTATGCTAAAATGAATCATTCTACACCAATGATTTATTTACTTAACTATTTCTAAAAGCAAACCTTAAAAGCAGATATCAGAGTGAGATGGCCATAAGACCATTGACTCAGAGTTGACTCAGTTGGAGATTTTGCAAGTTTTTAGGTTTGTGAATTTTGTGAGGCTTCTTCCTGGAGTGTTATTCATGGTTGGTGTCTGGGATTATCCTACATCCCATATTTTACTCATACCATGAAGCAGAACATGCACCTTGTATATTTCTTCCTTATACTTGTGAGTTGAGTTGAATAACATTCCCTCCCCCTAAATTTATGTTAAATTTCTAACCCCCAACACTTCAAGAATGTGACCATATTTAGAAACAGAGTAATTGAAAATATAAATATCTAATAAGAGTTCAGACTGTATAGGATGGGCCCCAATCCAATATGACTTGTAGCCTTATAAAAAATAGGAGATACTTGGGCATACACATGCACATAGGAAGAATGCCATATGAAGATGAAGGCAGCAATAGGCAGATGCTTCTACAAGTCATTGCACACCAAAGATTGACAATAAACCACCAGAAGCTAGACAAGAGTCCTTGTTAGGTCTGGATGTGAGGTGTCCCCCAAAAGTTCACATGTAAGACAATGCAAGCAGGTTTGGGAGAGAAATGATTGGGTTATAGTATTAACCTAATCAGTTAATTAATCCCTGATGGGATGAACTAGTGGTAACTGGAGGCAGGTGGGGTATGGCTGGAGCTAGTAGTTCACTGGGGGAGTGACCATGGGTATATATTTTGTATCTGGAGAGTGGAGTCTCTCTCTGCTTCCTGATCATGTGAGCTGCTTCCCTCTGCCACACTCTTCTGCCAGGATGTTCAGTCTCACCTCAAGCCCCAAGGAATGGAGCCGGACTTGCATGGACTACGACCTTTGAAACTGTGAGCTCTCAAATAAGCCTTTTCTCCCCTACAACTATTCTGGTTGTGTCTTTTAGTCATAGCAGTGAAAAAGCTTTCTAAAACAGTCATGGAACAGGTTATTTCTTACAGCCCTCAGATGGAAGGAATCCTGACTAAATTTGATCTTGGAGTGCTAGCCTCCAAAACTGTCAGAGAGCAAATTCCTGTTGTTTAAGCTACCAAGTATGTGGTACTTTTTTATGGCAGCACTCAAAAATGAATATACCTGTAAAAAATGAAAAAAAAATGCATAAACATTCATCTTCTGGAGTAGTCAGTTCTACTAAATGCTCTATACAGAGGAAAGGCCTCAGGCTACTGGCCATACAACACTTTCAAAAAATAGAGGATATAGAATCAATAGGCTTAAATGCTGCTACAAATTCATTTGTGTCATCCATCAATAATAGAGTCCTTGTGGCTGATCCATATCAAATTCATTCCAGCAAGTGATTATCGATGACATCAAAAGAAGACACCCCCTCTATTCATTATCAGAAGCATGTGTCAGCACTCCCTAAAACCCACACTGATCTCTCTCCAGTAGTCTCTCTTGCTTTGAGGGTAGGAACTGATAAAAGCCCAATTAAAGAGGTTTGCCATTGACCAGGGCACTTTTCCGGATATAACTAAAAGCAACTGATACATCTTCAGTCCATTAGGGTAAGCCACACCTGCCAGATGCTCATCAGCAATTAAAAGTTGTAAGACACTGAATGTCCCCAGTGGGTACTGGATAGGTGAGAGATAAACACATAATGAGCAGGGAAAGTGAAGTGCAGTATGATAGTCTTCATATTTGAATCAAGTTCCTGGTTGAGCTCAGGAGTCATTTACTGCCACTGTATTTCTATCTGGGTTTTGTCTCCTTCCATGTAGTTCCCCAGAAATACACATAGTAAGTGCTCAGTAATTTTTGTGGGTAAAACCAATGGATGGATAAATGAATAAAATTAAGTCTCTAGAAGTGGGTTCTAAATTCATGCCTGTGCTCCACTTTGTTCCTTTTTAAGGGCCTGTGATTAGATGTTAGTACTGGTCAATGATCTTACTTTCTTACACATGTACAAAGTAGTGCCTAATGTTCTAGTAAACACTCTCTCCTTGTCAGCTTGCCTTAATGCTATACTTCTTATCTCATATTTGGCACTAATTTGTACCTCATTCCTCAGAGTGTGATAAAGTCCACTTGGGTCAATAATCCATTTAAAAGATAATACTGACCAATGTGTTTCTGTAAAATTATTTTATACATTGATCAAAATTTGGTGGCCACAGATTGAGGACAACTGATTTTTTGTTTGTTGGGTCACATATTCAGTTAATTACTCTTGAAATAACCATAGAAGTTCTGCAGTTTATGTTATCTATCAACCACTCTAATCGTTACTGTGTGTGTGTCCAGATATCAGAATAAAACACACACACACACACTCAGCATTGTTCTCCATAGCTAAGGCAACAGTGACAGAAACTATAGTTCAGAAGCAACAACTGTGATCCTCAGTGAAAGGGCAGCAGTGAATTAGACACACAGGTCAGCAGTTTTTGGCTGGTGTTCTACTAAGAAGGGTATGATTAGTCAAATTGCATCTGGCCATTTCTTCTTCTGATCTAGACAGCTGGAATCCTTAAAATTCGCTTCTTTGATACAGTGAGAGATAGTTCTTGTCATTTGGAGGATAGGGAGTGACATGTATTTATGGAAAGAGAAAGGCCAGGTTGTTTTAGCCTTTAAGAACAACAATTAACACATATTAATGACCCGTCATCAATATGTGTGTTTAGCCTTGTTTATCTGGTGGTCAGGATGGGTTTACATGTTCCACCCAGTTTATACATTCTTCTTAGGATCTGTTTTAACCACAATTTGGATCTTTAAAGATCTATCCTGAAACTAGGGTGCAGGAGGTGCACCTGGGATTAAAGCCAACACTGATGATTATAGACCTCTTGCCCTTGCCTCATTGCATAATGCTCTCATCTGTATACCAAATGCTCTCATCTGTTGTATAGAAAAGTGACTATAGGTAAGGACTATATGTTGTATCTTTGAAAGATGCAAAGAGTGTGCTCACAACAAAAATGTAAAAGCATTTGTTAATTAAGTAGATTCAACCATTCTACAATGTGTATATCAAAACATCTTGTTGAATATGATAAGTACAATCTTATGGGTCAGTTGAAAAAAAAATGCAGAAGATAAGTAAAAGAAAGCAAGAAGCATGAAAAGTGGGAAAACCATGGATCTCGGAGTCAGGTACACTGTATTGGAGTTCTACATCTGCCACTCACAAGCTATGTATCACTGAAAAACTTATTCAAACTCTTTCAGTAACTCAATGTCTTTCTTTTCTTCTTCTTTTTCTTTTTCTTTGGTACTCTGGATTAAACCTAAGTGGGCTTAAACCACTAACTCACATCTCTAGCCCTTTTGAATTGTTTTATTTGAGACAGGATCTTGCTGAGTTGCTTAGGGCCTTGTTAATTTGCTGAGGCCAGCTTTGAATTTGCAATCCTCCTGCCACAGCCTCCTAAACCATTGGAATTACAGTCATGCACCACCGTGCCCAACTCAACTTCATTTTATTTATCCTAAGGCTACTAACGGTACCTTCCTCCCACATTTGTTTTTTGTGCATAATGAGACAGCATATGTTAAATAAGAAACTCTATTAGAAAGTACCTGCCAGATACCTGGAACCAAGCAGATATCTAGTTGCTACTTTGTTTTTCTTCTTTCTTTATAACCAAAACAGGAAATGTTCTCTCTGACTCATACAGTTTTGCATGCAAAACACTGCCCCCTTAAATCAGTAACACATAAACAAAGAAAAATCCAATTGGAAAAATATGAATGTTCTACTTTTTTCTTATTTAATTCATGCATATTAATTATAAAGAATCGTGAGTTTCATTGTGGCATTTCTATGTAAGCATATAATATAAACCTCCCTTCCCTCTCCCACCCTCCCTCTTCCTTTTTCCCCTTCTCTACCCTAATGATCTCCCTTCCATTTTCACAACATCCTCTTTCCCTTCCCCTTCCCCTTCTCCTCCTCCTCCTTCCCTCTAACTTTCCCATGTGAGAGAAAATGTTGATACTTGTCTTTCAGAGTCTGGCTTCTTTCACTTACCACGATACTCTCTAGTTCCATCCATTTTTCTGCAAATGACATAACTTTGTTCTTTTTTATGGCCGAACAAAACTCCATTGTGTGTGTGTGTTGTGTGTGAGTGTGTTTGTGTAGATAGATAGATAGATAACATTTTCTTTATCCATCCAACTGTTGACAGACATCTAAGCTGATTTTGTAACTTGGCTATTGTGAACTATTGTGATGAGACAAACATGGATATGCATGTATCTCTAAAGTATGCTGACTTTAACTGTTTCAGGTAAATGCCAATGAGTGGTATAGCTGGATCTGTTGCCGCCTGAAGCGATGGCCGCTTGGAGCAACGGAGCCGCGGGAAGAAGTTCAGAGGCAAACTGGAGACAAACAGCTTTTTATTCTGATAACTTTTCTCTCTGGTTCTAACAATGACTAACACGCGCCACACACACCACCAAAATGGCGCTGACCCGATCAGCAATCTCGGCCAAGTCACTCAAGATCCCAGGCCAAGTCCCATGAGACTACGGAAGGCGACAATGCCCAAATCCTTATGGCCCATAGTCAACCGCAATTTAAGCCATCTCCCCAAACAGGGCTCCTGCATGGATCCATTTCTAATTTTTTGAGAACTCTCTATTACTGATTTCCATAGTGGTTGTACTCATTTATATTCCTGCCAACAGTTCCTTTTCCCCATATCCAGGCCCGTATTTATTGTTATTTGTATTTTTGATGATTGCCATTCTGATTGGTGTGAGATGGAATTTTAATATAGTTTTCATTTACATTTTCCTAAGTAGAAAATGACTGTAGCTGGGTGGATTTGCCTCTTTATATTCTATTTTATTGGCCAACATGTTTGTTTTTCTGCCAATACTGTGTTGTTTTTGTTACTTTGGCTTTTTAGAATAATTTGAAATCAGGTATTATGATTCCTGCAACATTTTTTTTTTTTTTTTTTTTTTTGAGGATTGCTTTGGCTATTATTGAATTTTAGGATATTTTTGTCTAGTTCTATGAAGAAAACTCTTGGCATGCTGATGGGAATTATATTTAATCTGTAGATTACTATTAGTAACATGGTGATTTGACAATATTAATTCTATATATCCATGAGCATTGGAGGTTTTTCCATCTTCTAGTGTATTCTTCAATTTCATGTTTTAATATTCTGTAATCTTCCTTGTAGAGGTCTTTCACTTCCTTGGTTAGGACTCTTCTTGGGTATTTTTTTTAATCCATTGTGAATGGAATTTTTCCCCCAATTTTTTTTCTCTATGAATTCATATTGGTGTATAGAAAAACCATTGATTTTTCTGTGTTGATTTTGTATCCTGCAACTTTGTTAAGTTTGCTTGTCAACTCTAGAAGCCTTCTGGTAGAAACTTTAGGGTGTAAGTATAGGATCATATTATTTGTAAATTGGTATAATATGATTTCTTCCCTTCCTATTTGTATCCCTTTTATGTATTTCTCTTCCCCAACTGCTCTGTCTAAATTTCAAGTATTACTTTGAAAAGCAGTAGTGAGAATGGATATTCTTTACTTGTTCCTAATTTTAGAAGAAGTGCTTTCAGTTTCTTCCCATTTAATATGATTTTTTACTTTTGAGTTTGTCATAGGTAGTATTTATTGTGATAGGTAAGTTTCTTTCATCCCTAGTTTCTGTAGGTTTTTTTTTTTTTAATCATGAAGGGATGTTGGGTTTTATCAAAGATTTTTGTTGCATCTATTAAGATGGTCAACCAGTCTTTATTCTTGATTCTATTTTTTGTGGTATATTACATTTACTGAATATGCAGAAACATCCTTGCATCCCTGGAATCAAACCAACTTAATCACAACATGATCTTTTTACTATATTGTTGAGTTCAGTTTGCAAGTATTTTATTATGTATCTATGTTTCAAGGCCATTGGTCTCTAAATTTATTTTCTAGTTGCATTCTTATCCAATTTTGGTATCAGGGTGATACTAGCTTCATACAATGAGTTTGGAAGTATACCACCCCTTTCTATTTCTTGGAAGAGTTTGAAGAGCATTGGAGTTGGTTCGTCTGTAAAGGTCCAGTAAAATGCCAGTGATAATCCATTTGGTTTGGTCTTTTCATTGTTTTGGGAAGCTTTTTATTACTACCTCAATTTCAGTGCTTGTTATTAGTTCATCTAGATATTTTCTGTTCTCTTGGTTCAATTTTGGTAGGTTGTAAATGCCTATAAATATATTTATTCCCTCCAAATTTTCCAATTTACTGGAATACAAATTTTCAAAATAGTACTTAATGATCTTCTCTGTATTTCAGTGGGTCTATTGTAATATTCCCTTTTTCATCTCTAAAATTATCAATTTGGGTCTTCTCTTTCTTTGTTAGTTTGGCAAAGGGTATGTCAATCTTGCTTACCTTTATAAAGAACAAACTCTTTGTTTCATTGATCCTTTGTATCATTCTTTTAGTCTCTTATTTTGTTAATTTCAGCTCTGAACTATATTATATCTTTCTTCTAGTGCTTTGGGGCTTGGTTCTTGTTTTTCTGAGATCTTGAGATTCATTAACAGGTTACATATTTGAGCTCTTTCTGACTTCTTTTACATTGGCATTTATAGCTATAAACTTCCCTTTTGGAACTGCCTTTGCTCTGTTACCATGTAGGGGTGCTGGGTTCATTGTCTTCATTCAGCAAAAATTGAAGAATAGGACACAGAGATAGCAAGCAAGAAGGATGTTTATTGAAAAGAGTCGGAGATACAGAGATAGACTTATCCAAAGAGAAGGGGCCCCAGAGATGGGAATCCAGTGGGGGAGTTTTGGTCTGCCTTTTTGATGATCTCTGGAATTGCCTCCTTCCTTATCTCCTCCCCTATCCATTTGCTCCTTACTATTGTTGATTGGTGCCCCTTCTGTCCAGAGTCTGTTTTTGTTTTCTTTTGGATCCCCCACTTAGGAGCACGAGTATGAAAGTGTCTGACTGTGGTTCCTGCTTGTACCCATGAACACTTTCATCAAGCAGAAAGTTGACCTCATCAGAAAACCCTCTCCATGTGCCTTTGTTCTGGCTCTGCCCCTGACTTCCTCACTTGCCATCTTGCCTGACTGTCTAATTCCTTCTATCTCTCCCTCAATCCCCACTCTCAGAGGACACCCTAACTACTATTGGAAGTTGGAACAATGACTACTTCAAGCTGGAAAGTGGTGTTGTAAATCTTGATTCAGAGTGTTCTCCTGAGGAGAGTTTAGGGTGAAGAGGTGTTGTCAGGATGGTCCAGAGGTCTTCAGTAGAAACTGGCAAGCACATTTATGTGGGGTTTTGTCTGTATAGGCATTCTTTTGATCCTAACATACAGATAAATATTACAACAAGCAATTGAGATAAATACTAAAGAAAATATTATTATTATAGGGTTAAACAGAACAGAAGAATATTGTTGTACAGTTGCAGAAAGAAACAAAATCATACAAATGATGGTTGGTATCAGTAGTTATTAGATGTGATATATCAGTTAGCCTGTTAGCTGTAATTTGCATATGTATTTTATATTGATTTAATTGGTGTTGATTATGTGTTAAAAAATCTTTAACTACAGTACTTTGATTAAGGACATCTATCAAGGGTTGTAAACTTATATATATACGGGGTAAAGGTAATGGTTTTGGGGTGCATATTAAAGTAACATCATCCACTTTGTCATGAGAACGGTAAAAGACATTCCCCTACCAATGGAGGACCTCTAGGTGTTCAATATACCCAGCAAAAGGAGCAACTTGATTAAGAAAGTTTAAGTCAGATTGATTATTAGTTGCTAAGCAGTCATGTTGAACAGTTACTTCATAAAGCATAGAAGAGTTATGCATAAGAAACAAAGTGAGGTCACATAAATTAGAAGAATATTTAAATAGATGGGGACCCATCTGCCTATTCAGCCAGCTACATACTTGCCCTTGATCACAAATAACACATTTAGATAGGGAATAAGTTACATGAGTTTTATCTGTTGGGTTTTTTTTTTTTTTTTTTTTTGAGTCCTTGGGTTTTTAGCTCCCCCCCCCCCCAGGATAGGCTCCTCCGGCCGGTGGAGAAGACTGGGGGGAACACACCCCAGTGGAGGTGAACTTGGGGGCCAGCTGGAGGCCCACGCCAGCCCTCACAATGGAGGACAATCAGGGATGCACCAGGGAGAATGGTCAAGGCACGAACTTGGTTTATTGAGGAAGTTGGACAGTCTTATAGAGGACATGGGCCAATCAGCAGAAAGATCATAGGGAATCATAAGGAGCATGGGCGGATGCCATTGGTGGAGCCATTGGCCTATCCTTGGGGTGGTTTCAGTTCTCATCTTACCTCAGGGGAATGCCCCTTGGCTCAGCCAAGTTCCTGTATCAGGAAGTGGGAGAAAGCCAGAGACATTCTATCTACTGGCGTGTTATTAACATCCCCAACATTATCTACGTGGGTACCAATTAAATGAAGCAAAGCAAAATAGGAAAGTAGAACAAAAGGTGTAACATGGAAATTACATAAAACATGTGTTGCTTGGGTTTCATAATGCCATATGGTCCCAGTACAAATAAATCAGAGCATTGTATATTAAGTGGCTGTAAAGCCATCCAGTGGCCTAAAGGAACATAAGTAGCAAATAACTTCCTGAAAGTGACATCATTTCCAGGAGTTAACAGTTGTTACACATTTTCTCTTTGTATTAAAGTATATGTATATATTTTTAGGGAGCAGACAGTCCAGTTAAACAACATGCTAACATTAGTATCTATATTTAGATTAGTAAAAGTAAACCTACTGAACAAGGTCAGGAATTGCTTATCATAGTCAAGAGCATTTTGGTGAGGCAGGATTGTTATGAGCATCCATTGAGCATTAATTGTCAAAGCTTGAGCCATATCTTGTCCAGCACTGCACAGTCTGCCATCCAAACTGGTCAATTGAATTTACTATACCCAAACCAGTTCCAGCTCCACCAAGCAAATTATCATACCAAGCATTTTTTTCATGATTACACTGTTTTTAAAATAGGGAAAGTCAGATTAAAATGCAAAAAAATGTTTCTGAGGAGCTGGGGTTGTGGCTCAGCAGTAGAGCACTCACCTAGCATGTGCGCGGCCCAGGTTCAACCCTCAGCACCACGTACAAATAAACGCATTGTGTACAACTAAAGCAAATAAATAAATATATATATTTTTTAAAAAGATGTTTCTGATAAATTTGAGAGACATTTACACAAGATCTTGGAACTCTGCTTAGGGAGGCTGTACTTTGTCATATTCAATAAAACAGTAACGTAGTCCACCCACACCATACAATTGTGGATGGCTGTAACATTAGTACATAAAATTGTTTGTGGTTTGTTTATAGTAACATCCCCATCAGTACCATTAAAGATAGGATTACCAGAGCAATTGGTGGTTAAGGAATGTAGATAAGAACGATGCTTGGGCTGGGGTTGTGGCTCAAGTGGTAGAGCACTTGCCTAACACATGCACGACCCGGGTTCGATCCTCAGCATCCACGTAAAAATAAATGCATTGTGTACAACTAAAGCAAATAAATAAATACATTTTAAAAAAAAAGAACGATGCTGTGCAGGAAGAGTGGGCCATAAAGAGGAAACATTGCAGCATGACAAGTGAGATTGACATATGTCCAGTGTAAAAGGAAGCCTTCACTGTGCCAAGGCACACAAAGGTGGGGATCCCTTCCACACAGATGTATTTGATGGAAGAGTCCAATTATCAAAAACACGTTGTTTGTAACTATTGCATTTGAAGTTATCTTGAATCCGCATCTTAGTATCATAGGTCCATACAAGTGAGACACATGTAATGCTGGGTGGAGTTGATGGCATTCCATGAGTCAGGTGTGTTGCTGCCTGCAGCTATCGCCGCCTGCAGCTATCGCCGCCTGCAGCAACGATAACTCGGGAAAGAATTCAGAAGCAGATTGGAAAATGAATAGGCTCTTTATTCTTGCTTCTTCTAACTTCTCTCTCCAGCTCTAACAACCTCTCCAACTCCAACCACCCTATATAGCCAACCTCACCCAGTTAAATACTTTTTGCCTTAACAAGTATACATGTGTCAACAGCTCAAACTTATAGGTGCGTCACATAGTATTCAGGGGCATAGAAAGATTCTTAGATAAATGCATGAATATCAGGTGAAAATACTGAAATACCTCTTATGGCTCTCAGCTAGCCGCCATCTTAGCTATCTCCTTATTAGGGCTCTTACATTTCCCCCCTTTTATTTTAAAAGAGGGATAGCTCTAGGGCGTGTACATGTGCAACCAACATTCTTACCCATCATCGGATAATCAAGGCTGTGCCCTTGACTCCTGTCTTAGGTTGATATGTCGGCCACATGAGACTTTCCTGTGGATGGGTGACGACCCTCACCACATCCGGATCGACTGTGCCTGTCTTATGTTGTCCCCCTCTGGGGATCTTATCTGTCATTGACTACCAGCCGTCCAATCGAGCCAGACAAACATGAGGAGATGCTTCGGTTCTAAGGCAGCAAGCTTTGCGCTGACGAGCCAAGTTACATAGCGTATCAAGTTTTTTTTTTTTTTTTAAATAAATCAGCTGCCCTAAGTTCCATTAAGTAAAGCACTGAGTTCTCTAGACAAATACCCGCAAGGCATAGTCCCGTGCAATGTCTCAAACATAGAAAGATTTATCAAAATGTCCATTTGCTAACACGTTGATCTAGGAGGCCTCGTGCATGCAGAGCAGAAGCCACACTGCTGGTGAAGTTGTTTGATGCTTGAGCAGCAGGGATGCTTGTAGCGATTGCGATCCCTGCAGCTGTAGCAGCAGCTGTCTTTTTTATGTCTAGACAATGCCACCGGCAAATCTTCAGGGCCCAATACCTAGAAACTTAAGCATCAATCATTAGAGGAAAGGCAGTGCCATTCCAGCACTGAGTCAAGAAGCGAGTTGTCAAACTAAAAAATAGAATTATTAGATAAGGTAATTGAAGTTGATCTCTGCTCACACACATTGCTGCTTGAGCTCCCACAAACATAAGCTGGCAAAATATCACATTCAGAATGGATTAAAGAAAGACTGAGGGTATTTAGCTAACAAAATATTATATTTAAGATAAATTAAAGAAAAGCAAAGAGCATTTTAGAAAAATAATTTGTTAGCTGGAACCCCTGAGCCTCTGTGTACACAGCAACCTTCCATGAATATACCTGTTGAAACAATTTAAATTAATCAGCTATTTAACAAATAAAGTTAATTACAAATAAACAATCCCATGTCAAATACCAAAATATCAGGTTATATAGTATTAGTCATATTCTTTGCTGAAGAGAAGTCCTAGAGACACCTATAAATTAAGATTGAAGGTACCTTCACTTTTAAATTGTTTACCCAATTTGAATACTCTTAACTTAAACGAATTAAAGTTATTTGGATCCATATATATAAATACATATATATATATATATTTATATTTATATTATTAATTTTCATGAGCGCTCAGTTTTTGTTATTTGTAACATCACATTGGACAGACACACAAACATAAAGACATATATATGTGACGTCACATTTACATGAAATCTAGATAAGCGCACAGACGTAAAGACATATATAAAAAAGAAAAAATACAATTGTGTGCACACTAAAGAGAGATCTTCTCGTCCTGGCCGGGAGGAATGAGACTTAAGTTGTGAATTTATTGAAGGACTCTTTTAAGGGAATCATTCTACAACAACTTCATCTTGGTCCTTTTGATTTGGTACCTGTTTTATTAATCTTGATGGTATCTATACTGGGGAGGATTCGTGCCGTGGAAAAACACAAACAGACCCTCTCCCCCAAATCAATACTGGATCTGGGCCCTTCCATGTGCCTGAAAGAACATCCTTCCAGTAAACCAAAGGTTTATGTTGTTGGTGTGGAATCCAGTGTCTGTCTCCAGCCGAATATCCTTTAGAATCCAAAGTTAAAAAATTTAAAGTAAAAAGGGCAACGGCCAATCTGTCCCTAGGATTTGTCCAATTTCCTTCTTTTTGTTTCAAAAGCATAATTTTGAGTGTGCGATTAGCTCATTCAATTATACCTTGGCCTTGAGGATTATACGGAACACCTGTCTTATGGAGTATACTGAATTTTGCGCAAAACTGTTTGAAAGATGAGGACGTATATGCAGGGCCATTGTCTGTTTTAAGCATTTTGGGAATGCCCAGTGCCGCAAAAGCTTGTAGACAATGAGATGTAACATCTTTAACTTTTTCTCCAGCATGTAAGGAAGCAAAAATCATGCCTGAGCATGTATCTATGATCACATGAATAAATCGCAATTTTCCAAAACTTGGCTCATGAGTGACATCCATCTGCCACAAATGATTGGGCATTAATCCTCTTGGGTTAATCCCATAATGTAGATTGGGCAAATGTGTCACACAAGATTGACAAGTCTTCACAATTGTTCGAGCTTGATCTTTAGTTATTTTGAACCTTTGTTGTAAAGTAGTACTATTAACATGAAATTGAGAATGGAACGAGGTAGCTTGTTGGACTGCTGAAAATATAAAGATTGTTTGAGTGAGGGCATCGACCTTTTGATTACCTTCATGGAGAGAACCAGGCAAATTAGTATGAGCTCTGATATGTCCAATAAACAAAGGTTCTTTATGTTCCCATAGAAGGTTTTGAATTTGAAAAACAATTTAAAGGCTGGAGTGTGAGGTGCTATTGGACCTGCTAGCTCCAATTTAGGGACAACATGTACAATATAGTGGCTGTCTGAAAAAATATTTATAGGCTACTCTTTAAAACTTTCAAGAGCTATAATAATAGCTTCAAGTTCAACTAATTGAGCTGATTTATGGGCAGTAATATGAATCATATTTTCTTTTTGAGTGACTACTGCAGCAGTGCCATTAGAGGACCCATCTGTAAATACATTTAATGCCTTAGGAATAGGTTGATTTTTTATTACCTGTGGAAATATAATGGGATGATTGATACAAAAAGATAGTATAGGAGACTTAGGAAGATGGTTATCAAAATTTGCAGAAGTAGAGCATCTAGCTATAGCCCAATCATTATCACTGAAGCACAAATATTCAACCTGTGATGATGAATAGGGAGTAATAATAGTAGCGGGGTGAATGCCAAATATTTTAGTAGAAGTCTTAAGTCCTTGAAGAATAAGTTTAGCCACCATGGAGGTATAAGACTCAATTGTACTTTTAGGAGAGACAGGCTAATGTATCCATAATAAAGGCCCCTGTTGCCAAAATACTCCTGTGGGTGTATATTGTGAAGAAATAATGATCAATATCAGTGGTCGAGCAAAATCAATTCTATCACAATGGGATCCTTCAATGGCCTTTTCTACCAACTTTAAAGCTTCCCTAGCATCAGGAGTCAATGTTCGCAGTGAAGATGGATCAGGGTTCCCGCGAAGGATATCAAATAAGGGTTTTAATTGGCCAGTGGTGAGGCTTAGTGTAGGGCGAAGCCAATTAATGTCTCCCAGCAATTTTTTAGAAATCGTTAAGTGTGGCCAAATGTTCCTTATTTATTAAAATTTTTTGAGGCCTAATAAAAGTATCCATAATTTGGAATCCTAGATATAATATTGGAGATCTAGTTTGAACATTTTCTTCAGCAATGTTTAGTCCATATTGTTTCAAGTTTTCTGATATATCGCTAAATATGGTGAATAAGACTTCTTGATTAGGATGAGCAAGTAAAACATCATCCATATAATGGAGGCACATAAGCTTTGGGTATTTGTTCTTGATAGGCTGAATAACTTTATCTACATAGATTTGACATATAGTGGGGCTATTAGCCATTCCCTGGGGTAAAACTTTCCATTGAAATCTTTGATCAGGGCCATTATTATTAATAGAAGGAACTGAAAAAGCAAACCTGGGGGCATCCAGAGGATGTAGAGGAATAGAAAAGAAACAAATCCTTTATATCAAGAGTTATAAGATGGAAATTTTTAGGAATACCTACAGGATTAGGAAGTCCAGGTTGGGTAGGGCCCATAATTTGCATGGTTTTATTGATTTCTCTAAGATCATGTAACAATTGCCATTTTCCTGATCACGAATATGGAGGAATTCCAGGGAGAGGTGGAAGGTTCTATATGTCCTGCTTCTAGTTGTTCTTGAACTAGTAGGTGGGCCACTTGTAATTTCTCTCTAGATAGGGGCCACTGAGGGACCCAAACTGGCTTATCAGAAAGCCGTGGTATTTTCAAAATTGTTTTCTCAGTGGCCCCTAAAAAATATATCCTTTACCTTTTCGGTGATGATTTCCTTTTGTAAGACCTGCGGGCTTGATTGTGAGATGTACTCCCATTTGTTGTGAAACATCTCTTCCCATAAGGTAACTGGCAAGCTGGACAAAACATAAGGCTGAAATGTTCCTTGATGCCCTTCATCATCCTCCCATTTTGAAACTGTTGCACTTTGTTCTGGGCTATTAGAATATCCCAAGCCTCTCAAACTATTTGAAGCCTTCTGCAGAGGCCAGTGTTTGAGCCATTGTCGTACATTGATAATGGAAGAGTCAGCCCCAGTGTCAATCAATCCCTCCATCTCTATATATTGAATTTTTATTTTGCACATAGGCCTCTGTTAACAATCCTGAACCCAGCAAGCCATAGGTCCCGAGCCAGTGGAACCAAATCCTCTATTGTTCCTATTTTGAGGCATTCTCTTAAATGAGTCATGTAACTGGGAAGGAGAAGCAGCTGAGCAATTCTATCTCCTTGGTTAACACAGCAAATGCCTCGAGGTGAACTAAGCATAATCTTAATTTCTCTTTGGTAGTCTGAGTCTATTACACCTGGAGTCACTTGAAAACCTGATAAGCTTTTAGAGCTTCGCCCGAGGATAAGTCCTGCAGTTCCTGAGGGAAGAGGTCCCCTGACTCCTGTGGGAATCAGTTGAACCCCCATTTCAGGTGTTAGCACTATCCGGGCGGTGGAACAGAGGTCTAGTCCTGCACTTCCTTTTGTTCCTCTGACAAGGGAGTCAATGGGTAAGAGGGATTGTGTCGAGGAATCATCTGGATGGATGTTTGAGGATACTCTTCCTCTAATGCCTCGTACATTTGTCGGCCCCAGGGCATTGGGCCCCGTGCCCCATTTTTTGAATTCCTAGACAAAATGTTTCCATAAAAATCGAATTTAGCTCTGCACTTATTAGCCCAGTGGTTTCCTTTTTTACACCTGGGTCAGCGGCCTGGGTCACGATATGAGCTTTGTCTTATTTCTCTTTGGGGATATTGTCTAGAATAAATTGATTGATCATAATAATTTTTAGGTTGAGCCCTATTTGTGAAATTTTGAGGGGAAGCACCTCTCATTGCTGCTGCAATCACATTTCCTGTGACAAAGGCGTCATTTATATCTGTGCATAATCTTATATATACTGAAAGGTCCCTTTTAGATTTCCAAGGTCTGATAGCATCTTGACAATATTTGTTGGCATTTTCATATGCCAGCTGAACGACTAATGGCATAGCTCGATCAACGTCTCCAAACACTCTATCTGCAGTTCGCAAAAACCTATCAGCAAAGTCAGCATATGGCTCATTAGGTCCCTGAATTACTTTAGACAAGCTATCCTGTAAGTCACCAGTTCCTTGTAAAGTTTTCCATGCCTTAACAGCTGTGGCATATATTTGAGCGTAAACTCCAGGATCATACTGAATTTGAATCTGTAAGTCAGCAAACTGCCCTTCTCCAGTTAACATGTCTACGTTACAGTCTGGAAATCCTGCAGTCGCATTTCTTCTAGCTGTTTCCACACAAAATTCCTGGAACTGTGACCTCCAAATCAAGTATTGTCCCCCGCTCAATACTGCCTTACACAAGCCTTTCCAGTCTGAGGGGGTTAAAGTTAAAGTGTTAAGGGACTCCAACATACTCAATGTGAAAGGAGCTTGGGGCCCATAGGTCATTATTGCTTCTTTGAAATTTTTTATTGTTTTGAAGTCTAGGGATTGGTGGTACCTCTGCCCATTTTCATTTTCAAATACTGGCAGATCCCAATGTCCCTGCGGGTTTTGACATTCAAGGGCGTGTAAGTACTCAGAAAGACCGTTAATCTCTGTTTCAAGGGCACACAAGTGTTCAAAAAGACCCCTCAAAGTTTCTGTAATTGATTCAATCCATGAGGGAGCACAGGGCACAAGTGGTTCCTCTACTTGACGGTCCTTTCTGGTCTTCACTGACTCAGCAGAGGAGGCTGTGCTTTCATGGTTATTTGACTCCTCTTCACTACTATTACTTTCACTAGTAGTAACATCCTGAGTCCCAGGTTCAATTGAGAGCTCGTATTCCTCGGCTATCTCTAATAAATCTCGGATAGCTTTAGCAGCTCGGATCTTCGTCATTTTTGAGTTCACACCAATACTATCCTTACTGCTCCTAACTGATTCAGCGCAGAGGTATGCTTTCATGATCACTTTCCTCCTCACTATCAGCTATATCAAAGAATTCTTCCATAGCCTTTATCACTCGGGTTTTAGTTAATTTTGAACCCATCTTTAGAGACTTCTCAGTTCTTACCTGCCGATTCCGAAGTCCCCATATGGGCCACCACTTGTTGCCGTCTGCAGCTATCGCTGCCTGCAGCAACAATACCGCGGGGAAGAATTCAGAAGCAGATTGGAAAATGAATAGGCTCTTTATTCTTGCTTCTTCTAACTTTTCTCTCCAGCTCCAACAACCTCTCCAACTCCAACCACCCTCTCTAGCCAACCTCACTCAGTTAAATACTTTTTGCCTTAACAAGTATACACGTGTCAACAGCTCAAACTTACAGGTGCGTCACATAGTTTTCAGGGGCATAGAAAGATTCTTAGATAAATGCATGAATATCAGGTGAAAATACTGAAATACCTCTTATGGCTCTCAGCTAGCCACCATCTTAGCTATCTCCTTATTAGAGCTCTTACACAGGTGTGTACCACAGTCCAGGTTCACAGGAGAAAGATACCTGCAACATATCTTTGTGCACAGCTTGTAGTCAAAACTAGGCTTCACTAGAACTAGACTTAGTATATACCAAGATTTACACACAGAACAGGGCTGATGTGCCTAAATAGGTTAAAGCTAGGAATGGCTTATGTATAGGACCCCAGTCTTGTGGAGCTGTTGCTATTAACCCAATAGCAAGCAGTACAGCCACTGATATTGCAATCAAAAAACCAATAAAGCTGGGCATGGTGGCACATGCCTGTAATCCCAGCAGCTAGAAGGCTGAGGCAGGAGGCTCACAAGTTCAAAGCCAGCCTCAGCAACAGCCAAGCGCTAAGCAACTCAGTGAGACCCTGTCCCTAAATAAAATACAAAAAGGGCTGGGGATGTGGCTCAGTGGTTGAGTGCCCCTGAGTTCAATCCCTGGTACCAATACCAAAAAAAAAAAAAAAAAAAAAAAAAAAAAAAAAAAAAAAACCAATAAAATCAAGCATATCACTTAGCTTGTTTAAACAGGATCTTGATATATTCTTTGGGTTCACAGGTATAGTAGTCTGTAGGAGCCTCTATTTTGGTGGATTCAATAGGGTCTCCAGGCCTTAAGGCAGGTATGAAGTATCCAGGGGTCTTGTTCTGCCTCACAGGCTGCTAAAGGAGTTGACATGATTATTGGGTAAGGACTCTCCCAATTGGGAGTATGTAGCCCCTTATTTGGATCTATAGTTTTTACTAGGACAAAATCCCCTGGACAGAAGAAAGAGGGGGCCCTTAATGATCTCCCTCAGGAGGTTCTTGCCAGATTTCTGTAAGAATCTGTTGAAACTTGGCCAACTGAGTTACATGGGATACTAATTGAGAAGTCTCAAAATCTAAAAGTATGGTTGGAAAAAAGTGGCCTTCCATACAGTGACTCAAATGGAGTTAGACTCTGTTGGACAGGAGTGTTTCCAAGCCTTATCAGGGGCAAGGGCAAAAGTTAACCCATGGGATTTTAGTCTCCTGAAGCACTTTTCTTAAGTGTCTCTTAAGAAGCTCATTGGCTTTTCTCTACATTGCCTAAAGATTGAGGTCTCCATGAACAATGAAGATGAAATTTAATTCCTAATGCTTGAGAGAGTTTTTATGTTATTTCTGCCTTGAAAGCAGGTCCATTATCAATTTGAAGCCTTTGAGGGAGACCAAATCGAGAAATGATCTCCTGAAGTAGAACTTTTACAACTTCATTAGCCTTTTAAGATCTGCAAGGAAAATTTTCTACCCATCCAGTGAATGTATCTACCAGAACTAGTAAATATTTTGAATTCGGTCCCTGAGGCATAGGGGTAAAACCTAACAGCCAGTCCACTCCCGGATAATAACCTATTTTTTAGAGTCCAGTAGGGAAGAGGCATTTATTATAGGGATTAACCCTTTGGCAGATGTCACAGCTTTGGATGATCTATTGGGCTGTGTCCTTTAAACCATTTCCTGAAAACATTTTTTTTTTTTTAAATTAGGGTAAAAGTATTATCTCTTTCCAAATGGTAGAGCTGATGGAGAGACTTTAAAATCTTCCATTGGAATTCTGGGAAAAGTAACAGATGCCCTCAGGAGAAACCCACCATTCTCTATGATCTAGTTGGTATCTTTTGAGTTACAGCCTGTGAGCCTCTTCCATGGAGTACTGGGGGCATTCAGAGGACAGAAAAGAATTTTCCCATAGGAGCAGGGCAAATGTGGGAACCTGTAAAGCAGCTGACTTGGATGCTACATCTGCAGCCCTATTTACTTTAGCTATTGTGCCCTCTCCCTTCTGATGTCCAGGAACATGGATAAGTGCTACCTGAGAGGGCAGGGATATCAACTCTAGGAAGCAAAGAATCTCCTTGGCATGTTTAACAGAAGTGCCTGTAGTAGTAAGCAATCCTCTTTCTTTCCAGATAACAGCATAAGCATGAAGTATGAAAAAGGCATATTTAGAATCAGTATATATATTGACTCTCTTATCTTAAGAAAGCTCGAGTGCCCTGAGGGCAACTAATTCTGCCAGCCAAGCACTGGTATTAATAGGAAGTGGCCCTGATTCAAGAATCTCAAAATCTGTCACTACTGCATATCCCAATCTCAGAGTTCTGTCAATTACTGATCAACTCCCATCGGTGTTGAGATTGGGATTATCTATAGGATGATCAGATAAATCTGGTCTGCAGATAAGTTTCCATTAAAACTTTCTCACATGAGTGGACAGGTTTTTCCTATTTATCTCAGGTAAGAAAGAGGTTGGATTGTAGTTATGACAAGTCTTTGAGGTAATTTCAGTTCCTTTCAACAAAAGGGCCTGATATTTGAGTATACAGCTGTCTGTTAACCAAAGACTACCTTTAGAATTTCTCCTATGCCATGGGAGGTAAGCACAGTTAGGGCCTTCCCAGAGTAAGTTTATTTGCCTCAGGGACCAAATAAACCTGTGACCACTGCAGTCACAGCTCCAAGACATTCAGGCCACCCCTTGGCTACCTTGTCTAATTCCTTACTTAGGTATCATTATATAGTGGCACCTAATGATTGAGTAATCATTCCAAGTGCCACTCCATTCCCTTCTGTAACATATATTTGAAAAGTTGACTGAATTAGCAGGCTTAGAGCAGGGGCCTGGGTAAGAGCTGTTTTTAAGATATTGAAGTCTTTCCTTGCCTCTGGAGTCCAATAATTAATAATTGCCCATGAATGTCCCTGTGCTTCCATAAGGCACTCATAGAGGGGTCTTGCCTTTTCAGATCCAAGTTCTAGAACCTCCTGTTGTTCCCAGAAAGACCCTGAGTTGTTTTACTGTCTGAGGAAAGGGATATGAAAGTATGGGTTGAAGTCTTCCTGGGCCAAGTTTTCGAGTTTCACCTTCCAGTATCATGCCCACATAAGTAACCCGGGGTAGACATAATTGAGCCTTCTCTTAGGAGACTTTACATCCCCTAGTGGCCAGGAAATTGAGAAGAGAGCCAGTGCCCTCAGAGATTATTTTTTCTGAAGGTCCACACAAAAGAAGATCATCTACATACTGAAGGAACTCTGTATGACAGTCCATGAGGTCTTGTGCCACCAGTGCTTGTCCAAACAGATGAGGGCTGTCTCTAAATCCCTGGGGAAGGACTTTCCAGGTAACTTGTCCTGCCTTATTGGGAGAATCCTCAAAGGCAAATAGAGATTGGCTTTTTGGATGTAAAGGAATGTAGAAAAAGGCATCCTTTAAATCTAGGACAGTATAATAAGTAGTTCCCTTGGGAATTTGGGTAAGGAAAGTATATGTGTTTGGAACAACTGGATATAAAGGGACTACTGCTTCTTTGATTATATGAAGGTCCTGAACTAATCTCCATTTGTTGGTGCCCTTTGGGACCCCAAATGTAGGAGTATTATAAGGGCTAGATCATTCTACCAAAAGTCCCTGATGTTTAAAACTCAGTATAATAGGTATTAGTCCCTTCCTAGCTTCAGGTTTTGAGGGATACTGTTTTGGGTGAGGAAAGTAGGAAGGATACTTAAGGTGAATTTCAACAGGGTTTGTAGTCTGTGCCTTTCCCCCTTTATTATTATCTGACCAAGCTATGGGATCCACTTCTGCCTCTAGTTAAAGGGTAGACAGCTATATTCCCCAGGTGGCAATAATAATTTGACCCTTAATTGAGATAATATGTCTAAGATAGGGGTTGGAGTCTCTGGCATAATGAGAAAGGAGTGATAGAAGTGGAAATCACTCCAGAAAGAGGTTTCATAAAATATCACTCAAGGTGCTGGCCTAATATGCTCTGAATGGTTACTTTATCTTGGGACCCAGGTCCAGGAGAGGACAGGACTGAGATTTGTGCTCCCATGTCCAGAGGAAGTTAATCTGGTGCTTGTCTATGAGCAAGATTACCTGGGGCTCCTCAAGTTGGACTTCAGTCATGGGAGCCATAAAGGAAGCCCCTGAGACCTGTTTGTGGGAACTGGTAGGTGATGGCCTCGATCCCCTCAGGTTCTGAGGACATCTAGCCTTTAAGTGGTTCCCTTGACACAGAGCACAGTTTAATAGGGTTGGGGGGCAGTCTAATAGGGTTGATGCATCTGGGGACAATCATTTTTGAAATGGCTTTCTTTCCTGCAAGAGAAACTGGGGATGGAGGAGAACCTCTGGGCACCTGCTTGTATGGCTGCCATCAATTCTCCATGTTGTTTGTCCTTTTTCTCCTTTGCTAGGTCCCTGTTATAAAAGACTATTGTAGTGGCCTGGAGTAATTTGTCCAAGGTTTTGTCTTGTTCCACAGCCAGTTTTTAGAGCTTCCTTCATATGTCTGGAGCAGACTGGGTCAAGAATTTCTCTCTAAGAATGATTTCCTCTGTCTGTGACCCTGGCTCAAGGTCAGTGTGTTTGGTGACCTCCTGGAGCCTCTGTAGAAAGGTTACCAGTGGTTCCTTTTCTCCTTGAATTACAGTGGCCAGTTGGGCATAATGGAAAGGCTTGACTCAGCCCCTCCTCAATCCTTCTAACATACAGTATATAAAGTGACATCTGTCCCATTCATCTCTATCTTTGTCAGCATCCCAGTTTGGTTCATTGAGGGGAACTGCCTGACTCTCGGTGGGAATGTTCCAACTCTTGCAAGCCATGGTTACTTTCCCTCGCGTGCTGTATAATAGTTGTCTCCTGTTTCAATAGCCTTCTCTATGACCCTTTGTTTTTCCAAAGAAGTTAAAGTTTAACTCAAAAGCAACCTAACATCCTTCCATGCAAGTCATAAAGATTTGATAACTGCTGGAAGGTTTGAAGATATTGCTGTGGGTTTTCACTGTAATTCCCTAGGTCTTTCTTTATGTCCTTTAATTCAGTTAGTGAAAAGGTGACATGTACTGTCTCAGGTCCAAATTTCACTCCCCATCCTGGCATTGTCCTGAGAGGAAATACACCTAAGCAATAGATTTACCAGCAACTCTAAGATCTAGGTGAAGTTTGCCCCTGGATAAGGAGGACTGGGTTCCAATCTTTTTAAATTGAGATATAAAAGGGAAGCAGTCTTAAGACCTATTTTTCCTTCATATGGGACTGAGGGAATTTCCTGTTTAATTGGTAAAGATCCCTTTTCCTCTGTCAACAAGTCTTTCTGTTCTGTGGATTTGGTGTCTGGCTTAGAGTAGCAGACTGCTGCTAGGGTCTGAGTGTCAAGCTTGCAATTCATTGCTAATTCAGGATGCTCTCTCAGATAAAAGAACAATCATACGTAAGGAACTTCACTCTATTTACCCTCCCATTTATAGAAAAGGTGTATTTGCTGAATAGTACTATAATTTAAGGTACCCTCCAGTGCCCACTTTTCTCCATCTCCTTAAAAGTACTGAGGCCATGCCTCAGTGCAAAAGAAGAACAAAGACTTTCTCTTAATTGGGGTCCAAATTATCCCAGTTTTTGAGCAGACAGGAGAGAGGTGAGCCTCATGGAATTTTGGAAGAATTGAGTCCCATCTAGAAACAAAAAGAAAGAAGAGGTCTTGACAGGGGTCGCCCAATCCTCATCTCATTCTTTTACAAATTTGGAGGGGTGGCTGTAGCCTGTGGATCAGGTAGACTGGCTTGGCCCAGAATCTATCTGAGGGGGATCATGTCCAGGTAGGTACTAGCTAAGCTGAACCATGGCCTGCAGTCCATGTCCCTTATATTTCTTTTTGTAACCCAGATCTCTTTGATGCTTTCATTGCCAGAAGACATGTAATTCCCTTCTTATTCCTGTTAAAAAGGGATTCAGAATTCTCAGGAGAATAAGAATCTGGAGGGGAGGCATCTGTCTGTAAAAAGCTTTATGCTGGAGTCTCTGAGATAAGGAGAGTTCCCTGCACTAGTAACATAATCTCTCAGCCCACATTTACAGGTCTTTTTCCTGTGCAAGGAGCTTCCTAGAAGCCACTATAAATCAAACCCAGGCGAGGTCCTGTGATGGTCATAATAATATCCCCCCCTTTTCCCCTTCCTTTTGAAGGGTCCTTAAAGCCACAAGTGAGGGAAATATGTGGTTTCTAAAATGACTCAAAGAGATAAAAGTTTCCTCTATTATAAGGTCATTTGATCTGAGGTAACTATCCTGACAAAAAGGAAAAGGTTTCTGTATGAGGTAAAGACAAACTAGGAGTGACCTAGTCTTAACTGAAAAACTGTGTTTTCATAAGGAGGAAAAGAAATGTTGCTGATTCTGTCACAGACTAAGGGGCCTATTATTCATGTTGTTTCCCAAGAGGAGAGAAAGAAGAAAAAAAAAGTCAGTCTGGGAATTCAGCCATGCTAGCTGTGGCTGGGGGCTTCCCGGCCTCAGAGGGCCACAGAAATGATGGACAATCAATGATCACTTTCTAGGTCTCATCAGCTGTTTAACATGACTGTTACTAACCTTTAAGTCAATGGTTTCAATCCCAGACGAGCCCCCAATTCTGTTACTGTCTAGGGGTGCTGGGTTCATTATCCCCATTCAGCAAAAATTGAAGAATAGGACAGAGATAGCAAGCAAGAAGTAGGTTTATTGAAAAGAGATACAGAGATGGACTTCTCCAAAGAAAGGGTCCCCAGAGCTGGGAGTCTGGTGGGGGAGTTTTGGCTTGCTTTTTTTGTTGTTATTATTGTTTTGTTTTATGGTTTCTGGAATTTCCTCCTTCCTTATCTCCTCCCCCGTCCCCACATGTTCCTCACTATTATTGATTGGTGCCCCTTCTGTCCATATATCTGTTTTAGATTTCTTATTGCATCCCCTGCTTAGAAGTCCGAGTATAGAAGTATCTGTCTGATTGGGCCCCCGACTTTTGTCCATGAGCACTTTTGTCAAGCAGAAAGTTGACTTCATCAGAAGATCCTCTCCACGCTCCTTTGTTCTGATTCTGCCCTCAACCTCCTTACTTGCCACCTTGCCTTGCTTAAGCCCTTCTATATCTCTCTGAAACCATATCCCATAGATTCTGATATATTGTGTTTTTGTTCCAAACTAAGAATTTTAAAATTTCTCCCTAATTTCTTTTAAATGACACACTCATCATGCAAAAGTTTCAATATCTCTGTTTGTTTTCTGTAGATTTTCTTGCTGATGATTTCTAATTTCATTATTATCTGATAAGATGCAATAAATTATTTCAAAATAATTTTTTTTTTTTGTATTTTCTAAGACTTTCTTTGTGGTTTAACATATGACCTATTTTGGAGAAAACTCCGTGATTGTCTGAAAAGAAAATGTCTTCAGCTGTTGTTGGATGAAATATTCTGTAGATGTCTGTTAAATCCATTTTATCTAAAGTATAGTATAACTCTGTAGTCTTGTTTTTTTTTTTTTTTTTTTCTTTCTCATTAATCTATCTATCAGTGAGAATAAGATGTTTAAGTCTGGGGTAAGTCAATTGAAGAGTGGGGTATTGAGACCTATCTGTCCCTGTTTGTTAAGTTGCATTTATTTTGTGAAATTGGGAACATGAATGTTTGGGTACAAATATTTACAATTGTTCTACCTTCTTTTTAGATTGTTCCCTTTGCTGTTATGTGTGACTGTCTTTTTCTCTTCCAGTTTTGACTGAGGTCTGCTTTGTTGGATATTGAATATAGCTATTCCTGCTTGCTTTCAGATTCTGTTTGCATGGAATATCACTTTCTGTCCTTTCTGCTTCAGTCTGTGAATGTCTTTGTTGGGAAGGTTTCTTGTAGATAACCTACAGTTCATATTGTTTTTAAATCAATCTTCCAGTCCATGTCTTTTAGTTGAAGAATTAAGATCATTTACATTATTATTATGTAAGGATCTGTATTGCTTTCTGTCACTTTGTTTTATTTCTGATGTTTGATTTGTTTCAAATACTCATTTGCTTATCTACTCCTCTAATGAGATTTATTTTTTCCTGAACTCTCTGGTTGTTTTGTTCTTATTCAGTGTGTAGGATTCCTTTAAGTATGTTCTGAAATGCTGGATTAAGCATTTATGTTTATCTTTAATATTTTTTTCTTATTCAATTCTGAAAGGAAACATTTGCTGGATATAGTAATCCGGGTGGCAGTTATTTTCTTTCAGTACTCTTAAATATATTATTCAGTGAATTCTTTGCCCTTTAAGTTACTTCTGGGAAAAAATTCTTGTTATTCTGATGGGTTTACTTTTATTAGTGACTTTGTGTTTCATTTTTTGTAGTTTTAAAGTTCTGTATTCTGAATTTTTGACATTTTAACTATTATATGTCATGGAGAGATTCTTTTCTGAGTTTGTCTGTTTGGTGCTCTAAATGCCTCCAGTATCTAATCATCCATCTCATTCCCATTGTTTGGGAAAATTTCTACTGTTATTTCACTGCATACATTGTTCATGCCATTAGCCTGTATTTCTATTCTTTCTTCAAGGCCTATGAGTCTTAAGTTAGGTCTTTTAATTTCGTTTATTCTGTATATTCCATATAATCTTGTCTATTCTGTCTGTAGTTTCTAATCTTTTTTTATTACAGTCTGAATGTTTAAGTTCATCCACTTTGTCTTCAAGTCCTGAAACTCTGTCTTCTCATTCTGTTGGTGAGACTTGCAATTTATTGAGCTTTTCATTTCCAAGAGTTCTGTCTGGTTCTTTTTCAGAATTTTATCTCTTTATCAGATTTCTCATTTGTATCCTATATTGTCTTCCTAATTTCATTCACTTGTTTATTTGTATATTCTTGAGATCATTGATCATTTTAACATTTTTTAATCCTTTGCTTAGCATTACGTCCACTTCAATATCTATGAATTCATTTATTGAGGAGTTATGGACTTTTCAAGGCATCTTGTTGGCTCATTTTCTCATGGTTCCTGTGATTCCATATTGAGATTTGTGCGTATGTTGTGATAGATTTTCTTCTATTATGTGTGTATTTTTAGTGAGAAGTTATATCTTTATAATAAGCTCTGGACTAGGGCTATATCTCAGCATCAAAGCACCCATTAAGTACTTGGTTCAGCCACCAGCACCCTATTAAGAGAACAGAATAATCACCAGTAACAGTGGCAATTTAGGAGTGGTAACTTAGGAGCACACCATATATCAGTATATAATTCAAAAGTTATTAAATACAATCTCTATAATCCATTATTTAAAGAGAAAAAAGGATGATTATAGTATAAAATAAGCTGAAAATAATGCATTAGTGGTAGTGTATTTAATAATAAAATATATAGAAAGAAATAAAAAAGTGAAGAGGGAAGTGAGACAGAAGAAGAAATGATTAGAGGGGAAAAAAAGAAAAAGAATAACAATAAGATGAAAAGAGATAATGAGAAAAAAACACAATTCATGGAAAAATACATAAAATCGGATAGAAATATAAGAACACAATAATGAGGGAAAATGGAATGAAATTATTTACAAAAAATAGGCAGCACAAAAACAAAACAAGATTAAGATTTTTCCTTGCTGATGTAATTAAAATGGAGACACATCTTTGAAGGGATTTGATTGTAGAATCTAGCAACTATGGAGAGGTCTGTACCACACAATTGAAGTTGTTTGTTCCTATTACTTCTAATCCCAACAGGCCAAAAATCATGTTAGAGAGTTTGCATGCTATATTCCTCCCATTTTTGCCCACCAGTGATTGCTAAGGGAACCACTGCAGAGTTAAATTCACCTCAATAGCTCCATCTTTTATAACAGGAGGCAGGGATGGCTATAGTAGGAGCCCCTAACCAACCCTTGAACCTGAAGAGCCTGTGGGCTGGTACAGATTGTTCTGTACCCCACATCCTGCTAGCCGCAGTCTATATGTTGAGAGGAGGTATAGAGTTGGTGTCTGAGTCCTAGCAAGGATCCTCCAAATGCTTTTGAGAATTGAGGAAAAAACCACCCCTGGGGTCTGGGCTGGGTTTTGGGCTGCAGGCAGCATGCTTTCCACGAGACTCAGTCACAATACTCGCATACTCCCATATCCATTTCTGTCCCACATGCACACCCAGCCTGTTTCATTCCTTGTCACAAAGTTCAAATCACCAGCTTCAAAAAGTGCCTGCTCTGCCTTCCTTCTATTTGCAGCCCCAGAGACTGGCAGTCTTGCCTGCCACTGCCTGGAGGTCTCAATAGTTCTGTGCCACAGTCTCAGGTATAAGCCTTGACTACCTCTTGAGGTGGGTACCCACTCATCCAGTGGGGGGGAAAAAGTATATTGGATCTTAAAGACATGAAGAAAATAAAACAGAAAAAAAAAAAAAAAAAACAAAAAAAACAATTCAGAGGTTTCTGATTTCCTCAGCAGAAAGCTTAGACAATGAAACCCCTTGTATGTATCCCCCTTTTCTGGTTCTGAGTCTGCAGAAAAATGCAGGGAATCTCTTCTCCTGCATTGGCTCCTTTTGCAGTATTCAGGTTTCCTTTCTTCTCAGATAGTGGAATCTGTATTTCTTGAAATCCATAAGAATTTTTTTTTTTTTTCTTTTCACTTCAACATGGAAGAAAGCTTCCCCTCCCCTATGGAGTTGCTACATGCCCAGCACTAGTGCAGGCTGTTTCTTTTTTAGTTCTCTTTTTATTCTAAAAAAATAAATCTCTGGGTTTCACCTGGCCACTGACTCTTTAGATTGTACTTGAGCACTTTCCCATGGCCCCCCTACTTCATCATAAAGCTACAAAACTATTGATTTAATCTCAGGGAGCAGCCCCTATGTACTGAATTCCACTACTCTGCCAGTTTCCAGTCCCTTGCATGTTGTTTTAAAATCAATAAAAATAAACTTCGCCTTTTGGGAACTTAAACTCTACAACAAAGACTCAGGTTTTTTTTTTTTTTTTTTTTTTTTTTTTAGCTACTATGTGATTATATAGTTTGATCTAAAAGAGAGGTGATATTTTACTGAAATACCAAAGTAGATGCTTTGAGTACATGAATAATGCATATCCAGTTACTACCTGTCTGTAAGGGGAAAAAAAATGGCCTTTTCGAGACCAGGATTTGTAAAGTAATCAGAAGATATAAGCAATGATAATGAATAAACCTCTCTCCAATTCTATGTGTATCATATATATACCTTTTTACTTTTTTTTTTTTTCCCATTTTCTTTGCTAACAAAATAGAAATCACTTCATAGACAGTAAGACATCCATGCAGACCTTTGTGGAGAGAAAGGGGTTGTTTGTTTCTTTTCAGGATTTAGGCAGAAGGTCCTCAAGCATCTCATGATTTTTGCAATAATTCCTCTCACCTAGCATTGTGTTGGTCACATAGGAAGTACATCCTCAGTGATTAGAATTGAATGAGTCAGAATACAGAAATATGACCAAGAATAAAAGAGCAGGGTGAGTCACAAAGACACGAGAGGAGCCAGGGTTTAAATGGAGAAGCAGGAGGAAGAGAAAGGAGAGTTCCATGTGTGGAGTGAGTAATTGCTGTGGGGGTGGGAACTGCTTCAAGAAGGAGGCCCGCTAGAATCTGATAAGCCAGTTATTATGGTTTGGATCTGAAATGTCCCCCAAAGGATATTTGCTAAAGGTTTGGTTGCCAGCCTGTGGTACTATTAGTAGGTGTTGCAATCTTTAGGAAGTGGGGCCTAGTTGAAGGATAGGTCACTGAGCTAGGGTTTGAAGTACATTGGGACCTTGGCCCCTTACTCTCTGTCTCTATTTCTGCTACACCCTCCATGATGTTCTGTCTCATAAGAATGTTGACTAAAACACTGGATCTGAAACATCAGCTGAAAAAGATTCCATTTCATATTGTTCTGTAAAAGTAGAGAGGGATTGTCTTTGGCTATTTATATTTGCCTTCTCACCTCCTTCTGGTCTTTTAAAGTGTCAACTTAACAATGAGATAGTCTTAACACTTTACTTAAAAGTCATAACTACCACCCACAACCCACCCTCATTATTTTAATTTTTCTCCATAGTATGTATCATCATCCAACATACTTCTATTATTTATATACCCTTTATAGTGTTGGTTGTATAATTTCAGGATTTTTTTTCACTGTTATCTCTAGTACTCAAATCAGCATCTGAAGATGCTCAGCATGTATGGAATAAGTTGAATGAAGGAATGAATGCATGAATGGGCACATAAATTGAGGAGTGTCTACTTTATTCCTAGTACTGTGCTCAAATGGTTTTGGGACTATAAAGACAATAAAACAGGATCCCTGCCACCAATGTTAATGTAAAGGCAAACAAGTAAATCAATAGTCTCCAAACATCATTATTAGTGTGCTGCTGAAGGTCATGATAGAACTAAGAGTGGGTTTCTCTGGAAACACTGAGGAGAGACCTTAAACTTGGGTGCATTAGAATATGTAAGGTTCAGATAAGTCCACCTCAGATGAGTGAAGTCTGAGCTGTAAAATGGGTTGAAATTAATTAAATACTAAGGAAATAAAGGGCCCCAATCTAGCAACAGAAGTTTGGTGTATGTAAAGTCTCACTTTGAGAGAATAAATAGTTATCAATTAATCAAACGTATCAAACTGTTTATGTAAAACTGTCATGCAGGCCTTAACAAGCAAGGAAAGACTGGCCATCAGAGCTGTGACAGGCTGACAGAACATGTAAGAAGAGGTCCTAGATTAGGCAAGCAAAAATTAAGGCAGATGCAATGAGAAGAAATTAAAGAAGCTGAGAATTCCATTTCTCTTCCTAAATAATACATTAGGAATCTTTATAAACACTTCAGTGAAGAGATTATCTAATTATTTTAGAAACTATAAAGATATCAACTATGCAGGAAGAAAACAATATTATCTACTTTGAGCCTGTGATGTGGTAAAGTCAGCTGTATGGCTGGTGAGAGACAATTCCCAAACTTTCAGAAATCCTATGAACTACTTGATAAAATATCCATTATAAAAAGTTAAATCATGTAAACTTGTGCTATAGACTAAATGTTTGTGTTCCCCCAAAATTCATAGGTTGAAACCTAATACCCAGTATGAGAGTCTTTGGAGGTGGGGCCTTTGGGAAATGAATAAGTCACAAGGATAAAGCCCTCATTTATGGGATTACTGATCTTACAAAAGACACCCCAGAAAGTTCCCTTATCTTTCCTCCCATATGAAGACACAGCTATGAGATGACACCTATGAACCAGGAAGAAGCCCTCTATCTTACAATGAATCTGCCAGTGCCTTGATCTTGGATTTCCCAGCATTCAGAAATGTGAGAAATAAATTTCTGTTATTCATAAGCCACTACAACTTTGGTATTTTGTTTTAGCAACCAGAATAGACTAAGACAACTTTCCACTAATTAAATTATGTTAAAACAAAGGTGATGAATACTCCAAACTTAAAATTTCTTACTTGTTTTACTAGATTTTATGGTTTGTTCTGCTTTTGAGGAAATTTACATCTATTGTATTTATGTGATGGAAATACTATATGTGGTATTGTACATCTCTTTCCAAAACTCTGTTTAGTGATATTGTATTAGTAACTAGAAATCAGCCATGATGGGAATATTTTGAGCTTGTAAAGAGGCAAATGCTGAGAATCAGTGTCCCCCCTCACCCTCATCAAAAGAGCTACTCATTAAACATTTTTTAGCACATAACTGCTTTGAGCCCAGAGGATGGTGATGTTGTTGTAGTTACTCAGTACCTTTTAAGCTGTTCTTACACTTTGATATTTTCCTATATTAGAGCTCTATAAGTTTCTCTCTTCTTGCTGTTAGTCACAAGCATGTGACCTAAGAATGAGGTGTTGCTTGGAATCCCTTTCCCTGGCAGTGTTGTTGGAGGAGCATGGAGAGCCAGAAGCAGTAGGGTGGCTGCCCCTATGGTGGCCTTCTGTGTCCCCTATACTGTAAGAGCTGTTTTGTATTCCACCTTCAGGGAACTGTCAGAATTATCTGGCTCTTATTCAGAGCTAATCAACCTCAAAGCTGAGATTCAGTCTGATTTTTGGGTGTAAGCTTTTAGAGGTCCCACTATTTTCCCCTTAATCAATTATCTTCTGCTTGAAATACCTAGATGGCTTCTGAGGTTTAAAACAAAGAACCTGGTTTAATTCAGCAGTTAACTTCTATTTTACTACACACAAATGAAGTATTTAAAATTTGATATTGTAGAAAAATACAATTATCTGGCATACGTTAAAATAATTACTAGTGACTTAATTAAAAAGTTGAAAAATATAGGAGTATGCATTATCTATGATTCATCACTACTAATATTTAATATTTCTTCCTTTATATTTCTGTGTTTAAATATATTTTGATAAGAGAAAGCACATGTGGTTTAGATTCCACTGCATTATACTACACTGGTGGCATTAACTATACACACACACACACACACACACACACACACACACTACTATATATATATATTTAATAAGCATTACCTGCATTTGTCTTTCCAAAATCAAAGTCAAATTTATTTCTCAATTTAGGTATAATTTATATGAACAATTTCTTTGAATCAGTTTCTTTTGAAGCTTTGTTAAGGTAAGTTTTGATTTTTCAAGAGAGTCTGATGTCCTGGAAAAAGCAGGGGCTTTATAATATACTAATTCAGTAAGTCATTTATTTAATAAATGATTATTGAATATCTACTATGTTTGAGATTGTTGTAAATGCTGAAGGCACAACGCTGAGTATGTAGAAAAAAAATCATTTCCCTCAAACACCATAAACTTTGAAGATAGAGGTGGACAAGACAGTTAATGAGTATGTAAATTATTGAGTATGATAAAGGTGCTAAGGATTCATAGAGAAAAATAAAGCTGGGGAGCCCTAAGGGTGGAAAAAGCACTCACAATTCAAAATAGGGTAGTTAGGGTAAGACTTACTGACAGTCTGACAATGCAGCCAGCACTGAAAGCCAAGGGAACTTGCTGGGGAAGAACCTTCCAAGCAGAGGAAGAGCTGATGGAAAGGCTTACTTGGGGACTCTGTGGAGACTGGTGTCACTGAAGTAGAGTGAGCAAGGGGGAGAGCAGAGGAGATGAAGGTGAAAGAGATAAGAGGAGTGTTTGGATCATTTATGATCATGGGCCACTGCCAGGAGAATAAATTTTACACTGAGTGAAATGGGAGGAGCCATTGGATTATTTTGAGCAAAGAACATATATGATTTAATTTATGCTTTAAAATAATCACTTTGACTTAGAGAACTTTAAATGCTAGCACATTTAAACAGATTTGCCAATAAAAACATACAACTAGAACATTTTTATTGGAACTATTTTTGCATGCATTTTTAAAATATGGTAATTGATAAAATTAAGGACAAAAGAAAGATCTCACTCTTTTTCTACTCAATTTATCTGTGAACCAGGAACATTAGTATCTCCTGGAACATATTAGAAATGGAGATGCTCAGGCTCTTCCTTGGGTCTACTAAATCTTAATCTACCTTTAATAAGATGCTGAGATGATTGGTGTGCAAAATACAGTTGGAGAAGGTAAGAAAAGAGGAAGTTAAAGAGAAAATCCAGGGGACAGTGAAGAGGCTCTTACTGGTCTCCTAGTGAGACTTGATAATTGTATGGATCATAGTGTTATCAGTGGAAGTGATGAGAAGAATAACTGTATGTGGTATAAGAGAAAGCACAACCCAAGAATGACTCCAAGAGTTTCAGCCTGAGTTAGTGGAAGGATGAAGTTCTCATCAACTCAGTTGGAGAAGAAAACAGGCAGAGCACATATGGACAAATTATCTTGAGATATGTGATGGTTAATCTGAAATGTCAATTCGGAGGATGTTTTGGGGTGACATTAATATTTAAATTGGTGAACTTTGGCTAAAATATTTTGACTTCTATAATGTGGGTGGACCTCATCCAATTAATTGAAGGTATGAGAGGGACAAAAATACTTTCCAGGCAAGAAGGGATTCTCCAGCAGAATACCTTCAGACTAGAGGTGCACCCTCAGCTCTCTTGGGCCCCCAGGCTGCCAACTTTTGGACTGGAAGGTACTGTTGGCTCTCCTGGCTCACACTGCAGATTTGGACCTCTCACCTTCCAAAATTGTGAATCAGTTTCTTATCCCTGTTGGTTCTTTTTACTGGAGAACCCAGAATAACACAGACATTACGTAGTTTTAAGTCTAGAGTTTAGGGAGAGACTGAGTATGAATATACAAAATTGAGAATCACCAGCATAGAACCTAATTTAAAGTCTTCAGGTTAAATAAAATCACTAAGGAAGTGAGGTAGATGAAGAGAAGAATCCAGAAAGACTAACCTCCAGGCAAGCCAAGTGAAAGAGTGTTTTAACAAAAAGGTTGTGATTCATGTGTCTAATGCGACATGTGATTCCAGTTAAATGAGGATTGAGAGTTCGATGTAATAAGATAGAGGTTTCAGCTGACCTTGACAAGGTGGGGCTTTGGAAGCCTGGCAGGAGTAAGTGTAGGGGATAATAGGAAGCCAATGAATGGACTGTTAAATTCGTGTGTAGTATGAATCTTTTTCTTATTTTTATAGCAGTTTTTTGGTATACCAGAAAAATTGAGCAGAATAGAGTTCCTATATACTTTCACCTTCCATAAATTTCCCCCTATTATTAACATTTTGAATTATTGTAGTGCATTTGTTACAACTGATAAGTAAATATTGATGCATTCTTATTAACTAAATTTCCTAGTTTATGTTAGGGTTCACTATTTGTGTCATAGAGTTCTGTGGGTTTTGACAAATCTATAATGTTGGGTATATATCATTGCATCTATACAGCATTACTGAGTCTCTAAATTGTTTTGGTTAAATAAGATGACATAGATGAAAATTCCTAGCACAAATACTAGTATCTATTAAATGATAATGCCCTTCTACTTTCTTTTGAATAGAAGTCAGGAGATATAGCTGAAGATATATAGTTTTATTAAAATATAACTTGGCAATTTTGTAATAACTTTAATGTTTCCTGAGTAACATGAAGTAACACATTTTTTTTAAAATTTCAAGACATGCAGCTTCCTCAAACAACTGTCTTACTCCCATAATTCTTTTATTCCCATAATTTACTCCCATAATTGTTCCTCAGGTTGATAAAGAGGCCAAGTTATGAGTTAATCTCTATATGGGTTAGTTAGTTAGTTCTACAATGAGAAAAATGGTAACATTGCCACAGATAACACATCTCACCAATCCTAGCCATCCATCACTTAGAGAGATTGAAGGAAGCTCCAGCCTGAGGGTGACACTTCCCAGTGATCTCTCATCCCTTTGAGATACTATGTAAGGTCATATAAGACTTTCAAGCAGTATAACATATTCTTAAGTGAAAACTATTTCTGTGAAGAGCTTTTGTTGGAAAGAGTTTAAACATTGCATGGGCTGTTAATCAAAGATCCTTTCAACATGATGCCTGTGCAAATTATTTAAAGTCTAGAAAAAAAGCTTGAGATCCTGGGGTCAGAAAACTGTTCTGACTTTGAAAGTAAATCTATTTGAAAACTTGAGGAAGTTCTGATGGACTAGACAGTGAAATAAAGTGAATATTTTGTCTGCTGAAAGGAGATTTTATTTGACTTGATTCTGGAAGTTGTAATGGTCTTTTATTTCATGGAATCAAAATCTGTTGTGATAAGAAGCAGTATTGGGGGAAAAAATTTAGTTTGTAGAATGTTGCTGCCAATGACTAGGCTGAGCTGAACTGGATTGGTTCAGTAAAACTATAAAAAAGGGAAACAATTTTGGGGGGTCAATTCTCATGAAAAACGATCATTGTAACTTGTCTTTTTAAATTTGGAGTTTAAGTCAGATAATAGGTCTCAAATGGACAATTCGAGCTGCTCCTTGGCAGAATTCACTAAGAGTGAGCTGCTAGTAAAGGTTGCATGAAACACTTAGAACAGGACATGATCTGTCCTCTCAACAGAATACACTAGGTCAGCAGCACTTCTGGGAGCACTGGGGTTTGGGGAGGATCCAGAACAGGACAAGGGAAGATTGGAGTGGCATGATTTTCACAGTAATATGGATTAAAGATACAGGACTTTGAGATATAGGACTAGACAAGATTTAGGGACAGGTTAGTCAGGTCAAGGGTAATGCAAGTAGATAAATCAACATCAAAGAGTTGGCAAAGAGATCAAGACAAGATGTTCTGGCTAAAACAGGTTGTTTCATTTTGCCCAGGTTTCCAGGGTAGGGTATTCTACCAGGTATTTCTGTAAAGCCCTCACATAGCTAAGTTTCTATTTACTCTGTCACTCATATAACACCTTCCTGACTTTTGGTGTATCCAAGTACCACATCATGAATCTACCTAATATATTTTGCTTATATAACCTGACTTTTAAAACTATAAAATATTTGTTTTAAGAAGAAATTCTGTATCGCTATTTTAAACAGTTCACTATGAAAAGAAGGTAATTATTAATATAATAGAAATAAGACAAAATTATTAAATTGTACCTAATTATACATGTACTTTTTCCAGGCTTTGATATTGATGTTCACTTGCTCTTTATCACTGAATCTGACATAACTTTCCTATGTATATATATGAATATACCACAGTCAATCTCATCATTGTATACATCAACATGGACTTAATTTTAAAAAAGACTGGGTAAATGGCAGAAAGGTCAATAGAGGGAAGGGAGCAAGGGGTGGGGAAAGGGAAAGGGAAGGAGAGGTACTAGGGTCAGAATTAGAATAAGACATAATTTTGTCAAATGGGATTCTCCTGAGATGTATAACTAAAAAGAACCAATAAAATAAATTTAAAAACTACTAGTACTGAATTGGGTCTTCCTTTCTAATCAGAAGAACTAAAGGGAAATAGAAAAAGACAGAACCGTGCTGGACATGGTGGTGCACACCTGTAATCCCAGACTTGGGAGGCTGAGGCAGGAGGATCGCGAGTTCAAAGCCACCCTCAGCAATGGCGAGGCACTTAGCAACTCAGTGAGACCCTGTCTCTAATAAGATACAAAAAAAAAGGGCTGGGGATGTGGCCCAGTGGTCGAGTGCCCCTGAGTTCAATCCTTGGTACCAAAAAAAAAAAAAAAAAAAAAAAAAGAAAAGAAAAGACAGAAATTTCTTCATTGCCATTCAGTGTTATTTGTTGTCAGATCTAAAATAGTGTGAAAACTTCTCATATGCCACCTAAGATATATATATATATATATATATATATATATATATTTTTTTTTTTTTTTTTTTTTTTTTTTTTAAGAACTGGGGATTGAACCCAGGGTCTTGGATATACTGGGCCCAAATAATCTTAAATGTCACATTTGGGTAAACACTACATTAGAATAAAATTGCTGAAATCTGGAACAACAATTTTCAAGTGTTTTGGGTAAACTTCAGCTGATCTATGAAAGCATTGTTGTGGATCCATATTGAAATAAAAAATGATAGCACATGTGAATTTTTCTTAACGTTAAGGTTATTCAATTTATGATTATTGTGAGATTATGTCTTTTTGATGTTAAAACATTTGCTCATGAAATGGTGATAATGGGGAGGATTTTTTCAAATTTTATATTGAAGGTAAACCCTTATCCTTCCCTATTTTGAAAAGTTCCTTTTGTTTGTTTGTTTTTTTTTTTTTTTTTTTTTTTTTTGGTGGTGATGGGAGGGGATTGGTCTATACCACAATTTTTGAAATTTCTACCTAGACTTTTAACTTTGAAAGGCTGTGGATTCTTTATTCGTGTGTTCCCTCTGTAAACTGGGATTTCCTTACTATATGTGAGCATGCCTCAGAGGACTGAGCACTAAGTTAGGAGGGAAAATAAATGAGTCCATAAATGGAGAATGTCTTTGATGAGTGAAGACTCCTGAACGCGTGTGATGGTTTCATTGTTTTCCTGCAACTTGTGCTATGGGGGTCAAGGGGGAAGTCACATCTTGACATTTGCATTTGAAGGAGTCTGTGAGGTTCCATAGCTTTGATGGAATGGAATGCTGGAGGAATGCTGGAGGCAGAGATCCCGGTCACAGAAATCATGACAAACTTTAGAATCCTCAAGTGATATTTACATGATGACTAAATTAACAGTGGTTCTATAATTTAGAAATTGGAATTGAAATTGAAAGGCACTAAATGAGGTAATGCCAGCTGTGTTGGCATTGACTGCCTTAGTACATGTTGGCGTGAAGTTAGTTATATTATCCCCGTTTATCTTATTAATTTCTGTGGGTTTTCTAGTGTCATTCCCTCTTTCAGTCCTGATTTTGGAAATTAGTTTTTTTTTTTCCCTCTTCTTTTTCTTCTTCTTCTTCTTCTTTTTTTTTTTTTTTTTTTTTTGTCAGACTAGCTAAAGTTTTATCAGTTTTTGTCGATCAAAGAACAATCTTTTAGTTTAAATTATCTTTTTTTAATGTTGTCTGTATCATTAATTTTTGCTCTATTTCCATTATTTCCTACCTTTACTCACTTTTGACTTAATTTTTCTATTCTTTTTCTAGCTTTTGGGAGTAAATGTTTGAATGTTTCTTTCCAATCTAAGGTCTTAAAGCTATGCATTTAGCTGCATCCCTATACTATGAATGTTTTTAATTGTGATGCTGTTTTGCAATCTGACAAACCTCTCCTGGGGCTAGCCAGTCTTAGAGATAGCAAAGGGTTCAGTGTGTAGCAGGTTTCTCATTTACACACTAACCACTCCAGAGCCATATCCCTCCCTCTTTGACTTCTACTAGGAGACAATATTCCTTGACCTTAATTATCCCAGGGACAGGTACCAGGTCTCTAATAACAACTCCTACAGCTTAGAGTCCACCAAAGCATTCAACCAGCCAATCCTAAACTGTTCACCATGCTCTGCTTTGTTCTCTGGCAGAAACCCCAATAAAGGCCCTGACCCAATGCTTTCCCATCCCTCTTGCTTCTGCCTCCTGGCAAGAACTTTGTGTTCCTCCTGCAGCCATTTGTGTTAAGCTATGCCTCTTGTTTCTGGGGAACTGTGAGTAGCAGTAAACTTTTCTTTCAATCACATTGATCTTTCCATGTTATCACTCAATTATTTTTATAAGTTAAGACTCAGGCACAGGACAATCCCATAAGTTTTATCATTTGTGGTTTTATTTCACTTGGTAAAAGATATTTCCTAATTCTCCTTGTGTTTTCTTCTATTGAATTATTTTATATTCTTCTATTGAATTATTATAACCTATTGATTATTTAGAAGAGTGCTGTTCAATTGACAAATATTTGAGCATTTCCCAAATTAATTTCTGTCATTTATTTTTAATTTAAGTGCATGATAGTAAAGAGCATATTTTGTATGATTTTAATCCTTTAAATTATCAGAGAATTTTTGATGGCCTCGCATATGGTCTGTCCACAGAAACATTCCAGGTATGTTTTCATGGGAATGTGGGAACTGCTGTTGTTAGGTACAGTGTTCTATCAATGTTGAATCTGAAGTTCTGACACAGTTATTCAAATTTTCTATATCCTTATTTAGTTTTATTTGTAGTTGTTCTATGAATTACTCTCCAACTACGATCATTGAATTGCCAATTTCTCTATTTAATTCTGTCTTTTTTGCTTTGTGCCTTCTGGGAGTCTATAATTAGGCATGTATAAATTTATAATTGCAATATACTTCTAAAATATTATTAAATGCCTTTATTTGCCTGTATTTACTAATAGCTATTGTCTGAAATTCTATTTTGATATTGACTTAGCATTTCTAGTTCTCTGATAGTTACTATATATATGATATTTCTTTCTCATTTTTAAAATTTTTCTCCACTGTGTCTTTGAATCTAAGTGTACCTATTATAGACAACATATAGTTGGGTTTACTTTTTTTTTCTTTTTTTTTTTTTTAACTCAGTCTAACAGTTTTATCTTTTGATTGGAATGTTCAGTATATTCATATCTAACATAACTGTTGAAATGTATTTACACCTGCCAGTTTTCTTTTCCTTCTGTATGCCTTGTATATTTTTAAAAAATATTTATTTATTTGCTTTAGTTGTACACAATGCGTTTTATTTTTACGTGGTGCTGAGTCTTGAACCTGGGCTGCGCATGTGCTAGGCGAGCACTCTACCGCTGAGCCACAACCCTAGCCCCCCTTGTATATTTTTTTGATATGCTGCTCCTTGTTTTTTGTCTTCTGCTGTGCTAAATAATTTTTGTGTGTACCATTCAAATTTCTCTATTAATTTTAAGTTGTTTTTTATTTAGTACTCAGTTGAGGATGTACTATATGTAACTTGGATTACTATAATCCATTTGGGGTTAATTCTGGAAAAATACAAATTTTAATCCAATATAGTTCCGTTTTCTTCCTTCCTACACCTTTGAGCTATTTTTGTACATCTATGTACGTCATAAATCCAATAATGCTCTCTTGTGTGTATTGTTTTATTTAATATTATGCATTTAAAAGGAAATCAAAGAAAAGATAAAAATATTTTTATCCTTTAAAAAATGTTTAACTACATGTTTATTATTTCTGATGCTGTTTATTCCTTTCTGTGAATTCAAGTAACTGATGCAATTTCTTTAGACTGAAACAGTCTAAAGAACTTTGTTATTATAAGGAAGTCTCCCAACAGCAAACTATTTTTTTTAATTTACATCTGAAAATATCTTTATTTTGCCTTCATTTATGATGGATAGTTTTTCTGGATATCAAATTCTTGCCTGATGATTTTTGTCTTTGTTTCTACCTTTATCCTTTATATATACCATTCCACTGTCTTCTGTTCTCAATTGTTTCTGATGAGTTTAATCATTAATTTATATTCTTGTCCCCTGTACATGATGAATTATTTTTCTCTTGCTACTTTCAAGATTTTCTCTTGACTTCTGTCTTACCTGTTCGATTTATGATCACTTATTAGCAAATCTCTTTGTATTTGTTCAGTTTCATGGAGCTGTTTGGTTGCAAAGATTGAGGAAGTTTTCAACCTAATGCTTTGTACCAGTTTCAATATTCTCTATACTTTATATTGGATAATTTACATGTATTTATCTGAAGTTCACTGATTCTTTTGCCATATCAAATTGGCCATTGAGTCCAATTCAAATTTTCATTTGTTTTTGTATTTTTTATTTCAGAATTTCCATTTAGGCCATTTTGGGCTGTAGGGTAACTGATTTATTGAAATAATTCACACATTTCTCCACTTAAAGCATAAAATTCAATGTTTTTTAATAAATGTGCAGAATTGTGCAATCATCACTATAATCAATTTAGAATATTATCATTATACCAAAAGAAAATCAAATATCCTTAAGCAGTGGCTCCTAACACCCTGTCCCAAACTTATGCAATCCATATTTTGTCTATATAGAATGGTTATTCTGGGTTGTTCAAGTAAAGGAAGTCAAACAACATGTCTTTTGCAAGTGACTTTTTTCACATAGCATAATGTTTTCAAGGCTTATCCATGTTTTCATGTTTAGTACTGTATTTCTTTTATTTTGAATAATATAAAATATACCACTTTTTTTTCATCTGTTCATCAATTAATGGGCATTTGGGCTTTTTTTTTTTAATATATATACTTTTTAACTATTATGATTGTATTTTGGGACTCACTTACTTCACTTAGCATGAAGTTCTCCAGTTCCATCAATTTACTGGCAAATGCCATAAATTCATTCTTCTTTATGGCTGAGTAATGTTCCATCGTGTATATACTATATATATACCACATTTTCTTTATCCATTCATCTGTTGTAGGGCACCTAAGTTGGTTTCATAGCTTGGCTATTGTGAATTGAAATGCTATAAACATTGAAGTGGCTGTGTCACTTTAGTATGCTGATTTCAGTCCTTTGGAAATAAACAGAGGAGTGGGATAATTGGGTCAAATTGTGGTTCTATTCCAAGTTTTCTAAGGAATCTATATACTACTTTCTAGAGTGGTTGCACCAATTTGCAGACCTACCATCAATGTATGAGTATACCTTTCCCCCCATATCCTCGCCAACATTTATTTTTACTTTCATTCTTTATAATTGACATTCTAACTGGAGTGAGATTAAATCTCAGTGTATTTTTAATTTGCATTTCTCTAGTTGCTAGAGATGTTGAACATTTTTTCATGTATTTGTTGACCATTCATATTTCTTCTTTTGTAAAGTGCCTATTCAGTTTCTTAGCCCATTTATTGATTGGGTTATTTGTTAGGTTTTTTGTTTGTTCTGGTGTTTTTTGAGTTTTATGTATATCTTGGAGATTAATGCTCTATCCGATGTGCTGGTGGTAAAGATTTTCTCCCATTCTGTAGGCTCTCTGTTCATGTTCTTGATTGTTTATGTTCCTGTGAAGAAGATTTTCAGTTTGATAACATCCATTTATTGATTCTTGATTTTACATCTTATGCTTTAGGAATCTTTTTGAGGAAGTTGGTTCCTAAGGCAACATGGTAAACAATTGGGCCTACTTTTTCTTCTAGTAAGCACAGGATTTCTGGTCTAATGCCTAGGTCCTTAATCTACTTTGAGTTGAATTTTGTGCAAGGTGAGAGGTAGAGAGAGATTCAATTTTATTTTACTACATATGGATTTCCAACTTTTCCAGGACCATTTGTTGAAGAGGCTATCTTTTGTACAGTGTATGTTCATGAAAACTTTGTTTCGTGTGAGATAACTGTATTTATGTTGGTATGACTCTGTGTCTTCTATTCTGTTCCATTGGTCTTCATGTCTGTTTTGGTGCCAATACCATGCCATTTTTATTACTATAGCTCTGTAGTATAATTTAACATTTGGTATTGTGATGCCTTCTGCTTCACTTTTCTCACCAGGGATTGTTTTGGGTATTCTGGGCCTCTTATTTTTCAAATGAATTTTATGACTGCTTTTTCTATTTCTATGAATATCATCATTGGAATTTTCATAGGAATTGCATTAAATCTGTATAGCACTTTTGGTAGTATGGCTATTTTGACAATATTGATTCTGCCTATCCAAGAACATGAAAGGTCTTTGCATCTTCTAAAGTCTTCTTCAATTTCTTTCTTTAGTGTTCTGTAGTTCTCATTGTAGAGGTCTTTCACCTCTTTTGTTAGATTGATCCCCATTTTTTTGAGGCTATTGTGAATGGAATAGTCTTTCTAATCTCTCTTTTGGTTGATTCTTCATTGGTAATAGGGGTGCATTTGATTTATGGGTGTTCATTTTATATCCTGCTTCTTTTCTGAATTCATTTATTAAATTTAGAAGATTTCTGGTGGAGTTTTTTGGGTCTTCTAAATATAGAATCATGTTGTGGGCAAATAGGGATAGTTTGACCTTTTCCTATTCGTATCCCTTTAATTTATTTTGTCTAAACGCTCTGGTTAGGATTTCAAGGACTGTGTTGAATAGGAGTGGTGAAAGAGGGCATCACTGTGTTTTACCGGTTTTTAGAGAGAATGCTTTCAATTTTTTTTTCCATTTAGAAGGATGTTGAACTTGGATTTAGCATATATATATATATATATATATATATATATATATATATTGCAATTCTTTTACAACGTTGAGGTGTATTCCTACTAGCCCTAGTTTTTCTAGTGTTTTGAGCATGAATGGATGCTGAATTTTGTCAAATGTTTTTTCTGCATCTATCAGATAATCATGTGATTCTTATCTTTGGTTTGATTCTTTTGGTTGATGTGATGAATTACATTTATTGATTTCTGTATGTTGAACCAAACTTGCATCCCTGTAAGGAAACCCACTTGAATGTGGTGCACTATCTTTTAAATATGTTTTTGTATGCTATTTGCCAGTATTTTATTTAGAATTTTTGTAGCCTGGTGTGGTGGCACATGCCTGTAATCCCAACAGCTCAGAGGGCTGAGGCAAGGAGATTGAAAGTTCAAAGCCAGCCTCAGCAACAGTGAGGCACTAAGCAACTCAGTGAGACTCTGTCTCAAAATAAATACAAAATAGGGATGGGGAATGTGGCTCAGTGGTTGAGTGCCCTTGAGTTCAATCCCTGGCACATCCCTTCCCAAAAAGAATTTTTGCATCTATGTTCATCAGTGATATTGGCCTGAAGTTTTCTTTCCTTGTGTCTCTGTCTGGTTTTGGTATCAGGGTGATACTAGCTTCATAGGATGAGTTTGGAAGGGTTCCCTCCTTTTCTACTTCATAGACTAGGTTTTTTTTTTTTTTTTAATTTTTTTTTTTAGTCATAGGTGAACATAATACATTTATTTTATTTATGTGGTACTGAGGATTAAACCCAGGGCCTCATATATGCGAGACGAGCATTCTACCTCTGAGCCATAGCCTCAGCCCCTACTTCATGGAATAATTTGAAGAGTTTTTATTTTAATGTCTTGTAGAAATTGGCTGAGAAGCCATTTGGTCCTGGGCTTTTCTTTCTTGGTAGGCTTTTGATAGCATCTTCTATTTTGTTGCTTGAAATTGATATCATTAAATTTTCTATGTCCTCCTGATTCAATTTGGGTAGGTTATATCTCCTGAAATTTGTTGATATCTTCATGATTTTCTATTTTATTATAGTATAGATTTTCAAAGTAGTTTCTGATTATCATCTGTATTTTTAGTGGTACTCGTGTTGATATTTTCTTTTCCATCATGAATTTTAGTATGCCATGTATTGTGGGTTTGCCAAAATTGTTATTAGGATTAGGCACATTTTTAATTATCAGATGCCCTGGTTGCCATTCCCCACGCAAAGGGTTCCTTCCTATGATTCTCCTGATAGCCAGGAAAGAGGTGGTTTCTTTTTTTTCTATCCCTCCACACAATATTGTACAAGACACCTTTCAATTTAGTTATGCAGTGTCTTTTTAAAAATTTATTTATTTAAGTTATAATTGATTATACATGACAGTAGAATGCATTTTAACACATCATACATAAATGGAGTATAATTTCTCATTCTTTGGTTATACATGATGTAGAATCACACTGGTCATGTAATCATATATGCACATAGGGTACTAACGTCCGATCCATCCAACTATCCTTCCTGCTCCAACACCCTACCCCTCCCTTCACTCCCCTCTGCCTAATCCAAGTTACCTCTATTCTTCTCTACTCCCACCCTTATTGTGAATTAGCATCCATGTATCAGAGAAAATATTCGTCCTTTGGTTTTGGGGGGATTGGCTTGTTTTGCTTAGCATGATATTCTCCAACTCTATCCATTTACTGGTAAATGTCATCATTTCATTCTTCCTTAAGGCTTAGTAATATTCCATTATGTATATATACCACATTTTCTTTATTCATTCATCTGTTAAAGGTTACCTACATTGGTTCCATAGTTTAGCTATTGTGAATTGAGATGTTATATACACTGACGTGTCTGCATCACCATACTATGCTGTTTTAAGTCCTTTGGGTATAAACTGAGGAGTGGGATAGCTGGGTCAAATCATAGTTCCATTTCAAGTTTTCTGAGCAATCTCCATACTGCTTTCCATAATGGTTCACACAGTGTCTTTGACCTTTGGTCTATGTCTCCAAATACACCTCAGACCTCCTAAAATTGGGGGGTTCCTTTAATTGAAGGATAGGTCTACTATTTTAGTATAGGGGATATTGCTCCAGTGACACTGGTAGCCCCAGCAGTGCTGATGATTTCTTGATTTTGTTATATCCAACCCAGCCTGATTCCCTGATTTGTTTTGAATGTCCAGAGTTAATTCTCAGAAGAATTCCCCTCTCTCATCTTGCTAAGAAGCTGTGTGTTTGAATTCTTGGCTTCATATCTTGGAGCAACCAAGAAAGTGACATTCTCTAGTCTGCCATTTTGAAAGGTCCAGAGCTCATAGATTCTTAATAATTTTATGTAAAAAAAATTTTTTTCACAAAAAATAATACAAAATGTGATTTTGCCATGGTCTCCAAATGATAGCTTTAGATAATTTTGCTAAACTTTTTTACTATTTTGGGCAAGAAATAGACATTTTCATTCTATCATAGCCAGAAATCTCATCTGCTCCCATCTTTTTGTTCTACTATCCTACAGATATAAGGTTACCTTCTGTTTCAGTCATTGTGTTAGTGTTCCAAATCAAAAAAAAGAATAAAAGGTTCAAGTGAAAACTGGTGCTTCTGCCTAATGATACAGGTATCTTTGAGCAGCTTTAAGTGTTGCTTATATCTTGTTGGTGAGAAACTAATTACATACCCACAACTAGGTATACAGTAGGTGGGAAACAGAATGTTTTGATTTGGTTTCTGTTTCTTAGAACTTCTCAGAACTGTAGATAGTTCACTGTGAAGCAGTAATTGATAGCCATTCAACAACCCTGGGCATAAGTCCATACTACAAATTGTCCAAATTGGCAAGAATTCTCTGGATTCAGCAGAAAGAACATTACCTAGATGGACAGCAGAATTTGAGTCCAAATTGTCTTCTGGATGGATCCACTCCCTAAAATCATTGCCCATCAGCATGAAAGCTGAGTGTTCCATCAACTTCAGACATGCCTTTCAAAACTCTCCAATTTAGAAAAATATTATCCTGAACTTTTTTCCCTTGGGCTACTTTTTGAAAAAAGAATAAGAAAATAAAGAAATTAGTCTTCATTTATCAATTACCTGCAAGTGGGTTGCTACAGCTTGAGAAGAAAAACATGACTGTGATTATTTTTGATAGCTGCATACATTGATTTCTGCCCCCAACATCTCTTCTTTGAAGATTTCAGCTATTACTTGAAAGTTCTTGAAATGCTATAGCTTAGTTTCCCTGGAGATTTTATTCTGTGACTTTATTTCACTGTGACCTTCACAGATCCATATATTTAACTGGAAAATACCCCCCAACCCCCAGGTAATCCTTCCAAGTTACAAAAGCTAGCTAGGTTAAAGCTTTTAAGACTCTTTTAAAGAAAAAATACTGTATGTATTTAACTTACTTGACTTGTAAACACACATAGACACACACATAGGGATTGCCTCAGTATTTAATCTCCAATATTGTGATAATGTAAGGAAAGCAGTAGCTTGGAAATGAAGACTTTGTGGTATAGCCTAAGAAAATAGTAACTTCAGAGCTGAAGGTTTTGTAAACTGGGCTGCCTGACTGGCTAAGCTAAGATTGTTTAAAATATAAGAAGATAATTTTTGCTAGTCTGGACTATAGAAGAAAAGCATGGAAAAAACTTCTAAACATTTTCTTAACAACTTTAAGTTTTGGTTCCTTTGCCTAAAAAAATGAGAATATAGGATTCATATGTCTCAGAAGGTTATTTCAGCATGATGGTTTTGTGGTTCTAAAGAATCAGCTGATTAAAAATCAACATGGCGGACTGACATAATGTGTTGGATGAAATTTCTGACATCTCAGTAGGATTTTTTTATCTGAGCAAACACGATCACATTGAACACTGATTACATTATGCTTTCTACCCCTCCTCACTTCCTCATAAATATGGGCTGTTGCAAACAGTTTTCCTAAGGTTTAGACGGTGGTTTGTTTAAATTCTTAGTGACTCATTTGGATGCTGTATCATTATCTCATTTTGTTCATTGCTCACTTAATCAGGTGCTTTTATGGAATGGCAGACTCTAGAATGTAAAAGGCAAATTGTTAGTCAGGGCAGGAAGTAGAAAACAGGTGTACTGTGCTCGGCTCTGCCAGCTTAATATAGAAGAAAACTATAGTCAGGCTTCTGGGGGCTACCCAGCCCTACCTATCATAACCTGGGGAAAGTTATTGCCTTTCTGTCATAACTTAATCACTTGTCTTTACTCTCAATATGTATGAAGCAATAACAACATCAATATGCTCTCCCCTTCAGGCTATTACAACTTCCATACTTGCATTTTCTGACTGTTTCAGATCTCCCTTCTCTGTTTCCCATCTTTTGAAAGAATGTTGTGATTTTCTTTTTAATTAAAAAGATAAGAAGTCTTGAGGCTGGGGTTGTGGCTCATGGGTAAAGCTAATCTTGCATGGGTGAGGCACTGGGTTTGATCCTCAGCACCACATAAAAATAAATAAAATATATGAAGGTATTGTGTCCATCTACAACTAAAAAATAAATTTAAAAAAAAGATAAGAAGTCTTAAATAGCTTTACCTCCTTCATCTGCTTTTGCTCACTTCTCCCACTGATTACACCATATTTCTGAAAGTAGTTCCTTTTAAACATTAAAGGCTTTTTCACAAATCTTTTATAGATATATCTCCAACTGTCCAACAGTTTCAATTAACAAATATTAAGTACCTAATAAGTACCTAACGTGTGAAGCATCTGTGTTAGAACAATAGGGCAAGCTCCTATAAACAGCTTGCTGTCTAAAGACTGGTGGGCATGCAAATTGTAGATATAAATGGTATGGAAGACTATGTTAGGGGTAAGTTGTATTATTCAAAGTTGTCCAAAGAAACAGAGCCAACAGGAAAGACAAAGGGTCAAAGTGATTTATTATAAGAATTGGCTCATATGATCACTGAAGCTAAGCAATTCTGCATTAGACTGCCTGCAAGTGGGAGAACCAGAAAAGCAAGTGGTGTAATTCAGCCCTGAGAACCAGGGAATCTGATATCCAAAGGCAGGGAAAGACAGATGATTAAGCTCAAGAGAAAAAAATTTCCCTTTTTCTCTTTGTTCTATTTGAGTAGGGCCTCAATGGGTACAAAGATGTCTGCCAACACTGGTGAGGAAGAGCTGCTTTACTAGGTCTACCAATTCAAATGCTAATCTCTTCTGGAAACATCCTCCCAAACACACCCAGAAATAATGTTTTACTGGTGTTGGACACTCCTCAACCCAATCAGAAGCCAGGACAGAGGGACAATAGAGTCAAAATATTGAAAGAAAACTTCCAACCAAGGACACCATACCTGGCAAAGTGTCCTTCAAAGTGAAGGGAATTAAAAACTTTCTAGACAATTAAAATCTGAGGGGGTTCACTATTATACTTTCCTTGCAAGAAATTTTAAAGCAGTTCTTCAAGTTGAAATACAAGGACACTAATTCACAACACAAAACCACAAATGTATAAAATTCATTGGTAAAGGTGAATATATACAGTTGTCCCTTGGTATCATATGGGGGATTTTTCCAGGACGGCAGCAGATACCAGAATCCACAGTTGTTTGAGTCCCTTGCATAAAATGACATTTTATTTGCATATAATCTCTGAATATGTTACCTCCATTTACCGTTTACCTTGACAAGTCTTTGTGTCCCCAATGTTGAAGTATATATAACTCTGAAGAAGCCGCTGAGACAAGGCAAGGGTAGGGTGGAAAAGGAAAGACTTTATTAAAGGACAGCAGAAAAAGACACCCCCCCCCCCCCCCCCCCCCCCCCCCCCCCCCCCCCCCCCCCCCCCGGGAGAAGGGAGAAGGGGACCCAAAAGGCGGGAAGAGGCAGTCTTCTCCCTTTATAGCAAAGGTCTTCTTTTGTTCTCCTGAGTGTCTTTGCTTATGTCCTGTCTGTGATGGGAAAGCCAAAAGGTGTGACACAGGTGGGCCCACGGAGTGGGGGAAGAGTGGTCTGGCAGAAAGGGCTTAGAGCAAGTTGATTAGCATCTCCATTTGCTGGGCGCTGCTTCTTTAACATTCTTTAGGATGGGCCCTGATCTTGTAGCATTAACATTTTAATCTCCCAGGCTTTGTTCTGGTTTTCCCAGGGCTCAGACTGACTCCATTTCCTTTATGGACTCCACTTTCTTTATTAGACTCGATATTAGACCTGATTTACTTAACTACACTCACTACCTATCTTTAAATTTGGCTTCACATATCCTCTCATATACTTTAAATCCTCTATAGATTTCTAATGCTACTTAGTAAAATGTAAATACTATGTAAATAGTTCTCATATTCAATTGTTTAGGGAATAATGACAAGAAGAAAAGTCTGTACTTGTTCATTATACATACAATTTGTTTTTGATACTTTTAGTCTGCCATTTGTTGAGAAGATGTGAAATATGTGGATATGTAAGCTACTGTAGTGAAAATCAGAATTCGCTAATATTGGATTGTTTTTTTAATTTATTATTTATTTATTTTTCTCTAATATTGTAATGGTGATGCATAGGTCACTTTCAAGTATGTTAAAGAGATTTTTAAAAACCCAAATGTAATAAAAATAAGTATAACTGCAAAATTTGTTAATAGACACACAATATTTAAAAATATTCATTGTTTTCTGGGATTGGCTGGCTTCACTTAGCATTATTTTCTCCAACTCCATCCATTTACCTGCAAATGCCATGATTTTATTCTCTTTTAGTGCTGAGTAGTGTTCCATTATGTATATATGCCAAAGTTTCCCTATCCATTCATCTATTGATGGGCATCAGGGTTGTTTCCACAATCTAGCTACTGTGAATTGTGCAGCTATAAATATTGATGTGGCTGTGTCCCTGCAGTAAGCTGTTGTTTTGTTTATTGTTTTTTTGGTTTTTTTTTTGGTACCGGGGATTGAACTCAGGGGCACTCAACCACCTTGCCATTGCTGAGGTTGGCTTTGAACTTGTGATCCTCCTGTCTCAGCCTCCGAAGTGCTGGGATTACAGGCATGCACCACCATGCCCTGTGTAAGCTGTTTTTAAGTCCTTTGGGTATAGACCGAGGAGTGGGATAGCTGGGTCAAATGGTGGTTCCATTCCAAGTTTTCCTAGGAATCTCCATACGGCTTTCCAGATTGGCTGCACCAATTTGCAACCCCACCAGCAATGTATGAGTGTGCCCTTTTCCCCACAACCTCGCCAGCATTTATTGTTTGTGTTTTTGATAGCTGCCATTCTGACTGGCGTGAGATGAAATCTTAGAGTAGTTTTGATTTGCATTTCTCTAATTGCTAGAGATGTTGAACATTTTTTCATATATTTGTTGACTGATTGTATATCATCTTCTGAGAAATGTCTGTTCAGTTCCTTAGCCCATTTATTGATTGGGTTGTTTGTTTTTTTTTTTTTTTTGGTGTAAAGGTTTTTGAACACTTTATATATCCTTGAAGTTAATGTTCTGTCTGATGTGCTTGTGGTAAAGATTTGCTCCCATTCTATAGATTCTCTGTTCACCTCACTGATTGTTTCTTTTGCTGAGAAGAAGCTTTTTAATTTGAATCCATCCCATTTATTAATGCTTGGTTTTAGTTCTTGCGTTATAGGGATCTTATTGAGGAAGTTGGGGCCTAATCCAACATATTGGAGATTTGGGCCTACTTTTTCCTCTATTAGGTGTAAGGTCTCTGGTTTAATTCCTAGGTCCTTCATCTACTTTGAGTTGAGTTTTGTGCATGGAGAAAGATAGAGGTTTAATTTCATTTTATTACATAAGGATTTCCAGTTTTCCCAACACCATTTGTTGAAGAGGCTGTCTTTTCTCCAATGTATGTTTTTGGCACCTTTGTCTAATATAAGATAACTGTAGATGTGTGGGTTAGTCTCTGTGCCTTCTATTCTGGTCTTCTGGTCTACTGGTCTATTTTTTTTTTTTTTTTTTTTTTTTTGTACTAGGGATTGAACTCTGGGGCACTCGACCACTGGGCCACATCCCCAGCCCTTTTTTGTATTTTATTAGAGACAGGGTCTCACTGAGTTGCTAAGTGCCTCGCCATTGCTGAGGCTGACTTTGAACTCGCAATCCTCCTGCCTCAGCCTCCCAAGTGCTGGGATTACAGGCGTGCGCCACCATGCCCGGCTTGGTCTACTGGTCTATTTTGGTGCCAATACTATGCTGTTTTAGTCACTATTGCTTTGTAATACAATTTAAGGTCTGGAACAGTAATGCCACCAGCTTCACTCTTCTTGCTAAGAATTGCTTTGGCTATTCTGGGTCTCTTATTTTTCCAGATGAATTTCATGATTTCTTTTTCTATTTCTATGAGGAATGATATTGGGATTTTGATTGGGATTGCATTGAAATTGTATAGTGCTTTTGGTAGAATAGTCATTTTGACAATATTAGTTCTACGTATCCATGAACTAGGTAGATCTTTCAATCTTCTAAGATCTTCCTTGATTTCTTTCTTTAGTGTGCTGTAGTTTTCATTGTACAGGTCTTTCACTTCTTTTGTTAGGTTGATTCCCAAGTATTTTATCTTTTTTTTTTTTTTTTTTTGAGGTTATAATAAATGGGGTGGATTTCCTAATTTCTCTTTCTGGAGATTTGTCACTCATGTACAGAAATGCCTTAGATTTGTGGGTATTGATTTTATATCCAGCCACTTTGCTGAATTCGTTTATTAGACCTAGGAGATTGCTGGTGGAATTTTTTTGGATCTTCTGAGTATAGAATCATATCATCTGCAAATAGTGATAATTTGAGCTCTTCTTTTCCTATCCATATCCCTTTTATTTCTTTCGTCTAATTGCACTAGCTAGGGTTTCAAGAAGTATGTTAAATAATAGTGGCGAAAGAGGGCATCCTTGTCTTGTATCAGTTTTTAGAGGGAATGCTTTCAGCTTTTCTCCATTTAGGATGATTTTGGCCCGGGGCTTAGTATAGATGGCTTTTATGATGTTGAGGTATATTCTTGTTATCCCTATTTTTTCTAGCGTTTTGAACATGAAGGGGTGCTAATTCCTTTGCTATGATGATACTGAATTATAGTGGCAAGGGAGGGAGGATGAGAGGAATGAAGGAATGTTAAATAAAACAAAGGGGAGGGAGGGAAGGGAGAGGAGGGGGCAAGGGGATAGAAATAATGGCAGAAGGAGTTGGACATCAATATACTAAGTGCATGCATAAAAGCTCAAATGGTATGAAAATACTTTGTGTAAAACCAATGACTTGGAAAACTGTGCTCTTTACATGTAATATGAAAGGAATTGCACTCTAAACACATGTATAAACAATTAAATTAAAATAAAAAATAAATAAAAATATTTATTGTTAACATTGATCACTTAAAATGTGAGGAGGGAGAGTAAAAGTATAGAATTTCTGTATGTGATTGAAGTTAAGTTCTTACTAACTCATAATGTTAGATCTGTAAGATGTATTTTGTAAGGCTGTGGTAATCACAAAGGAAAAACCTGAAGTAGATACACAAAAGATTAAGGAAAAGGAATCAAAGTTTACAACAGCAAAAAGTCATTATCACAAGGAAAGACAGTAAGAGAAGAATAAAGAAGCTATAAAACAGAAAACATTTTCTAAAATAGCAGTAAGTTCAATAATTTAGTTTTAATAGAAATGAATTAAATTCTCTAGTTAAAAAATATAGACTTACTGAATGGATTTTAAAATATTCCATGATATGCTTCCTACAAGAGACTCACATTAGTTTTAAGAACACATAAGCTGAACATGAAAAGATATTCCATGCAAGTGATAACTAAAAGACAGCAGCAGTCGCTCTATTATTTCAGAGGAATAAAAAACTCTAAGTCCAAAGCCATCAAAGTAGATAAGATCTTTATATAATGAAAAAGGAGGTCAATTCATCAAGAAGATAGAACAATTAGAAATACTTATGCATCTGGCATTAAAGCACCTAAATATGTAAGTAAATGATACCAGATTTACTCTCAAGAATGATCATCCAGACAAAAAAAGAAAAAAACAAACAAACAAAAAACCACACACACACCCAATAAGGAAAATGTAAATGTGAACAATACCACAGACTAAATGGACCTAACAGCTAACAGACATAGAACATTCCATACAACAACATCAGAAAACAAAATCTTATCAAGAGCACACAGAACATTCTCCGGGATAGATAATATGTTATGTCATAAAACAAGCATAAATTCAAGAAGATTGAAATCATGTCAGCTATCTTTTCCAACCTTAATGGTATGAAACTATAAATTGATAACAGAAAGAAAATTAGAAAATTCACAAACATGTGGAAATCAAAAAAATACCTTGAGACAAATTGAAATGGAAATACAGAATACCAAAACTTACAGGATGCAGCAAGAACTGTTCTAAGATGGATAAATGCCTACATTAAGAAAAAGAAATGATCTCAAATGAACAACCTAACTTTAACCCTCCAGGAACTAGAAAAAGAACAAACTAAGCCCAAAATTAGCAGAATAAAGAAAATAAAATTGATTAGGGAAGAAATAAATGAAATAGAAAAATAATGTAGAAATAAATTGAGTTGTTTTTTGAAAAAAAAAAAAGAAAATTGACAAACCTTTAGCTAGAGTAACTGAGAGAAAAAGAAGGCTGAAATAAAATTATACATGAAGTTCAGTGCTGTCACACATGCCTGTAATCCCAGTGACTAGGGAGGCTGAAGTAGGAGGATCCCAAGTTCACAGCCAGCTTCAGCAACTTAGTGAGACCCTCTGTCAAAAAAAAAAAAAAAAAAAAAAAAAAAAAAAATCAAAAGGACTGGGGATATAGCTCAGTGGTAAAGCACTCCTGGGTTAGATCCTCAGTATTCTCTCTCACATCATAGATGAACAAGAAGATATGTATGATTGATACCATAAATATGCAAAAGATATACTACTATGAAGAGTTACATGTTAACGAATTGTGCGAATTGTGTAATCTATAAGAAATGGATTTGATTCCTAGAAACATACGATTGACTAAAACTGAATCATGAATAGAATATTGAACTACTAAAAAATAAGTAGATTGAATCAGTAATCAAAAACCTCCCAACAAAGAGGAAAGCCCAGGACCAAAAGCCTTCCCTGGTAAATTTTACCAACAATTTCAAGAATGAATTCTATCCCTTCTCAAATCTTCCAAGAACTTGAAGAGAAGAAAATATTTCTAAACTTGTTTTATGAGGCCCGTATTACCATCATAGCAAAGGCAGACAAAGACAGTAGAAGAAAATTATAGACTAATATGCTTAAAGAACATAATGACATATGCAAAAATTCTTAATAAAATGCTAGCAAACTAAATCCAACAACACAATAAGAAGATCATATACCATAATCAAGTGTTATTTATCCCAGAAATATAAGAATATATGAACAAACATGATATACTACATTAACAGAATGAAGAACAAAACCATGTGATTATCTCAATAGATGCAAGAAAAGCATCTGACAAAATTGAACATCCCTTCATAATAAACACATTGGATAAGAATGTACCTTAGTAAAGGTTACAATACTAACAAGCCCATAGTTACTATTGTTTTCAATGGTACAAAGCCGAAAATTTTTCCTCTAACATAAGAAACAGGACAAGAATGCCCACTATCACTAGTTCTATCCAACATAGTGGTGGAAATCCTAACCAGAGGACTTAGGCAAAGAAAATACAATAAGAAAGGCATCCAAATTGGAAAAAAAGCAATATTGGTATATGATATGATATTAAGTATAGAAAGTCCTAAAAAGCCGGTGAAAAAACTAAGCATTAATCAACAAATACAGTAAATTTGCAGGATATAAAAAACTGGTGCATTCCTATGAACAATTAACTATCTTAGAAAAAGAAAGAAAGCAATCCCACTTAATAATAGTGTCAAAAGTAATAAAATACTTTGTAGTAAATTTAATCAAGGAGGCAAAATATCTGTACACTGAAAAGTATAACATTGATGAAAGAAATCGAAGAAGACACAAGAAATGAATTGAAATAATTGTGTTAAAATGTCCATACTACCCAAAATGAGTTATAAATTCCATGAAATTTCTATCAAAATTCCAACAGCACTTTTCACAGAAGTAGAAAAAATAATCCGAAAATTCATATGGAACCTTAATAGTCAAGGCAATCTTGAGAAGGAAGAACAGAGCTAAAGGCTCACACCTTCTAATTTTAAACAATATTACAAATTTGTATTAATGAGAACATTATGGTCCTGGTATAAAAATAGGCACAAATACCAGTGGAAAATAATTGAGTTTCCGGAAATTAATCTAAAAGTATATGGTTGACAAAGTTACCAAGAATATGCAATGGATAAAGAATAGTCTCTTCAGTACATGATGTTGGGAAAACTGGATATCCACATGTAAAAAGAATAAAATTGGATTCCTACATTATACCATTCACAAAAATGAACTAAAAATGGTATAAAGGCTTATGTGTAACACATAAAACCACAAAATTCCATAAAGAAAATAAAGAAAGCTTCTTAACATTGGTCTTGGCAATGATTTTTTAGATATGACAGGCAACAAAAGCAAAAATCAACAAATGGGACCACATTGAACTACAAAGCTTGGTATAAGAAACAATCAACAGAATGAGAAGGTAGTTTATGGACCGGGAAGATATATTTGCAGGACACGAATCTTATAAGGGGTTAATATCTAAAATATATAAGAAACTCAGTAGTAGTCAAAATACTTGTGCATTTGAAATTTGCTGAGAGCAATCTTAAATGTTCTCACACACACACACACACACACACACACATACACACAATTGGTAACTGTGTGAGGGGATGATGTGTTAACTAACTTGATTAAGGTAATCATTTCATAATATATACAGATATCAAATCAGCATGTTGTATGCCTTAAATCTCTAAAGGTATAGCTTAAATGTATAAGATGTTAATTGTCAATTATACCATATTAAAGCAGAAAATGAACATAAATAAATATATATATATATATATATATATATATATATATATATATATAAATGGGAGGGCCTAAGATAATAACAGGTGCCAAATGGAGATTTGAAAAATGCCACCCACTCTGGCTTTCCTACTTTCCTATTAGTTGTGAATTGCTCAGCTGTCCATTGGATTATCAAAAGTATGTTGGTGAAAATTTGTGTTCCTAAATGAATTTTAGATAAGCCTGATTAGTATTAGAATACAAAATAAAAATCAATGAATATTATATATAATACAAATGACTATTAAAATAATCTATATGTGAGGATAGGAAGGTAATGAGAACGGTGGAAGATTTAAGTAAAAAATTTTACTCAAAGGAAATTTCTTAAAAGATTTTTGGTGTATGAAACTCATGGGAACATGTAAGTCAAGGTTCAGTTGTCAGTGGAGACTGGAATCATACCTGGAGTTTAACAAGATGTGGTGTCCCTGACAACCCAGGCTATGAATTGGCTAACTAGCCTGAGAATGAAAGAGATTGGATTTGTAAAATTCACTGTTCTGAATTATGCCCTTTTAAGCAGAAGGCAATGTCCTGGTTGGATACCATGGATAATGTACCTAGTAGATGTTCCTTACTCCAAAAGAAGGCAGATTTCTATATAGCATACCTAAATAAGAAAGCCAGGTGCTAACACACTACCTCAGAGGCACTGGCATATGAAATAGGATTGTGATCCAAAAGTAAATTTGTTTTCTTGGATATTTGTGGCAAAATTCACCAGGAGGTATCCTTTCATCTGAGACTGGCTTGAATGGCTTTGATATCGTAATGCAATGTTTCACTAACCTTCGAGTGAAGACATTCCTCCAATTTACATAATTTGGTTGATACTAAAGCTTGTTTTCCATTTGTGCCTTCCTTAATACAAACAGAAAATAACTAATCACCATCAGTCCTATTTTATTTTTATTTTTTATTGAATAATATTTGAAAGACTAATTATACCTTCCTACTTTCTTTTTCTTTCTTTCTTCTTTTTAAGACACATAATCTCAGCTCTTTTGGAATTTCATCCTGGTTCTCAATCCATTATTCTGCAGTCATTTCAGTTTCTATTATCTGGAATTTCTCCAAGAATCCAACTTCACTTGTTCAAAATTCAAACAGTTTTTCCACCAAAGACTGACAAACATTAAAAACAGAAAGGAGGTTCAAATTCAATCCAAGATGCTCTGCTTCAGCCCTCTAAAGCCTGGTATTGTCCTGTTCATGGCATTCCACTGCTGAATTTTGTGTTTAGTTTGTGTTGAAGATCAGTCAGTGTTGGCAAATAAAGCCTGTTTTCCATGGCATCTGAACCAACCTCTTTGATACCAGAACTTTTAAGAATAAGAAAAGCAATGAAAGAAATTAGGAGGTGGAGCTATTTTGATTTAAATAATAGCATTGGCATTCAAAGATTTTATTTTTTTTAGGTAAAATTGCACAGTGGGGAATACTTTTAAAAATGAATGTGAGGCCAGTGGGGGAAATTGAAAGTATTAAGTAAAATAGGCTGGGTGTGGTGGCACATGCCTGTAATCCCAGGAGCTCAGGAGGCTGAGACAGGAGGATCATGAATTCAAAGCCAGCCTCAGCAAAAGTGAGGTTCTAAGCAACTCAGAGAGACCCTGTCTCTGAATAAAATACAAAGTACTGCTGGGGATGTGGCTCAGTGGTTGAGTGCACCTGAATTCAATCCCTGGTACCAAACCAAACCAAACCAAACAAACAAACAAACAAACAAACAAAAAAACATACAATAAAACAGGAATGGAATAGCAACTCACCGGTTAAATAAAGTTGAGAAGGTAATTTTAATTACTCTTTACACTTTACCTCCTATCCTTGATTTTTCCTTGGGGACCCTACTCAAAGATAGAATTCCCTTTGTTTCCCTCCTCTTCTTCTTCCTCTCCCATTCTCCTTTCTCTCTCTTTTTCCCCTCCCATTTTCCTTACCCTTCGCCCCACCCCACCACCTTCTTTCTCTTCTCCCTCATTACAGTTTTCCAATAGGGTATTAAAAAAAATTTGCCAGTCTGCCCACAAGCCTAAGTGATAAATAGAGGCAAGAGTAAATAGGAGCTAGAATAACTGGGAAACATGCCAAATGAATTCCACTCTTCAATGGAGTTTAATTCGGTTCAACAATAATTAAGTACCTCCTACATGCAAGGCATTATAGTAAGCACTGGGGATACAAAGATGAATTTTAACAATTTATATTAAAGGAGATTATATTCTGGAATATTTAATTCAGAAATCCATTGAATATTTTCTTTTTGCTGGAGAGAATTATCATCTCCTTCACTTTTCATCTAATGTTTACTAAAGAGTTTATGTAGCAGCATTTGAACACTAAATAATTAAGACCTAGCAAGGTTGATTGTTGTTCTGTTCTCTAGGACAGTAAGTATTTGTCAGAGGAGCTTTTTATGTGTCTAGCACAACCTTGACATTTAAGATTCCAATATGATCTTGTTATTTAATATCATCTTCCTGCAACCAAGAATGGAAAGATAAAATCAAATCAGGCCAAAGTTTCACTTCTTGTCCTTATTGTAACTGTATCAAAGATATTTCATATAAGGTCTCTAAACTGAAAGTTCCAGGTTGATTTTGCTATTTGGCACTTTCCAAGGAACCACAGTGGGGAGGTGGTCGTGGTAGTAGTGCTAGTCAGAATTTTCTATTACAAAATTTGTCTTTCCTCGTCCCTCTTTCTTTTCCTTCTCTCTTTCTATTTCTTTCTTAAGCACCTCTTGACTCTCTCCTAGAAGCTAGGCATGGTGCTCTAGCAGTGTTCCCTTACTCTGTCTGCTCTTTCCACCCACACTCAGCCATCTTGAGGGCCACCCACAGTTCCTGAAGACAGAAAGTAGATGAATTATGTAAGTTAACACAGGTGTCTGTTAGTTTCCACAACTGATTTTTCAATTTATATTTTTAAATTCAAGGTTAAATATAAATTTTGTTGAAGGAGTCAAAGACTATGAAGTAAAAAATATCAGTGATGTTCTGCACCCCCATTTTCTATTCTGAAGAGATAAATTCTTTCAAAAATTTGAACTGTTTCTTTTGTAATTTTCCTTTACATCTTTAACATGGCTAAAAAGGTGCTACGTTTTTTTGTTATTTTTAGACATTATCTATTGATCTGATACTTTGGAAAATGAGTCTGCCATTCTCTTGCAACACTACCTTCTGTTACCATTGTTAGCTATGAGATGGGTCAAGATGTAAACCTTACCAGAGGAGCTTGAGGAAGAGCCCATTGGGAAATGTATTGGACATAATAGGTCCTGTCTCAGATTCTCTCTATCAATATCTTTGCTTTTGTCATTGCTACAACAAGAAAATGTGTATTTAAATATAGTGCACACACTTGCTCACCCTGAATTTCTTGCTTGGTTTGGACCATCTCACCCCACTCTGTGGAATGCCTTAAGCAATTGCTCAGCCATATCCATGCCTTTGCAGAACTGGAAATGGAATGGAGTTAACCTTCCAGGTCAATCCTTGTCTAATGAGGGATAGGAGCTGAAAGAAAAATGATGCCTTTTGTCTTGGACTAACAAGCCTGAATGCCAATCTACATGGTATTTTAGAGGACTATAGTGGGACCAGGTGACACTTGCCTGTAGTGGTGGTTGGCTTAATAATGTACTGGGCTTTCCTCCCTCCCATTTTACTCATTCCAGCCTCTCTGTCACAATCGGCAAAATAACTGCCTCCATGCAGACTCTTACTCTAGGCTGTTTTATTGGGAGGAAACCCAGGCTTCTACAATGGTTTTAGGAAAGATAATTCTCCCTGTTAAAAAGGGAGAGATGTATAAGTAGAAAGGTCTGCCCTTTTTGTCACTGCAAGACACTGTGTTGAGAATATGATGCTTGGAATTATGACAAGAGAAGCCGGAGAATTACAAAGGAGGGAATCCACAAAGAATCACAAGGGAGGAGCCCTGAAATTGTTAAGCTGCCTAATTAGCCAATTCTGGAACTGCCTTCTTTTGGATTTCTTGTTATGTGAAATAATAGTGCTTTAAAAATGTTGCTATCTGGGAGTTTCTTAATGGTAGCTAGAAGCATCCTGACATGCATTGTGATCTGCTTTGGCTTTATGCCAGTCCTGGTGGGGACCTAAACAACTTCCTATCACATACTAACCTTTGCACACACTGGTCCTCAACTTGGAATAGCTTCCAGTTGGCCCCTTTCCCTTTTCTTTTCTTTCCTTTTCTTCCTTATTTCCTTCCTCCCTCCCTCCTTCCTTCCTTCCTCCCTTCCTCCCTCCCTCCCTCCCTCCCTCTCTCTTCTTTCTTTCCTTCCCTCCCTCTTTCTTTTTCTTTCTTTCTTTCTTTCTTTCTTTCTTTCTTTCTTTCTTTCTTTCTTTTTCTTTTTTCCTGCTTGCTCTTCTTAGCTTCCTAATTCTAGTTCTTCCTTAAAGATTCAACTCAAGTACCACATTTGGTTTGGATTAAATGTCCCCCTCCTTGTTTACCTAAAAGCTTCCTCAGACCATCTAAAACAGTATCATAGTCTGTTATTTGTCTTTCTGTCTCCTCAGTAGATTTTAATATTCCTGAAGATAGGAACTCTGCTTTTAGGTGTTAGCAAAATGCCTATCATTTAGTTATATATTTACTGGATGATTAGGTGTGATTGGTGTGTGTGTGTGTGTGTGTGTGTGTGTGTGTGTGTGTAGTGTGTTGACAGAAGGATGATGGATACAAATTCAAGGTCATTTGGTTTATACCTTGTATTTTAAAACAAAAAAAGAAAAAGTAAAAAGGTGGGGGGAGGCATATGGATAATGAAAAAAATTCTTACCATATAAAAACGACTAAGATACTCAAAAACAATGAATGATATTACATAATCTTTATGATTCTTCCAAGCAATCAAACAATTACTTATTTTTTCTTCAAGTTTACTTTTCTGATATCATATACTGATAGAGAAAGCACTAGAGTCATTTTTTTTTTTTTGACACTCAGGTACTTGAAAGAAATCTCTTTTGTCATCAAACTCAATGAATATATATCATTGTTGAAGTTGGGCAAAACTTTTCTCCTAGCTCAAGACAACTGTACGTGGAATTTCTGTGTGAAAAACAGATTATTAAAAACTAAATAGTAGGGGCTTGGGGCTATGGCTCAGCAGTAGAGCGCTCGTCTTAAATGTGTAAGGCCCTGGGTTCCATCTCAGCACCACTTAAATAAAATAAAGGTACTGTGTCCACCTACAATTAAAAAATATACATATTTTTTAAATGTGTAAAAAATAGTATGTGTTTTTTTTTAAGCTATTATTTTTCAAACCCACTCCTCTAAACTCTGCTCTTTGATTCAGTGCCTGGGACGGTGTAGGCCATGTTGCCGGTTTGAGCTCTGCTAACAGAGGCAGACAAGAAGGCAGGAGGAAGAAAAGGGCCAAGCTCTTCCTATTGGTTTTAGGTTCCCGGTTGCTGTGGTCTCAACAGTGGTTCTTTGCCCCAGCAGGAGCAGTGGCTGGCTCCAGGAGCAGCAGATTTCATTTCCCAGTTTTTTCTCCATAATCCCATATTCAACCCCTCTTTCTCAGGGATGCCTGCTCCAGCTGAGTCCCCACCCTACTGGGACCCTTCCAGAGTTCTTGAGCCATCAATACCAGCCACACAGCATCTCTTCTGTAGAATTTTGGGTCTTAGCTCTGTGGGACCATCCCCCAAAGTCTTACTTCTCATAACCCCAATAATTTATCTTTGTCACCTAGCCCTAGTGGTGGTGGCTGCTTTCTGCAGTTACCTTCTCTGTATTATCTCAATATTCTCCTTTTGCTTTTTATAGTCCTTCTAATACCTGTTTAGCAAAATTCCTATATTAAATTCTCTGTATAAAAACAACTGGCATGTTTTCTATTTTCTTAACAAGAATCATAGTATAAGACATACATGAATCAACTATAAAGCATATATGTATGTATATATATTTATTTACTTACTTAACTTTAGTTTTTCTATACACTATTAGAAGACAAATGTTTCAATGATCTGTGAGAATTTTTTTGTTATGTTAAATAGTCACGAGTTCCTATGAGCTCCTTGAAACAAGGAGTGATCTTACTATTTTGTGTATTTTCTGATGCAGTGCTACACCTGGGCCATAGCAAATTGTTGCCTGAATGAAGCAGATCTCTGGAAAAATGCTGTCAAATGATGGAAGGACTCCCACGAAGTCAGAACTACCTCAGCGGGAATGCAGTCCTAGCGGCTACAAAGCAGATGATTTCATGTCTCTAAGAGAAAGGAAACGTATGATTGTCTGCACTATCATTTGAATTTGGACGATCAATTTGGAAAATAGGTTTATTTAGGACTTATAGAGATGAGCTTGGAAGCAAATTTCTGAAAATTGGAGCTGAAATGTGCCTGAATCATAAAAGTCACAGCCATTCATTAGGTACGTACCATGTGGTGTGCCTGGCACTGTGCTAATCATTTTATACACATTATCTCTAATTTCCCCAGCAACCTTATTGCTTAATAATATATATAAAATATATCACTCATTTTGCAAATTAAGAAATAGACAATGATAATCTAAGTGAACTGCTTAGGATCTCACGGCTAGTTAACAATCAAACTGAACTGTGATTTAAATCCAACTTTTTTTTTTTTTTTTTATCTTAAATACCGTTTTATTTGGCCATGTCTTCTCAGGTTTAAGATTTTGGCTTGTTAATTAGGATTGAGACAGACAAACTTGTGTTTAGTATTTTCCATTGTTTTCTAAGAAGCACTTGAACTTAGGAGAGGCAATAGTTTCTAAACAACTTAAAGTTTGAATTTTTTTTATGTAGAAATAAATGCCGGTTGAACAAAATGATGCTTTTCTTAGATTCTCTTAATTATTGGTAAGTGTAGTTGAGTCTACTCCTGAGTCAGTACATAGGTTTTGACTGGATTGTTCATTTGGATCTGAATCTAATTCGCTGTTGAAATTTGATTGAGATTTTGCTTGATTAGCTGGGTGTCACAAGCACTTGGGGATTTTCCTTTAAGGGACCAGTGGTGTTATCTCTTCTATCTCATCTCTAAAATAGGAGTGATTTTTCAGCATTAGAGTCACCTCAATTATCCATTGATCTTATTGTTCAATCACTCATCTTAGGAGTTTGTGTTTTTGTTTTTGCTTCAATTGTCTCCCTCCTTCTGGCCAGAGGCCATATCATTTTGTGAGATGGAGCAGGAACAAGCATTGATCCTGTTGAACAACTCCTGATCTTATAAATCCTCAATCTGGTCAGTACAAAAGGAGTTTTCTGATGTGCATTTCTGCTGAATTTATTTCTTATCCTTTCTTAGCCTCTAGAAGAGAAGAACAACGACTTTCTTCCTGTGTGGTTGGAACATATATAAATTGATTCACATGTAATAATAGAAAGACTATTAACCTACCAGATTGTTGATACCAGCATCTAGTTCCACAATACACTGCTCAGTTCAAGGGCCCCTTTATGTTTCACACAGAATATTTTAAACATGAAAATTAAACAGAAGTTTGGAAGTAAGACTTCCACAGACAGAAGGAAAGTAAGTTTTGACAATATGGCAGGTGGGTGAATGCATGTTGAACATGGACCAAGAGCTGGTTTGAATTATTTGACATTAGAAGGGATTCTGAGAAGCAAAAGGAAACTAACTGCATGCTCCTCAATCCCCGCCAAGAATTCCTTGGGGGCTGAGGAAGTAGAAATATTGGAAAGGAAAATGAGGTTGGGATTCAAGACAAGCTCTACTTACATTCCAATTTTTCTTAGAACTGGCCCTGTCAGTAATGTTTTTCAGAGAATGGCGCTAAGCAAAAAAATTTTCTGGCTTCAAAAGTACAGAAACAAAACTATATGACATCCACATATATACTCTATTTCTTATAGTTTGGGAAGGGGAGAGGTGCTAGTGGGTTGTGGAAAAATTACAAAGTGAAAAGAAAACATCAAACCCTGGAATTACTGAAAAGATAAAAAGCTATACTGAGAAAGATCCCGTGATCCAGTAACTGGTTATTATAATATTGTGCTTATTTTCTCACTTCTTAATTTCTGTAGCTATTTTCCACATAAGTCTCCTGAATACATGGCAGCATAACACCAATTTTATAGTTTAATTCAAAGCTAAACTTGATTTGCCTTAGAGACGTATTTACAAGTGCCCATTCGTAAACTGAAGAAATTATGTTGAAGGGAGGTAGGGAATGTTACAGAAAAGTAACATTTATTTATTGAGCATCTACTATATAATCAGACTATATAATTGGACTAGCAGTATTTTAAACTTTCAATTTTTATATAATTTTAGATTCACATGCAATTATAAGAAAACAATACAAAGATCCCATATGACTTTTACTAAGCTTCTATCCCCCATACTGTCGTTTTATAAAATTATAGCATAACATGGAAAGCTTGCTCAATTTTACCTGGAAAAATAAATCAAATGTAAAACTGAATTCAAATTTTAGATTCCCGTTTTAGGTACTGGCCCCAAAGCAAGGCGTCTCTGTGGAAAATAAAGTCTAAAAGGCCATATTTGTAATAAACATGACTACATGATCAAGGAGGTCATAAAGAAGAAAAATTAAAGAGTTCAAAATTAAAGAGTTCAGTTCCTATGAACTATTAAAAGTTTATGAATTTATGATAATAAATAAAACAGTTTGATGTCAGTGAAAAATACTAAAACAGATCTGTAGAATAGAATATAGGATCCAGAAATAGATCCTAATAGATATAAGTGGTTTTAGTTTATTACAGAAGGAAAATTTAGAATTAGTGTGTATGAAGGAATATCCAAAATGGATAAAGTTTGGTTAGAAAAAAGTGAAATCCTACTTCACTATTTATAACAACATAAATTTCAGATGAAATCCAAATTTCAAAAGAAAATACAAAGTTATTAGACTAAAATAAAGTCTCATTATTTTAAAAATACTATTAGAGCTGAGAACTCAATAATCATGACACAAAACCTAGAAGCTATATTGAGAAAGAAGGATAAATTTCACTACATGCAAATTAAAACTATCAAATGGGAAAATACACTAAAATAATAACCACAAGCAAAAATACATATTTTCAACATTTATGTAAAAGATCATTTCCTTTAAAAAAATAAATGCTCCAGCAAATCAATAGGAAAAGGACCAGCAACCTTAAAGGGAAAGGGGGTAGAACACAAGCAGGAAATTCACAGATAAGTACAGATGGTGAGTAAAGATATAAAATAATTCTGAATCTACTTATGGTAGGAAAATTGCAGATTAAAAATTTTGTGAAGTGCCATTTTTCTTCTATCAGATTGGTACAGATTGAAAGTTAGATATTGAATAGATTTAAAGAATGGAGTCACTGGTGTATGAAGATATGTGCTTAAAGATGCTAATTGCAAAGCAGAAACAGATATAATCTAAACATACCTAATTAGAGAAGTCTCAGTTGGGCAGATATGGCTAGACCTTAATGCCATAGTATCCAGTCATTGGTTGGAGTCACTTGTGACTGAAAAGTTGAGGCAAACCTTAAAAGCTGGAGGCTGTTGGCTCATTTCATGCCTTGTAAGGACTTCTTTCTTGAAGTGGACTGGGTGGTTGAGTAGAGCAAGCCAACATAATTCCATTTCATATAACGACTACATGTATGTATGTATAAAAAACACACAGAAAATACTTAGAAGAAAATGGGTAAGAGAACAGCAGTAGGGTTTGGGGGTAGATAGTATCCTACCATACTATGGAACAGTAGGGTTTGGGGGTAGATAGTATCCTACCATACTATGGAAATATTTTAACAAGTGCATGTATTATTACTTTTATAACTATTGTCAAAAGCAATTGACGAATTTAGAAATAGCTTCCAAGCATTACTGAGCCTGGTACATAGTAAGTGCCCAGCTAATATTTGTTGAGTGATTGAATGAATTGGAAATAATATTTTAAAAGACAAGGGCTATATATTGACAATCTCATTTGGAATATAAGTATATGTGTTAGCTTTTCATCACTGTGACTAAAAGACCTGGCAAGAATAACTTAGAAGAGGAAAAGCTTATTTTGGCTCACAGTTTCAGATAGCTCAGTCCATGGTCATGTGGACTCCATTGCTCTGGTCCCTAGTTGAAGCAAAATATCATGGTAGAAGGGTGTGGGAGCGGAAAGTTGCTCAGCTATGGCAGCCAGGAAGCAGAGAGGGGGGTTGGGAGAAATAGGGGAGAGGGCTGAGGAGACGATAAAACCTTTCTGGGCATACCTATTTTCTCCAACTTGGTCTCACCTCCCAGTAGTCTGGGGTCAGAGCCCTCATGACCCAATCATTGCCTAAAAGTCCCACCTCTGAGTCTTGCTGCATTGGGGACAATATTTTCAACACAAAACTTTCAGGAGACATTGCAGATCCAAAACATAATAGCAACTTAATACAACATAGAGTTGGTGCCTGCCCTGAAGAATAGTGTGAGCTGTGAGAAATAGCAAAATGTTTTTCCTGTTCTCATGTAACTTATAGCTGGGAGGAGCACAATCACAGGTCTTTGCTAGTCAGCCCACTGCTGGCTGAAGGGATCCTTGGACCAGGAGAGGTCAAAGATGGTGAAGACAGGAGCAGTGGTCTTATTAGCTGGTGGGCTGCAGAGGAGTTTCTGCCTCCCACACTGAAAGACAAGTCTTGGAAAGCACCACCATATCATATCTACTGGGATTCTCCCCCATGCAGAGAGGATGCTTACATGCTATCCCTCCTCTGCCAGGGTTTCTCTCCCATATGGTTTCTATGGTTCTTCTGAATCTCTAATGCATAGGAGGGACCTCTGCCATGCCTGCCAGCTGGCTCGTGGGCCCTGTTTTCTCACCTCATTTCTGCCAACCCTATTTCAGAGAGCTGGGCCTGGTTCCCACTTTATCTAGCCTTATCTCAGAGTGCATTCTCTGAGCACAATCATCTTTAGAATAAGAAAAGAAATATAATCAGGACACAGCATTTTTCCAGTAATCACTGGATCTTCAGCCTGGAAATTTTTACTATTAGACATTTATTTCTTTGAGTTACTTACATTACCTTCTTTTGGAATTCTAATGCCTCTTGTCGTGAAGAAGGACACCTTAAAATGTTTAAATAATAACTAGGGAGAAAACAAAAATATTTAAAAGCTTGGTGAGAAAATGTGAATCTGGTAGTCAGGAATTTGGCTTTTGGATTATAGACTATCAGAAATGAAAGTGATCTCCTGTGTGTGTGTGTGTGTGTGTGTGTGTGTGTGTGTGTTGGGGGGGGGAAATGGGGGGGAATTTCCTCCCTTCCTTCCTTCCTTCCTTCCTTCCTTCCTTCCTTCCTTCCTTCCTTCCTTGTATCCTTCCTTCCTTTCTTTTCTTCCACAACAAAGATACTGGTCCCTCAGCCAGTAAAGTCACTTCACTATGGTCATAACCATATTTTTGAATTCCCTGAAATTTGAGGGATAGATCCCATTAAGTGTTAAGTGGAAATTACTAAGTAGACTCTCAGCAAATAGTGAGCACTTGGGTTAGTACTCACAAAGATCATGTTTCTGAGGTTCTTTTTAGTTGGGTAGGGGCTAAGGCCTGGGTTCTTTCTGATTAAAGCAACACAGATTTGGCTCTTGTTTTGTTAAGCTAATTGGGCAAGTAACAGTATCTTTAAGTAGCAGTTTATTCATTTGTATAAGACAGATGGTACAAGTATTTGCTTCCTGGATGTGAAAAGATTAAAGGAACTAAAGTAGGTAAACCATATATCATAGTCCTTGCTCACAGTAGGTACTTGGTAAACACTGGCTATTAAAAGAAAGTTATTAAATGAAAGGTCTACCTACTTCATGATGTGGTGAAGGCCCTCGTGATAACTGGTGTTGCTCCAGCCAGAATCCTCCCATTCTTACCATTTCTCTGGATCTCAATTTTCATAACTTCAAAATTTGAAGTAGATGACTCATTTCACCTACCTTCCTTCCAATAACATCTCATATTTTTTTAATAAAACAATTTTAGATGAGATAGCAGGTAGTGGCTATCTTCAAATAACAATATCTTTTTATAGTATGAAACGTTAGGGAAAATGAGAACAAGGGGAATGTTAAGATTTTATGGCCCTTACAGTTACCACCCACCTGCCTGTTTCTCCTGAGGTGGCCTGTGTTTCCACTGGCTGAAATAGAGCAAGAATTGGAATCCAAACATTAGGAAGACCACTATGTTTCCTGGAAACCCTACCCTGAGATTTGGAGGTTAGGGAAGGGGCTGTGTTTCAAATATACCATCTCGCTCTTTGTTTCATCTTATGTGTATGGTCCAGGGATTGAACCCAGGTGTGCCCTACCTCTAGGCTATACCCCCCAGCCCTTTTCATTTTTTATTTTAAGATGGTTTCACCAAGTTAATGAGGCCTGCCTTACCTCTGGAGTCACTGCAATCACAGGAGTGCAACAGCATTCTGGGCTTTTTGATTCATCTTAAAAATCCATGAAGGGTACAGAGTTTATCCATCTGCCTTACCCCAGCAGAAGGCATGGTCTCAGAACTTATGCCAAAAACAAAAACAAAACAAAACAAAAAACCAGATTCTCATTTTTAAAAAGGTGTATATATATAAATGGAATTATATTTTTTCTCAAAAAAAAAAAAAAAAACCCACAAACAAACAAACAGGTAGCTTCAGGCACATAGGTGGGTTAAGAGAACTTGTCATGATTTTTTTTTAAATTTTTTTATTATTTATTTACTTATTCATCATGCACAAGTATAGTATCTTTTTACATACAACTGCTTGTATACAAAGTATATAAGTACCATTCAGATCTTCAATCATGCATTTAGGATAATGATATCCATCTCATTCAACCACCAATTTTTTTCCAACCCCCCCCTTACTCCCTCCCTCCCCTCCCTTTCCGTTGACCATTCTAGTGTTCCTCTGATCCTATGTACCCCCTTCCAACAACTCTGTGAACCAGCCTCCTTATATCAGAGAAAACATTCGGTACTTGGATTTTTGAGATTGACTAATTTCACTTAGCATTATATTCTCCAACTTCATCCATTTACCTGCAAATGCCATTATTTTATTCTCTCTTATTGCTGAGTAAAATTCCATTTTGTATATATACCATATTTTCTTTATCCACTCATCTACTGAGGGGCATCTAGGTTGGTTCCATAACCTAGCTATTGTGAATTGTGCTGCTATAAACATTGAAGTGGCTGTGTCACTGTAATATGCTGTTTTTAAGTCTTTTGGGAATAGACCCAGGAGTGGGATGGCTGGGTCATAGGGTGGTTCCATTCCCATTTTCCCAAGAAATCTCCATACTGCTTTCCATAGCGGTTGCACCATTTTGCAGTCCCACCAGCAATGTATGAGTGTGCCTTTTTCCCCACATCCTCTCCAACATTTATTGTTGTTTGTGTTCTTGATAGCTGCCATTCTGACTGGAGTGAAATGAAATCTTAGAGTAGTTTTGATTTGCATTTCTCTAATTGCCAGTGATGTTGAGCATTTTTTCATGTATTTGTTGATTAATCGTGTATCTTCTTCTGAGAAGTGTCTTTTCAATTCCTTAGCCCATTTATTGATTGGGTTATTTGCTTTTTTGGTGTTAAGTTTTTTTAGTTCTATATACATTCTAGAAATTAGTGCTCTATCTTATGTGCATGTATTAAATATTTGTTCCCAATTAGTTGGCTCTCTATTCACCTCACTGATTGTTTCTTTTGCTGAGAAGAAGCTTTTCAGTTTAAATCTATCCCATTCATTAATTCTTGGTAATAGTTCTTGTGCTACAGGATTCTTATTAAGGAACTTGGGGCCTAATCCGACATGTTGGAAATTGGAGCTTACTTTTTCTTCTATTAGGCGTATTGTCTCTGGTCTAATTCCTAGGTCCTTGATCCACTTTGAATTGAATTTTGTGCATGGTGAGAGACAAGGGTTTAATTTCATTTTGTTGCATATGGATTTCCAGTTTTCCCAGCACCATTTGTTGAAGAGGCTATCTTTTCTCCACTGTACATTTTTGGCACCTTTGTCTAATATAAGATAGCTGAAATTATATGTATTAGTCTCTGTGTCCTCAATTCTGTACCATTGGTCCACCAGTCTGTTTTGGTGCCAATACCATGCTGTTTTTGTTACTATTGCTCTATAGTATAATTTAAAGTCCGGTATGGTGATGCCACCTGCTTCACTTTTCTTGCTCAGGATTGCTTTGGCTATTCTGGGTCTCTTATTTCTCCAGATGAATTTCATGACTGCTTTTTCTATTTCTTTGAAGAATGACATTGGGATTTTGATTGGAATTGCATTAAATCTGTATAATGTTTTTGGTAGTATGGACATTTTGACAATATTGATTCTACCTATCCAAGAGCAAGGTAGGTCTTTCCATCTTCTGAGTTCTTCTATGATTTCTTTCTTTAGTGTTCTATAATTTTCCTTATAGAGCTCTTTCACCTCTTTCGTTAAGTTGATTCCCAGGTATTTTATTTTTTTTTGATGCTATTGTAAATGGCGTAGTTTTCATCATTTCCCTTTCAGAGGCTTTGTCACTGATGTACAAAAATGCCTTTGACTTATGGGTATTGATTTTGTATCCTGCTACTTTGCCAAATTCATTTACTAGTTGTAAAAGTTTTCTGGTAGAGTTTTTTGGGTCTTCTAGGTAGATTATCATGTCATCAGCAAATAGTGCTAATTTGAGCTCTTCTTTTCCTATCTGGATCCCTTAAATTTCTTTCGTCTGTCTAATTGCTCTTGCCAGAGTTTCCAGTACTATGTTAAATAGCAGTGGTGAGAGGGGGCATCCCTGTCTTGTTCCAGTTTTTAGAGGGAATGCTTTCAATTTTTCTCCATTTAAGATAATGTTAGCTCTGGGCCTTGCATAAATAGCTTTTATAATGTTGAGATATGTCCCTGATATTCCTAGTTTTTCCAGTGTTTTGAACATAAAGGGGTGCTGTATTTTGTCAAATGCTTTTTCTGCATCTATTGAGATAATCATATGATTTTTATCTTTAAGTCTATTGATGTGATGTATTATGTTTATTGATTTCCGAATGTTGAACCAGCCTTGCATCCCTGGAATAAACCCCACTTGATCATGGTGCACTATCTTTTTGATATGTTTTTGTATCCGATTTGCCAGAATTTTGTTGAGGATTTTTGCATCTATGTTCATTAAGGATATTGGCCTAACATTTTCTTTTTTGGATGTGTCTTTGCCTGGCTTTGGAATTAATGTAATATTGGCCTCATAAAAAGAGTCTGGAAGAGCTCCCTCTTTTTCTATTTCTTGAAATAGTTTGAAGAGCATTGGTATTAGTTCTTCTTTGAAAGTCTTGTAGAACTCTGCTGTAAACCCATCAGGTCCTGGACTTTTCCTTGTTGGTAGCTTTTTGATGACATCTTCTATTTCTTTGCTTGTAATCGATCTGTTTAAATTGTGTATAGCCTCCAGATCCAGTTTAGGCAAATCATATGACTCTAGAAATCTGTCAATGCATTCAGCATTTTCTGTTTTATTAGAGTACAAGTTTTCAAAGTAATTTCTAATTATCTTCTGTATATCCGAGGTGTTTGTTGTGATATTCCCTTTTTCATCACAAATGTTAGTGATTTGAGTTTTTTCTCTTCTTCTTTTCGTTAGCATTGCTAAGGGTCTGTCAATTTTGTTTATTTTTTCAAAGAACCAACTTTTAGTTTTGTCAATTCTTTGAATTGTTTCCTTAGTCTCAATTTCATTAATTTCTGCTCTGATTTTAATTATTTCCTGTCTTCTGCTGCTCTTGGTGTTGATCTGTTCTTCTTTTTCTAGTGCTTGGAGGTGTGATGTTAAGTCGTTTATTTGTTGGTTTTTCTTCCTTTTAAAGAATGAACTCAGTGCAATGAATTTTCCTCTTATTACTGCCTTCATAGTGTCCCAGAGATTTCTATATGATGTATCTGTGTTCTCATTTACCTCTAGGAATTTTTTAATCTCCTCTTTGATGTCTTCTTCAACCCCTTGTTCATTCAGTAGCATGTTGCTTAGCTTCCAGTTGTTGGAGTAGTTTTTCTTATTCCTTGTTTTGTCATTGATTTCCAATTTCATCCCTTTATGGTCTGATAGCATGCAGGGTAGTATTTCTATTTTTTTTATATTTGCTGAGATTTGCCTTGTGACATAATATATGATCTATTTTGGAGAAGGAGCCATGTGCTGCTGAGAAAAAAGTGTATTCATTTACTGAGGGATGAAATATTCTATATATGTCCGTTAGATCTAAGTTATTAATTGTTTTAAGGAGGCCTAAGATTTCTTTGTTTAGTTTTTGTTTGGATGATCTATCCATTGGTGAGAGAGGTGTGTTGAAATCCCCTAGAATAACTGTGTTGTGGTCAATTTTACTCTTGAACTTGAGAAGCGTTTGTTTGATGAATGTAGGTGCTCCATTATTTGGGGCATATAGATTTATGATTGTTATATCCTCTTGATGAATGGTTCCCTTAAGTAGTAAGAAATATCCATCTTTGTCCCTTTTGATTAACTTTGGCTTGAAGTCTACCTTATTTGAAATGAGAATGGAAACCCCTGCTTGCTTCCGCAGGCCATGTGAGTGATAAGACTTTCCCCAGCCTTTTACCTTCAGTCTATTGATGTCTTTTTCTATGAGGTGTGTTTCTTGGAGACAGCAGATTGTTGGGTCATTTATTTTAATCCATTCAGATAATCTGTGTCTTTTGAATGGCGAGTTTAGGCCGTTAACATTCAGGGTTATTATTGAGATGTGATTTTTATTCCCATCCATTTTTATTTGTATGATGATCTTTAGCTTGATTTGGTTTCTCTTCTGGTTGGTATTTCCCTTAGTTTAATATCTCCCTTTGTTGATTTTCATTGTTATTTTTCTCTTCTTCTTCATGGAAAATTTTGCCCAGGATGTTCAGAAGTGCTGGCTTTCGAGATGTGAAATCTTTTAACTTTTGCTTGTCGTGGAAGGTTTTTATTTCATCTTCAAATCTAAAGCTCAATTTTGCTGGATATAAGATTCTTGGTTGACATCCCTTTTCCTTCAGAGCTTGAAATATGCTATTCCAGGATCTTCTTGCTTTTAAGGTCTGGGTAGAAAAATCTGAACAAAGTCTGATTGGTTTCCCCCTATATGTAATCTGCTTCCTTTCTCTTGTGGCTTTTAATATTCTCTCCTTGCTCAGTATATTAGGCATTTTCATTATAATGTGTCTTGGTGTGGATCTGTTGTGATTTTGTATGTTTGGTGTTCGGTAGGCCTCTTGAACTTGGTTTTCCCCTTCATTCCTCAAGTTTGGAAAATTTTCTGTAATTATTTCATTAAATAAATTACTCATTCCTTTGGCTTGAAACTCTGCCCCCTCCTCTACCCCAATCACTCTTATGTTTGGTCTTTTTATGTTGTCCCATAATTCTTGAATGTTCTGTTCTTGGTTTCTTACCATTTTTGCTGTGTAATCTAGATTTTTCTCTAGGATATATATTTTGTCTTCATTGTCTGAGGTTCTTTCTTCCAAGTGATCTACTCTGTTGGTGATACTTTCGATTGAGCTTTTATTTTGATTTATTGCTTCTTTCATTTCTGGAATTTCTGTTTGGTTTCTCTTTAGAGCTTCTATCTCCCTATTGAAGTAATCTTTTACTTCCTGTATTTGTTTATGGAGTTCTTTGTCAAAATGATCTTTCACCTCCTGTATTTGCTCCCTCATCTCATTTTTGAGTTCATTCTTAAGTTCCGCTAACATTTGGAATATGTAATTTCTGAATTCCATCTCTGGCATTGCACCAACTGTGCATGGTATGGAATCTACTGAGGAGGTATATTGATTTGTTTGTGTCACTTTCTTCCCTTGTTTCTTCATATTGCTTGTGCGTCTATTCTACCTGCACTGTGGGACCTTGTCTACTTTGATTTTACCTTAAAACCTTATGTTGCTCCTGTAGTACAATGCTATCAGATCCCCTTATATTTCCTTTACACTTTAAAATCAAACACTTTCTATTCAGAGAATCCCAGTTTGATCACAATGTACAGATTTAGTTAACCCAGATGTTGTTTCCAATTTACTCTGTATGCTTCTGATGGGGTTTTAAAGTTTCAAGTAATGGACAGAGAGGTAATATGTTTAGGAAGAAGGAAGTGAGTGTATTGATTTGTTCTTTCTTAGAAAGTATGAAAAGAGAGTTCTATGGAAGTGGTTTAGTATCAGCCGACGAGAGAGGAAAGAGAATGGAGTGAATGAATAGATGGAAAGACCGATTTACATATAAACCTAACTTATGCTGCGGTTGAGAGGAGAAATAAAGAAAGATGGAAAAGAAAAAAAAAAAAAAAAAAAAAGAAGAGAAAAAAAATAATAACCAAGGAGTAGTAATTAGTGTAAGAGAGAGGAGAGAGAGAATAAGTCTAGAAAATAGAGAATAAACCATATATAACACCACTTTGCTATATATTTCAATTGTACACGTTCTAGAAATCTCAATTTGTGCGTATAACTTGTTTTTGCCTCTGTTGAGAATGCAATGGCAGGGTGTAAATAGGGAAGATGAAGGAAGAAGAAAAAATATAAAAGTGAGAAGGAAGAAAAGAAAGAAAAGAGGAGCAGAAGCACACAAATACACTGTCAATCAAAACAAAAACAAACAAAAAACTCCCAAGAAACAACAAAACAAACAAACAAGCAAATAAAAACAAAAACGTTGAACCCAAGAACAAGTCTCAAACAAAATGGACCCTTGGAAGCCCTTCTTTTTTCCCTTCCAGTTTAAACCACCTGACCCAGATCATGTACAGTCAGCAACCCTGTTAGTGGAGTCAAGGCTGCACCTTTGGTCCGTTGCAGAGTGGCACAGTGGAATAGTGGAAGGGACTTATCCTCAGGCTGGGCCCTGCTTACAGCAGTAGGGAGATGCTACTATGGGCCTTGGAGGCCAGGCAAACTGGCGGAGGGTTCTCTCCTTCCAGCGGGCAGGTGCCTACCTCTTGCTCTGGTTGCAGCTGGGCAGGTAGCACTCCCCCAGGGAGTGGAGGAAGCACTTCACCAGGTCTGGCCCTGCGTGCAGCAGCCGGGAGATGCTACTCTGGGCCCCGAAGACCAGGCAAACTGGTGGCTGGGTCTCTCCTTCCAGCGGGCGGGAGTCTACCTCTTGCTCTGGTCGCAAATGGGCAGGTCGCACTCTTCCCGATAATGGAGGAAGCCCTTCCCCAGGTCTGGCCCTGCGTGCAGCAGCCGGGAGCTGCTACTCTGGGCCCAGGCGGCCAGGGACAGTGGCGGCTGGGTCTCTCCTTCCAGCGGGCGGGAGTCTACCTCTTGCTCTGGTCGCCGAACTTGTCATGATAATAAGTGATCCACGTAGTTTCCCAGTCACTTATTCTACTTATAACAGCCTAAGTTCTTCTGATCATCCAGGGAATTATCTGTGAGTTTTAAAATGCAGATTCCTTAGTTGTACCACACGGAGTCTGATAGAATAGATCAGGAAGGGGTGTTTAAAGTAAGAATTTTTAATGACATATTTATCTGATTCAGAATCGGGGTCATATGAATCATCATTATAAATATATTAAGTGACATATTGGAACATAAATCACCATGTCAGTTACAAAGTTAATATAACCCATCTCTTTCATATTCTTGACTTTTTTTGATGGACCACTCATTTTACGTAGCTAGGATTTCATTGACTGAGGAACTGAATAGAACTGAACCAGAGAATTTAGAAAGCAACTTCTATTTCAAAATATACTGAGTGAAAAAGGCCAGGGTCAAATAGTATGCTATCATTGTGATAAGAAAGAAGATACACACAGACACGTGAACACACATTGCACACAAGTATCTCTAAAAGGAACACAAGATGGATAACACAGAAACTAAAGAAATTGGTAAACTACTAGGGATGAATAAATATGAAGTAAGCAATAACAAAGGGAATTATATTTTTCTAAGTTTATCTTTTGTTTTGTTATAGCTTTGGTTCTTTAGCTGTACATTTTATATATTCCAAAAAATATTAATTCATCAAGTGTAAACTCCTAGAGTTGAATACAAATAGAAACATGAATCAAGATTTATACCAAATTGATAATACTAACACAAAGAAGAAAATCTAGAATAAATTCAAATAAAGTTGGAACTAAATCCTACCTTGAGTGGAATGTTTTCTGAAAACCAAAACTGTCGTTGATAGTGGCATAGCTTGAAACTATTTTGTGTGCATTGAAGAATTGAACAAATGAGGAAATATGTTAGTGTTTTTGGAGAATAGAGTTCTCTGTAGGACAGTGGAGAAACAAATATAGAAAGGGAGAAGAAAAAGAACTCTATTATATTAGATTAGACTTAAAGGTATCAGTCTGAACTCAAGACTTTATCAAAACATGTATTCGTTTGCTGGTTACAATGGCTTAGAAGCTATTATAATCCAGTGGCTATAAATGTACCTATTATACTCATGTTGGTTCCTAACCTAATATTTCCCATTCAAAGGAGCAAGGACCCCCTGAAAAACTGATTTTAACTCTGGAGCAATGAAGCACAAGGTGAGCTGGAACACTGAGTTGTACAAAAAAGAAAGAAGTACTTAAACATTGACTTAAAAAGAAAAAGTCCCCAAACAGACGCAAGTTGGAAGGGACTGGCCAAATTTGGGAAGAATGGAATATCAATATAAAAAATGGCAGGAAGAGATTATAATAGAAGTGCTTTTAAAACTATAGAAACTCATAATAGTATCAATAACGATGGAAGTAAAAAAAAAGGATGGTCATCTTTAGAGGAGAATGGCAAATAATAAATGTAGAAATAATCTCAAATGATTTTCAAAGGGTGTCATTCACAATTGTAGTAATTAATTTGATTGAAAATCATCAAAGCATGCTGAAACTATTTCATAAAACATTGGCCTTTATAGTCACCCAGTTTCAGAACTGTTTACTATACAGACAGAAGAAGGTACAGTTCCAATGGAGAGGTCTGGCAGCATCATTTTAACCAAAGGATCAAATTTACAATCATCAAGTTTGACAAACTGACATTTGTCTCTTGATAGACTATCTTATAGTAGGAAGCACATAACTTTCTGCTGAAATGTTTATCTTTATTCTAGTCACAATGATGTAATCAAATAATTCCAGATTGAGAAATAATCTGTGAAAAAAATGGTCTTGATTCATCAAATGGATCAATGTCTTCAGAGCTAACAAAAATATTGAAAAGGCTAAAGCACTGCTCTACATTAAAGATTACTAAAGAGAATAAATAAATGCAATGCATAATGTTTGATTGATCCTAAATTTTGAAAACAAGTTCTAAAAGACATTACTGGAACAATTTAGGGAATATAATCATGGAGTATATATTATATAATAGCACATATCAAGATAAAAATTTTTTTAAATGATAAATTGTACCATGGATATGTAGGATAATGGCCTTGTTTTCAGGAGATATATAGTACAGTATTTAGGGATGAAGCATTTTGGTGTCTGTCTCTTAATTCTCAAACAAAAGAATACCTCTAAAGAAAATGAGAGAGAAAGCAAATGTTACACAATACAGACAATTGACGAAATTTAGATAAATAGTGTCAAGTGTTTATGTTATTACTAGTGCAGTTGTTCTCTACATTTGAAATCTTTCAATAAAAAGTTGGCAGGGCACAAAATCAAAGCAGGTTGTATTAGTGAATTGTGTGACTATGTACCTTCACTTATCACTTAATGAGCTGGATGTGATAATAGCCACATTCATTCATTAATTTGCCTTTCTACAGTTGGGCTTTCTTCCATTTCTCCTCCCCTCACCAGGATGTGCTTAGGCACAATAAATTAAGAGGTGGGAAGGGGAGTGGATTCTTTGTATTACCATCTCAGAGGGATATTCCAGCTCCTAGCACATCTCCAGAGGGTTAATGGCCAACAGAGCCTTATTACTATCCTGGGATAAGTTCATTTTTTTTTTTTATGATAGTAATTTGTTACACTAGTTTGCCACTTGCCTGCTGCTTCCTTGTTAATCCAATAATCTATATGAGAAAAGCAATTTGACGTACCTCCTTCCCATCTGCCGCCCATCATCCAATCTATATCTTAACTATCAGTGATTGATTAATGGGGTCTGTACATCTCCGCTCCATTGGTGCCCTCCTTCTTGGCCTCCCGCTTGGATGCAGCATGGATGTGTTAGAAGGCAAACAGCACGGAGATCAAAAGCAACAATGGAATAATAAACTGAGCTGCAGTTCCAAGAGTTGCTCTTTTCAAAAAAAATTAACATTTATGCACATTCATGTGCTAAGAAGATCCATTTCAGAGCCAGTTATAAGAAATATGAGAAACTAGGGTAGTTTTTATCATGCTTTTTACTCAGGGTGTAAACTTGATCCCCTTAGCTGGTTGGAGTCAGTCATTGGCCCCTGTGCACCAACTCAATGTTGCCTCCCTCACCCCAACCTCCTGGATGCCCATTCACATGAATTGAGAGTCCGTATGAGCCCTGGACCCTAACCCCTTTCCTGAAGAGACCAAAGGGACAGGTAGCTATGGGCTAGTATTACTAAAACAGTTCTGAAGAAGGGACTTTGTTCTTGAAGGCGTGAGCCTTGTTCTCTGCACATTAGGGCATTACCTGTGATTCTGAATTTTGTTTTTCTCAAGTCACTCTGCCCTACCCAGAAAAAAACGAAGGCTCTAGGATGATACTCCCAGAGAAGTGACATGATGGAATTGGGCAGGGAGAAAATGACAGTGCACAGAAGTGTCTGCTATCTGCCATGAACTAAACATGCCATTCACTTGGACTCTGTGCTATTTTTTGCCTATAAAAGTTTGATAAACATGGCCTAACCCCAAACCTACAGTAAAAGGAGAAACATGGACATTGGATGGAAATCCAGGGACTGATTACTTTCACTATCAATTTGCAGGTTCCTTTTGGTAGAGTCCATATTGCATAGTGGTTAAATCATTGCTATGTTTGACTCTGGCTGTGTAATTTGCTATTTATCTGCTCTATAGCAAGTTTGTGAACCTGTTCATATCTCAGTTATTTTTTTTTTTTAAAAAAATGGAACCATTATTGCCCCATCATAAGGTTGTGATGATTGTAATATAATTAAACTGTAAATTGTTTTCATTCTCCTTTTCTCATTAAATGTGGTCTGATATTTAACTCATTTTTTAAGCAACATTTTTTTTTCTTTATTTTATATCCTGGGAGTCCAGTGTTTTTGTCAGCTATTTCACATCTGTGACTTAAAAGATCTGACCAAAACAATTTTAAAGGAGGAAAAGTTTATTTGAGGGCTCACTGTTTCAGAGGCCTTAGTCCATAGAAGGCCTGGTCCATTCCTCGGGGCATCAGGTGAGGCAGAAAGAACATCATGATGGACGAGTGTGGCAGAGGAAAGGAGCTTGCATGATAGTCAGGAAGCAGAGAGAGAGAAAGACCCCACTTGCTACATACAACTATATATCCCAGAGCCACGCCCCAATTCCCACTTCCTCCAGCCACACCTACCACTTCAATTACCACTCAGTTAATCCCTATCAGGGGATTAATTAACGGATTGGGTTAAGACTCTCACAACCCAATCATTTCTCCTCTGAACCTTCGTACATTGTCTCACATGTGAGTTTTTAGGAGACATCACATCTAAACCATAACATCTGGTTATATTTGCCTTGCTTTCCTTGGTTCTATTTGCTTTGAGTTGACTTTTACCTTGTTTGTTTGGCTGTTATTAAGCTTCCATTCCTTAATGTCCCCAATATTGCCATTCCAGACAGTGGACCTGAACTTTTTTGAGAGTTAATTACAGATAACTGGTGGGAGTGCACTACCAATAAATTAGAGTCACTTTCCTGAGCTAATGGGTTTTTTGGAAAGTCAAAAAAGACAATCATCCTAATTCTATTGTCCATATCCTTTCCTTCCCAAAGCACCTTAAGTTGTCAACCTTCTAAGCTAACCTAGAAATGTGCTTGAGTAAGGCAATGGTTTTGAGCCTGCTACATTTCATTTCTGAGGAGACTGCAACTCATGATTTTGCACAGTAGTTGCTGGTATAAATATTTTGTCTTCACAACTAAATGCCCATTGTCTAAAGATAGAAATTGTCTGGTTACATTTCTATTCTCCCCATTGTGCTCAACAAATACTCAATACATGCTTGAGGGCCAAGTGACTATATATTTTAACTTTGGGAGCAGAATAATATTATATTTTGCTATGACTTCTTTTCCATGAGTAATTTTCTCCCAAAACTCTCTATTATGAAACCTTTTCTTTTGTCCAAGAGTTGTGTTTCTTTCTAAAGAAATCATCCCCTTCCACTTTTCTTAATTAATAGCCGTTTCCAGTACTTTCCCCCCTTCTCTGAGTTTCCCACTATTGTCTGTTTGCAGCTGTTACATGGTTGTGGTTGAGAAACTGAGTAGACATGCTAATGAGTGCCCGGTGTGTGGGAGGAGCACCTCGCAATCTCCTGGACTGTCCTGGTCTCCTGTTCCTACTTTTTCTAAAATAAGCTTTAGTTGGCAGCCAAGGGATGGGTTATTTGTGGTTTCTTTCTGTGAAGGAAGCTCTTGCTTGGACTAGCTACCCTGGTTTCTATTTAGGCACCAATAAACATGCTGCTGCTCCCAAACTCCTCACATCTACACCACACATCAAACTGCCAGATCCAACCATGCTCACAAACTTGTCCAAATGACTGGAAACCAGCTGTAGCTTGTGTTTATTTCATTAGTCAGTAAATTCAGTAAACTATGGTGTGTGTGCGTGTGTGTGCACGTGTGTGTGTGTGTGTGTGTGTCTTTTGCCTACATCCAGTCTCCTTCTACATTTATCTTAGCTGTATTTGGCAGAAAATTAAGAGACATTGTGTCAGTGAATGGATTTTGATCCTGATAATCATATTCAGAACTCTCAAGGCTGAAATTGAACATTCCATGAGGGAATTTTGAACACTTTACCATTGTTTAGTTATTTTTCCCAGGTGCTTTGAGAAAATGATATTGATACTCAGTTTTCCAAGAGAGGTTACTGAGGTGTCTGAATTTCCTAGTGTCTAGGATGATGATCTGTGGCACTAATCTGAGTTTCTCATTCTGAGTCATGTATTTCACCAAGTAGGATGGAATCAAGCTAGTTAATCCCCCTGCAGTATGTTTTGCAGCTGTTAGGATTTCATGACCTTTACACAAAGACACAGAGAATCTCACTGATCAGAGAGCAAGCTGGAGGGGACAGGTTGGAGGCCTGGAGAGACGGAAGGCTTTGAACAAGATGTAGAGTTGTTGCCAACTATCTTGTTAATGTGGGTGTGATCAAGATAGTTAATCATCCCAAGAATGTAATTCTTTTTCCATGGAATTCTAAGGGAGCTTTTGGGGGGTGGGGGGCAAAGAGAATAAAAGAATGACAGGTTAGTTTCTTTCTCTGTGTAGGACTTTAAAAAACATAACCACTTTGTCCATTAAAGACCAGGAAAACATGGGAGAAGCTAGAACTGTGGGGTTTCTTTTACATATCCTCTACCTTGTTGCTCACTGAGCATGTTAAAGCGCAGGCACCTTATCTATGTCCCTGACTTTCCTTGAAAGGATAGGAATGAGGGATAATGCTAGATTATACATTATTGTACAGGGCATTTGTCGTTTTTTTTTTTTTTTTTTTTTTTTTTTTTTTTTTTGTATGCTGCTTCTTTGCTAGCTTATTCTTCTCATTACTGCCTCTAGGAAAGAAACCAATAAATCTTTGTTTAAGGGTAACACTTGGCATTTTCTTAAAGTAATTTCATCATATAAGTATATACATATAGACATATATATGTTCATATATATATATACACATATTTGTGTATATATACACATGTGTATGTAAAAACACACACACACACACACACACACACACATCTGAAATTGGTGTTAGTTTCAAATTGAATCTCATTATATGTGCAAGGAGCTGTGGACCTCCTTGGAGTGTCAAAATATAGCCCCACCATTCATCACCTGAATTCACTATGTTACTCTAAATATTTATTTATTTACTTTAGTTGTATACAACGCAATGCATTTATGTTTACGTGGTGCTGAGGATCAAACCCAGGCAGCACACGTGCGAGGCGAGCGCTCTACCGCTGAACCACAATCCCAGCCCCACACTATGTTACTCTAAATAAGTATTTGGGTTAAATTGCTGGTGAGTGGTTATCACTTTCTCATCATTTGTCTCGGCTACAGGAGCTCTTTGTTGAGTGAGCCAACATTAAAAGTAACTCTCACAGCTTGAGAAGTTGAAAATAATATGTGATGTGATAATCAGACTAATTGGCCAAGTCTGGTAATCAGTAGGTAATCCAATAATTTTGACATAGAAAACAAACACGAGGTTGAGTAGAGCAGGTTGATTTTTTCCAACTACGAAGAAGACATCCCTTTACGATGGAGAGACTCTTCTGGCTGGCAATACTAGGATATTTTGATTTCTTTGTATTACATATTGATTTTTCTCACAGACTGTGAAACTAGGTACAGATGGTTGGCTGAATAAGAATTGCAGTATGTCTGTGGTACAGGCTAATGTGGAGAAAATATAGAGGGAGAAACTTGGGGACATATACCAGACCAGCCTATGGTAGATGTTTGTGTTTCACCTGATAAGAGTGTGAATGCATTGGCTCTATTACTACCAATAATAAAATGAAGGTCGAAATATCAACAAACCACTCCCCTCTTTTTATGGGATGTTTCTCCAGCCATGGTCCAGCTTCTCTCTGATCCATTATCAAAGCAAGGAGGCATAACAGAGGTGCTTTATGTGTGGTCTCCCATACCAATAGCATCAGCATCCCCTTGGATCTTTTTAAACCCTGCCCCAAATTGACTGAAGCAGACTCTTTGAGGGTGGGGTCCAGTAATCTAGTTTAGCAAGTCTTCCAGATGATTTTGACTCACACTAAGGTTTGAGAACCACTGGTTCACAACCTTGCTACTCAGTGTATGCTCTGCAGACTAGCAGCAGGGGAATTATTAAGAACAGTAAGAAATAAGGAATCTTGAGCCCTTCCTCACAGTCTGCATTTTTAGTCCAATCCCCAGATGATTAGCATATCCATTAAAGTTTTTAAAGCACTGGTGTATATAGTCATTTTCCCCACTTCCTCAGGTTTGATGTACACTCCATGTACTTGCTGTCTCTTCAACTCCCATGAGAGTGCTGCCAGTATAGCTACCAGTGAACTGAAGGTTGTACTGAAAATAAAAAAATAAAAAAGGCTGGGGATGTAACTCAGAGGTAGAGTGCCCCGGGTTCAATTCCCAGTGTAGGGGAAAAAAAAAAAAAAAAAAAAAAACAACCTAGAAAACCCTATATCTAATTATCACCAGGATTTCCTGATTTTACCTCAAAATATGTTTTGTTAATAAGAGAGAGAATTGTAAAATTGTGACCAATCGAACTTTACAGACATAAGAGCATTTTAATTGCAATTCAAGAATTGGGCATTCATCTGGGCCTAAGACAGTTCAGGATAAGCCACTCCACCACATGTGCAGCCAAAGGGAAATGACATCCAGAAAGTGGGTGTGAAGTCCAGTGATGACTCCACTGGTTACAGCTGGACGTTTGCCTTGTTGAACCTGCCTGTGGTTGACTGAAGGTTGATTGCTCTGAGTAGCTGAGGTCCAGCTACGTATTTGAAGAGTATGTTAGAGTCTGCTAACAGTCACAGTTCATTATGTATGGAGAAATATTTAGGCCAAACTTCAGATACATATGGGGATAGTTTTAGTCAAATTTAATTCAAATTAACAGTTCCACATCTAGCTCCTTTTCTCCATATCTTGTAACCCAGCCCTGTTTAGCTCCTAATTATCTGACTCAAATAACTAAAATGATTCTAAACTGGTGTACAGATCTCATTTTATACCCTTCCAATTCATCCTCTATTGATACAAATAATCTAATTAAGTGAAAATCTCATTTTTCCACTCCTTTATTTACAACTCTTGATAATCTTTCCTTTCCAAGATAATAGCTTTCCAGCTTATTTCCTATTAATTTCTTGTGTTTATTATGCTTCCTAGACCCAGACAGCAATAATAAACATGTGGAATGGTTTGTAGTCCCCAGAATACCCTCTGGGCATTCCTAGATCCATGCTGTTACATTCATTCTGCAATGCCTGTCTCACTTCTGCCTAGAAGACATATTCTCAGTTATTTTTTAAGACAGAGTTTACAGCTTTAATCCACTAGTCCAGTTGTGACTAATTATTTTAGTTGTGTACAAAATCAGCCAAAAAGAGCATGCAACCCAGATTTAGGACTGTTAATTTATTTATTCAAAATTATATACTGGTACTATTGTATATACATTACATATACATTAAAACCCTATACAAAATAGAAAATTTTAAAAGGAATTAGATATTTTCAAGCTTTACTTTTATGTTCATGGACTGGCTTGTGTCCCCAGGAGTAAGAGCCCTGAATTTGGATGATCAGTTATTCTAATCTGTAATGTCTTCTTCTTTTTGGTATTGGGGATTGAACTCAGGGGCACTCAACCACTGGGCCACACCCCCAGCCCTTTTTTGTATTTTATTTAGAGACAGGGTCTCACTGAGTTGCTAAGTGCCTCGCCATTGCTGAGGCTGGCTTTGAACTTGTGATCCTCCTGTCTCAGCCTCCCAAGTGCTGGGATTACAGGCATGCGCCACCGCTCCCGGCCTAATCTGTAATGACTTCTATGATAATTAGCCATGAAACAGAATTGATCATGCTCTCTTATATGCCTTTATAGTAATATAATATTTGTTGGCCTTTTTCGCCTTCTAATTCATAAGACCATTTAAGCAAAGACTATATTTAATTCATTTTTTATTATTACCCCCCTTGTTTGGACACTATTGATTGATTGATTCAACCAATTATGGACCCATCGTTACTGAATATCTGCTACATACCAGATACTGCTGTAAATGCTGAAGATTCATCAGTGAATTAATCAAAGTTCCTGATGGGACTAAGTTTATTTTATATTAGGGTGGGGTTGGGAGGGATACAGATAATGAGCAAACAAAAAAATGTAAATAAAATGCTAGGTGTGCAAAGCTCAGTGAAGAAAAATAGTGATAGTAACATCTTTTGAAATAGACCTAAGCTGAGCTGTTCTCTTATTCCTGTTAAGGTAACCACTTGAGACATCAAATAGCAGTACACTTCTCTGTGTGTGTGTGTGTTTGTTTTCTATGAGGGAGGTGGGGGGCAGGGGGAAGTTCATCTACCTTCCTACTCAGCAGAAAGTATGAATCCTATCATTATGATAAACATTTTGGAGAGGCAGGTTTATAAAACACCATTTCCCTTTTCCTCTATTTCTTTGCATCTATTAGAAAACTGAGACTATTTAGTTCTACAATTGCCTACATAAATCATTATTGACTTGGCACTTATCCTGCTGTGCTGTGGAGTCCCTCTGGCCAACCTCAGGAACCTGCTCTTCTGGTTTGCATTCTGGACTTGGCCTTGCATGTAAAGCCTCCTCCCTAATACAGGTTTTTCAATTCAGTTCAGCCATGGCATCTTAAAGTCCATCTTATGTTCTGTCTACTTCTCAACCACTTCCTTCATGTCCATCCTTTGACAGCAGATAAAATTCTCCTTTATCTTCAAACTTTCCCTCAAAGATTTTGCCAACATTTTGGCATTTTCTTCAGGGATACCATTTCTCTGCCAAACCACTGATAGAATGGTTACAATGCCCTTGTCTCTCATGATGAGGTCTATATATCTTTGCTTCCCTGTGGCTACATTCAGTGCAATCTCCCATGATGACATCTTCATTAAGGGCCCTCCATTTGATTATGCCATTTTCTTTTTTTTTTCTTGTTACAGAAGTTTATTCATATTCAGGAGACTCTTCTACCTCCAACTTCAATACATGAACCAAAAATTTTTATATAGTTATTCATATACATTTTTGGTTAGCACTAATAGTAATAGTAACATCTTTTGAAATAGACCTAAGCTGAGCTGTTCTCTTATTCCTGTTAAGGTAACCACTTGAGACATTAAATAGCAGTACACTTCTCTGTGTGTATGTGTTTGTTTTCTGTGTGTGTGTGTGTGTGTGTGTGTGTGTGTGTGTGTGTGTGTGTAATTTAATCCTTTTCAGGATTTAGCCTTTATATTGGGATGTTATATTTAATATCCTGGTGCCATACTTCTTTAATTTCTTCAGCTCTTATCATCTTATCATACTTCTTTAATTTCTTCAGCTCTTATCATCTTATCATCTCACTCCAAATGGCTACACATTCATGATCTTGAACTCTAGATTTTCAATTCTGATCCTTTCTTTCTTTTTACCTCATTTCTATGACCTGTTCTTTGCCCCTGTGACCTCCAGGTCTTCAATTCTTCGTCTTTACCATAAACTCTAGCCTCATATGCCTCCCTCTCCAGCCTATAATGCATGGTGAATGGTTTCAATTATGCAACTGATACCATTATAGAATCTCTTGCCTTTTGGGCTTTGTACTATATCTAGTAACTTTTTATTCTATATTTTCAATCAAAGTACTTTCATCAGATGACTTCACTTTTAGTATGTACTTGACCATCCCCTCTTCCCTTGCTCCCATTTCTGAGGAGGAGGCACGTCCTTTGCTCCACTGAACTTGGTCCCAGGCCTCTTGCTATAGAGCAGTGTCATTGTGTCTTGGAGAAGCCCTGGCCTTCAGCTCTAGCTTCACAGGGGTTAGGATTCCAGCACTGTTTGAGACCTAGATGTCCTAGGGCAACTCACTTAACCACTCTGTACCTTAGATTTTCATGTTTAATAAGAAATAATAACACTTTTCCCACAGTGTTGGTGTGAGAGCTAAATAACACATAAAGTTATCTATAGTGTTGGGACAAAGGTAGTGAATAAATGTCAGTTTTTACCTTTTTCCTGATGCTGTATTAAGAATTCATACCATTTCATACTTTCATACCTGCCTCTCAGTTCCTTTTGCTTTGTGGACATGTGTACTTACACCTGTTTTTCCTCTAAACAAGCTTTCCTCCGTTTTCAAGTACTAAATCCAAGTCTTTTCTTACTTCTAGACCTCATGGATCTCCAGATTACATCTGATGTTATTGACACCTTGTTTTTGTGTCAGTGTCACCTCTCTTGGTTTCTATAAGTAAGTTACTATCCTACTTCTAACTACTCTTCTTTCCTTCTTTTTTGAATTCTTGTTGTTATTGCTCCTCAGAAAATATCCTTATAAGATTAGATCATGGTTTTCTACTCTTTTCTTTATGCAGGGTTTTTCTTTTTCTTTTTTCTCTTTCTTGTTCAATGTTCTGATTTCCTCCAAGGCCACAACTCCAACCTTTACAATTATTTCTTTTACCCAACACTCCCTCAAGTTCCAGTCCCAGAATTCTACCTACTCATCTCCACCTGCATGTCCTAGAGCTGTTTTAATATTTATAAAATAGAACTCGTCACTTCCTCTTCTTAATAACTTTTCCTCCAAAGTGCCATTTACTTTTTCAAAGTGATTTTTTACGTGTTCTCTGTCTTGCCCCATATCTCATCAGTTGCCAAGGCCCACTAATTGGAATGTCACAGTTTGTATTTCTCTTCAATAATAATTGTTCACAGAGGCCAACACTCTACTTGTGACTTCCATTTCCCTCCTCTATACCTTAGAAGGCATTTCTAGCTGGTCTCCCATCCCATGTCTTCTTCTGCCCAATCCATAGTAGATACACTTAGAGACATTTCCCAATTTGAGACCCTAGGTAGGCCTCCAATGCCTATGGCATTAGAGTTTCCAAAATTGTCCTAGAGTATTAATTACTGTCTTACTATTTATTACTGTTTCCCTCTGGAAGACCTGCATCTCAATCAGACTGGAGTACTTACCCTTCTCCAAACATGCCTTCCTTCCTTCACCCTTTCTTCATTTCTGCCTTTATCATGTTCCTTTGGTCTGAAAGCCTTCTACTCCTGTTTTCAGTTTGAAATCCTACCCTGTTGTCAAGGCACAACTCACCCCCTCTCCAAAAATCTCCTTATTGCACTTCTCTCAATTAAAGAAAAAATTTTTCTTCAAAAGAGAGAAATCCAATGCTTTCTCGTGTTATAGTTTTCTTGTATGTTTATCAACTATAATGCATTGCATATCATCTATGAGCAAGAACAGCATTTTACTCAGTTTTTCCTCTCATTGGTGTTTAAAACACTATCCTAATAGTTACTTAGATCACAAATGTTTGTTGAATTGATTTAATCCTAGTGTATAAGCGTCTTTATTATATGCAAAGCAAAAGTCTAATTTAGAAAAGAAAGAAGAAAATATTGTTCAAGTTTTTCTTTGTAAGATAATATAGAAACCACAAAAATATTCTATAAACAAAAAGTAAGTACCTGACCAACAGTGGGCAACCAGGTAATATGGAATAAAGAAAGAGGCCTGGGAAAACTAATGAGGACTTGGTTTTCTCAGTGGTTGTCATGGAAACAAAAAAGTTTAAAAATAAAACAATAAAATAAAGATTTGGATAAACTGGCCTTATTTAATAGGAGATTCAGTTTAGCATTGGAGACACAATGATTATTTGGCCTCATATTCATTTTCAGGGTAAGTTGCAATTATTAAAATAACCTTTAAATGATGTGCTAGTAATACATATATACAAAGACTATGTAACTAAATTTCATTACTATTTGGCCTTGGATGAATTTGGTAGTGTATAGAATGTATCTGTGCCTCAATTCATTTGTTTTTTTTATATATGGACTCCTTAGAATGATCCTCCTTGATCCCTCTACATAAATAGCATATATTTCTCATATTATTACCATCCTTTTATCTCTGTTTTTCTTCATAGCATTTATAATCCCACCTATCTTTCCCCCTGGAATGTAACCACCTTGGGGGCAAGGACTTTGCTATCTTGTTCTCTGCAGTATTGCCAGCTGTCTAATCTAGACATGCCATTGCATAGTAACAGCTCAATATATAGATATCTGTTAAGCGAATTTAAATGTCAAAAATATTTGACTCTTCTCTGAGATGTTTGTTACAAAACCCAGATGTTTGGAAGCATTCTTATTTGATACCCCTCATGTTTTGTTCATCAGAGAAATAAAATAGCAAAGCTCTTCAATCTCATCTAGAAATCTTCTTTCAGAAATTGACCAATCTACTCTTTTCTTTTCCCGTTCCAGGGTTTGTCCTGCTGATCCTATGAGAGAAGTTGGCTTAAATTTTCCCAGCAAGTGAAAATGGATTTCTAATTCAGGCTTTGGTTATCCTTTCCTTTTAATTCACGGTCATTCTTGTTCCTAGCTGGTCCCTGTTGACCTACTCCAAATCATTACTGGGAACCAGAAGATGGTATGTAATTGAATTGGTATCGCTGCTGTCACCATCAATTTGTGCAGGAAAAAAGGCTGAGGAAACACAAAGGCAGAAACTATAATTGAATTTGGTTACTCTAAAGGTAAAACACAGTTGCAATTTTCAGAGAGCACCACAGGTCAGATGGTGAATGGGGTAGGGACTGAGTGAGATGGATCACCCCTGGGGGGTTAAGAAAACCAAAGAGATGGAATTTGGCTAAACTGGATGTTCAGGAGTCACTAACACTGTGGCTTTCTCAAGGTCAATTTTTTTTCTAGGCATTCGAATACAATGAGTACTGGTTTCAGAGAAGAGTAAGAGATCAGAAGTGAGTTGTAGTTCTTATTTCTTCATTAAAGATAAAAGAATAAGCAAATTATTTAATTCCCTGGGGCCACAGTCGTTTCACTTTTTTGGAACAATAATACAATTCCTGCCTCTCAGGGCTATTAAGAGGATCAAATGATATATCTTTGATTGCTTTTGTATAGTGCTTCACACTGTATAAGTGATATTTGGAAGCTTCCTACATCTTATCATTATTCAATGATCAGTGCCTTATTTTGACAATGACTAATCATTTCAGTTAGCTTTTTAACCATTACAGAAAGCATGCCACAGAGAGTTGGCTTGCTCAAATTATATTTATTTAACTTTCAACCTCCAATTAATACGCATTATCATGGCTGAGAAAATTTAACAGCCTGCAAGTCAGGAAATATGGAAGTGATACCTGCTAAAGATCCTTATATTTCAGTGTTTCTCTTGCCACAGTGAGGTATGATGCTTACTTTTATAATATTTTATCAATGGCATTCATTTGCTATTGCCTAAACTCTTATTTTTGTGACTTTGTTACTTCTGAGGGGATCATGTGACTGGATAGCTCATCCATCAATGATTAATTCTTCTCTATCCTTCTGTCACCCGCCCAGAATTTTTCCCTGCCACTCTTTTTGCTTCTTCAAACCTTCCTTCATTTTATGATATTCTAGAACTCCTGTAATATTTTGTCTAATCCTAGCCTCAATTAGTCATTTGGCAGAAAAATAGAACTGCTTAAATTTTGTTCCTCTATTTCAAAACATCTCCAAAGATGTTGAAAAGGATAATAGTACTAACAGGCTAGAGTTCATTTCTTTTTGTGTCATCTAGTATTTTCAGAAATAATGTCATCTGGATATAAAGTTAAAAATTTAAAGTTCCAATGAGGATCTGGAAATCTATTGTCTATTAAGGACAGGGTCATCATATGACACAGTGTGCCCAGAGAGTTTATACCTGGTACCTGGGAATAATTATTAATTGCACTCCTCTTCACCTACAACCATGTTTTGTTTAGTGGAGTAAATATCATGACTACCCTCTTAAGGCCAGTATGTCCAAAGCAACTCTCCAAACCATGGGCTATTAGAGCAAGAAGAGTCTTTAGAATCATTTGCCAGCCTCTAAACATGTGGATGCACAGGAAAAGCTATAGTATCTTTGGCAGCCAGACATTTTAGTTTTGCCAAAAATTAGCCATATAAATTTTGACAAACTAAATTATCTCTGTCTTTGAGTTTTATTTCTAAAATGATAGCATTATCATTTAGAGCCTAGATGTGCTTTCTCTTTCTTTCATCATCATTAATGTTTTCTGAGTACAAAAATTATACATAATCTTTAAAAATTAGAATGCTGTGAACCATGTGATTTGTAGAAAGGACAAGTGCTCCCATAAGGATATGCTCTAGATACAGCCAGTATTAAATATACTTGGCATGTACTTAGGGTTTCATTAAGTTTTCTTTTCCTCCTTGTGCTGAGGGCCTAAGGAAAGTTGCCTTACAAAAAGTTTTAAAAACCTTCTTAAAGGTAACAGGAGTCACTAAATGGTCCAGAGGCTGATGACCCTTTAAATTGATTTTTCTAGACATCTGTTCTATCTAGTGGCACATGAAATAGAAATAGAGTGAGGGCAGCTTTGTTTCTCCCCTTTGTACCTCCCTATCTTTTCATCAGGACCTGTCATTTGATTGTGCAATGTGCTCCATTTTAACTGATTCAACATGGTATGAATTACCTGGTGGCTGTTTGGTGGCCCCTGGACTGGGACACTAATGGTCCTCTTTGGCTCTTAGGGGTGTATTTAATTGCCGTGATCTGCTTGAACTGATCAATGGTGACAGAAGGCAGATGTCCGGAGAGCCCTCATTCCCAGGATGAGCTGTCATAGTGGACACACTCTCCACTGTGCATAGGATGTGGTGTGTACACAAAATGCTTGTGCTACTATGTCTAAGCATGTCTAAAATGGAATTTTGAAATTTCTTTTATGAAGATACCAAATGCCAGAGAGCTAATTAGTAAGTCTGGGTTCCGAGCTTATGTATTTAGCTTTTCTCACCAATTAACATGACAGTAGGAAAAGAGATAAAATGGCAAAATGGACATAATATGTTGCCACACTAGCTGTAGTCCTGCAAGAAGTCAAAAGGTCCAGGGAAGCATTGTAAAGAACGTAAAGGGCTACTCATATGCTAGGCATAATGAAGTTATTGTACTTGCTTTGTGATATTTAAATTAATATTCTGGATATTTCTGTGGTTATATCCCACCTCAGTGATCTGCTTGCAGTGATTACTGAGGCAGGATAAAGTCAGATTCCTATAGTTTCTACCATTTTAGCTTTTATGCATAAATATAGTTAAGGCTGACCTTAAAGCTTAGGATACCCCAGGCAGAGGGATTTTAACACTGGTTGCTCCAGTTTTACAATGAGATATAAATTTGATCTGGTGAATAAAATGTTTCATCTCTTGAACTTAATTATCAAGTTATATCACATAATTCTTTATCACATGATAATTTGGATAAAAATAATCTTTAAATTATTTATTACATTAGTTAATCTAAAAGTAGGTTTCTTGGTACTTCTCTATCATCTTCCAGTTTCTTAATTCCTAATTTTTTAATGCTGAGGGCTCACACTCCCCTGGGGTTCCTGACCTCTGCTTGTATTTTAAAGCCCACCTGTGTTCTGAGGTTCACCTTCAGTGACCCATTGTTAATTCTCTGCTGGCATTATCTTTAAAACTCCTCAGAGCTGTGTTGTTATCCCTAACAGTAAAATATAGTTTTATATAAAGCACATTTTTGGAACCTGGTGATACTACAAAAAAAAAAAAAAAAATAATAATTACAGTAACAAGGCTTATGATTTTACACAATTATCCAGTTCTTTCTGGCTTAGATTTGATAGCTTATTTAAAAAGCAGCAATAGCGACAATCGCGTAAGGTGGAGACATTAAAAAAAAAATCACAGTGCTCAGGATTAGCCCAGCTCGCCCTAGCCCAGCTCCATCTGCTCATCCAATCAGTGATGCAATCTTCCCCATTTCCCAGAAGGCCCCTCTCTCTCCATAGTGACAGAGAATACATTTGATGCCTTTCACCGTGCCCTAGATCCATGACCCCCCATCCCTTTGAACAATCACTGCTGCTAAGGAACCCAGTGACCCGATGGCACTTAGCTTCAGCCCCGGTAGCCTATTCCATCCCTACCCCCTTACTGAATTGAATTGCAAATCTAGTCATGTCTCCATGAAAGCACTCATGTTTCTGATCTGCATCTTTACTCCCCTTGTCCTAGGGGACAACAGACACCCTGAGGAAATGTCGTCAGTCTCAGTTAAGCTGGGCCTCTGATCAGATTAGCTCCCTGTTTAATAAGACTGGAGATAGGCATTGCAGCTACACTCCAGTCCATTTCACATAAGCAGAAAGACCAGTGGGTGAAGAATGTCCTATTCTGCAGAGTGAGGAACTTTAAGACGGGTTTCTCCAGTTTGATCATGAGTCTCAGCCAGAAAAATATTTGCAGGTTTCAGTGACGAAAGGCTGAAACAGAAATAGCTGAGAACCTTTATCTTCAGAGGTGATGAAATTATGAGTTGATAAACCTTTGGATATTACTCCTTTTAAGCATTTAATCCAAACAAAACATTTATCCTTTTGATAGCATAAGGTCACAATCCTTCTACTTCTTCATCCCTCCAGCTTCTTTTCCTAATATACAGAATGCATTGCAATAACAAAAGATAATTCTTAAAGTCCCTCTCTGTTCCTGACTCCCCTGATACCCTCAGGCACTAAAAGACTTCTATGAGCAAGATATTTTGAGGAAAGGGATCACAACTTTGGCCATTCATTCACTTATTTGTGTATCTGGCAGTCAGTGCTAATAAGGTGAGTAAGCTCAGGCCTGACTGCAAGGAATTCATAGTTTTGTGGGGGAGATAAAGAATAGTCATTGTCCATATGGTCACAAACAAAATGAAGATCCATACACAGTGGGTATACAAGAGAGACCGTAAGATCTGTTAGAGGAAGAAAGTCGCCATACCTTATGTACAAACTAAAAAGAACAATGGGTAATTCTATTGTTCTTTATCTTCCCTTTGCATCCTTTATTGTAATCTTCCTGGCCTGTTCTGACTTAACCCAAGGTCTGAATTATAATGAGTTTGCCTAGCAAAGGGTGATAATTTCCAGAAATTATTTGAAGCACTTTAAAATTTGTGTTTCAATACCATAGACATTATAGGTTCCCAGAACAGAGCCTATTGAATCTGGCTTATTTCCCAAGTTAAAAGTGTCATCAGAAATGGAGCTTGGCCCAACTGAACTGATGCATCTGTTTATCTATATTAAGAAAAAATAAGAAACCAGCAATATTTTAAGATGTTAAATGTATCTGTTTTAGAAAACAAGCCAGAACCCATGGTAGGAAATTTTGTTATGAACAATTTACTAACTTTTGGCTTTGTCAGTTAATGTGTAGTGCTACATTCATCCTTAGGTGTGAATCTAGGCGTTTTCTTTTTCTAGGACAATGTCACTGTGTAATAATAAAACAATGGATCATTAGTCAGGAAAACCAGGGTTTGGTTTCAGCTCTAACATTAACTAACTCAGCTAAATTATTCAAACTCAGAATCTTTTCTATTAAATAAAGTTTTAAAAAAAAAAACTTTTATTTATTTGTTTTTATGTGGTGCTGAGGATCGAACACAGTGCCTCACATGTGCTAGACAAGCGCTCTATTGCTGAGCTACAACTCCAGCCCTTAAATAAAGTTTTTGAATGAAATGTTCCCCAAGTTTCCTATAGCTCTGAGAGTCTGTGTTCCTCTGGGAGTCAATTCAAGGGTGTTTGTTGAGTGCCTGTGGTTGACATGCTAGGCTCCATGCATAAGAAACTAGTACAGGAACATGACACAGGTTGGGTTTTCTGGAAAACAGTTTCCCAGATGGAGACTGGCAAGCAGGTGGTTTATGAGGACATGTGCTTAGGGAGGGTCCCTGAGGAAGGGAAGGAAAGGGAATAATGGGAATGAACAGGACCGGTAAAGCTGTGCCACAGTCTGAATGGAAAACACTGATAGGATGGCCTCTCAGAGCTGTCATGAGTTAGGAAAGCGGGCTGGGCCTTGATGCCCTTATGCTGAGCCACCTGTTGGTATAGTCTGGAATGAAGTGACTCCCCTTAGCTGAAGCAACCCCCAAAGGGGGCTGATAATTGAGAATTTCTATTAGTAGCACTCCCTACAGATAGAAGAGTGAGTTCTTCTCTTTAGGAGAGAAATGAATACCACAAGATGTCTGGGTTGTTCTCCCACTCTGTGAGCATCAGTGGAATACTCATGTTCAGTAAGTGTTATACTCATGCTCAGTAAGTGTTCACTTGTCCATCAATCCATCTACCCATCCTGATCTTTCCATCTACACTTTTATTGCCATTTCCCCACACACACACACAAAGGTCATAGAACTTTACCGTTCATTTCCCTTACTAGTGAAAAAATTCCTGTTTGAAGCAGGATACTGAATTTATAAAGTTCCTTCCAACCTGAAGATCTCTCTCTATTCTGTAGCCCTATATTAATTAACAATGATAAATAACAATTGAATACTATCTTATGGTTTACACGGTATTTTTAAATATGTTATTTTATTTAATTGTCGCAGCTAGCTTATAGGGTAGGCTAAGCTGATATTAATAGTCTCATTGTACAGCTGAGGGTCAGTTTGGTAACTTGCTCAAGGTCATGAAGCCAGGATAAAATAGTAGACTCTGAATCCAGTTCTGCCACTTTCTGGCCCCGGGTTGTACCCACTGTGCCAGTCATCAGGATCTCGTAGGTTATCAGTAGCTGATAGGACCCAGACACGGAGCAGCCTATAGTCCTACCGTCTTTTCTCAGCTGAAGCTGAGCAACTGGGCAGCATTGACTTCCAGGGGCAGGGAGCCTATGAGCATTGCATAATGTTGTGTATATTCTGTCAGTTGACCCACTGAACTTGGTAATTTCACACACAGAGCAGCAGAGGTTACTCGCTGTGACTTAGCATGAATTTCCTGTTAAAGTGGGAAAGTCCTGGAAGGCAAATGTGATGTGTCACCATGGCATAGGCCAGTGCTTCTCAGCCTTAATTTGTATCAATCTCCTGAAGATCTTGTTAAAATGCAGACTCTGGTTCAAAAGGCTTGAGATTCTTCATTTTAAGAAAGAGGCCAGATGACCAGGTTTTCACACCCCTAGTGACAGAAATCTACAATTTTTCACAAAAGGAACAAGACTGGTTCTTGCTTCCAAGGCTAATTGGAGTCAGTGATCTAAAAGAAATAATGGTACTGTAGTTACAGTTTCTTCTACAGTTTCTTCTTCTTCTTTGTTTCTTCTTCTCCTCCTCCTCCTCCTCCCCTCCTTTTCCTCCTCTTCCTCCTCCTCCTCCTCCTCTTCCTTCTTCTTCTTCACCAGGGATTGAACTCAGAGGTGCTTAACCACTGAGCCACAACCCCAGACCTTTTAATCTTTTCTCTCTTCTCAATTTCCAGCTGTTCTAAAGCAGAAAGGAAGGAAGAAAGAAAGGTGGCAAAGGAAGGCAAAGAAGTCACTGAAATACAAGAGAGAGCCAGGCGTATTGGCTCACGCCTAATCCCAGCAGCTCACGCTTTTAATCCAAGTTGCTCGGGAGGTTGAGGCAGGAGGATCACGAGTTCAAAGCCAGCCTCAGCAACTGCAAGGCACTAAGCAACTCAGTGAGACCCTGTCTCTAAATAAAATACAAAATAGGGCTGGGGACATGGCTCAGTGATCGAATGCCCCTGAGTTCAATTCCTGGTACCCCCCTCCACACCAAAAAAAAAAAAAAAAAAAAAAAAAAAAAAGACAGACACACACAAACATAAAAATGCAAGAGAGGAAAAAAAAAAAAAAAAAAAAGAAAAAGAAAATACTACATGGTCACACCTAACCAAACTATAGGTTTGTGTGGCGCTAGTCATGTCAGCCTGACACAGCGTGGAACCTCTTCTTACTTAACAAGGTCGGTATTACTCATTTTGTGAAAGAGAAGAGGAAATCGTGAAATGAGATCTACAGACATCAGAGGGAAGATGCAGACATGCAGAATAAAGGAGGCCTTTGGGTTTGAAGCTAAGAGTCAAGCCCTGTGATCCTGTTAAACCAGCTCCATTTAATGGACTGTGGATGGATATTTACGCAACAGAGCACCCCTCTCTGCCGTCCCTGGGGTGTTGATTTACTCCTTGATGGTGTCTGTACTGTAGAATATGGCTTCATTTCCTGGCTTCTCAAGGCTGGTGGAGGGTGGGTGGAAACAGATGCTTTTGAAGTGATTTCCCTGCTAAAACATTCAAATTGCATTTTCCTAAGGGGAATGAAATATTTTCTGAGTTTCCACGGCAGGCGTGGTTTCTCCAAGCAATAGAAGGAGGGGGCAGGGAATGGAAGCTGGAAACAGTCTTAGTCAGGAATGTTCTTAGGAATAATACCGAGTCGGGGGAGGGGTTCTTTATCTTATGCGGCAAGCTCTGTAAAAGCAATGAGAAGAAATATGAAAACAGGTCCTCTCACCAGGGAGCGGTCAATGCAGTGGTGGAATATACATGTGAATGAAATATTTGAAACAGACTTTATGAAAGCCTCTGTGGTATTCTGTTCAGACCAAGTGCCCGCTGTCAGTTACCTGCTGTCTTCTTCCTTTCTCCATTCTAGTTTCAGGTCTGGTCTCATTCAAGTCTCAGGTCTGCCTGGGGTGGTATTGGGTGGGGCAGGTTGGTGCTGACAGCCATTGTCTGTGTTCCTGTGTTCTCAGGGGTGTGTGTGTGTGTGTGTGTGTGTGTATGCGCTCGCGTGTGTGGTGGGGGAGGGCGATGGTTGAGGTTTTCCAGGAGCTTATGTCTCAGGAGACTTGCTGGGGAGAACTGAGTTCAGGCCCTGGCGCCAGCCTTCCAGAGGGAAATCAGAAGCATGGTAATTAGGCATCTCCCCCCTTAGGCAAATTCGAGAGGAGTTTGCTTTTCCTTAACGCCAGCCTGCAGAGATGAAAACCAGGAGAAAACAGCAGGGTTCCTAGCCTTCTTAGCTCAGGATTCCTGAAGCACATGGTAAGAAGGTGTTATTCTATCTGTCACAGATGCTACTAGCTCTCTACTTGAGCATCCTGGGTTTCATGAAACTTTTTTACCCACTAGTTCAAATGATTTATCACAAAGAAATCACGGTCTATCCTTGAACATTAAAAACTGTGGCTTTTTGAGAAAATGGCACAGTGTGACTGAAGCAGGGAGATAGAACAGGGATGTGTAATTTTACTTAAAGGGAATTTCCATGGAAGTAAAAATAATGGGACCTTAGTATAACTTCTTTTGCAAGAGCACTTGCAGTTTTCTGATTGATTTGTATTTGTTATTCTATTAAGTTTTGCAATAGGCCTTAAGCTAGACATTGCAAAGGCTGTGTCACAGATGACATGACTAAAATTCTGAGAGATTATGACTTGTCCAAAGTTACCCGATTAATAAGTGACAGATTTGGGATTCAATAAAAGGTGTTCTTCTGCCTTCCAGTGCACTGTGGTAGTTCTCCAAAAATGGTCTGTTGCTGTCTTCCTTACATCAACTCTATTTCAGGGATCTATTTTATTATTGCCTGTAGAAAATGGTTTCCTATCCACTTTATAATTCTTGGTCATGCCCTTGAATATTATGATCTCAATTGATTTATTAAAGACCAGAATCTCCCTAGTTGATTCTAGAAGGATGTAGAAATGCCAGAGTTTGTCATACTTCTCCTTGAACCCACTGGAATTGTAAAGGAAGCACAGGACATCTGCTTTGTGCTGGTGCTATGAAGATGATCCCAGATTCCACATTCTGAAATAAAACCAGTGTGAGGCAGGAGAGAGGAGTAGATGCTAATGTGAGTTTTGGAATCAGACTTTAGTCCAAATACTTACCTACTATGGATTGTTTAATCTTTAGAGGTTTCAATTTACCCATTCTAAAACAGGGATGATAATACCTCTCTCCGAGGATCACTGACAATTCAAGTGAAGCTGGTCCCAGAATATTGTGGCTACTCTTTTTAGGTGCATAAGCTTTGCAGTGAGACCCTGCACAAAAAGATTTGATTTTAAAGACTTTCAAGAATTCAGAGTAAGTTGGGTGCAATTCAACTGAAAGTCATTTGCTTTCAGCTCTGTGATTTTAAGGGGCTAGAAAATCCCACCACACTGTAAGCTCTGAAGAGTCAAGGCTGTATTTTGTGTCTCCTCACAGTTACCAACCAGAGGAACTTACATGGAAAAGGTACTCAATGAATTCTGGTTGGCCAGGGTGAGATGGCTTAAGGTAATGTGGTGTGTGTGTGGGTGTGTGTGGGTGTGTGTGTGTAGGAGAAAGATGAGAGGATGGGAGTGGGAATTTGACCACAACAACACAAGGTTTTGAGGGTCTTTCTTTATAGTTTTGCCTTTTGAGTACATCTTCTTTCCCTGTATTTTGGCTAGCTAGCATTCTTTTCAGGAAACATCTTCAATTCTTGCTTTTGTATGTTAGTTATAATAAACTCTGCTTCATAGGAATATGAGAATCTGCATTCACAATGAAAGAGATAAGCAGTTGCCTAAATAGAAAACTTCCAACACTGTTCAGCTTTGGAGACTACTTAGACTAACAGTGTCTAAGTACACTGCCCTGCTATTCTTGGCCCAGCTCACTGTCCTCCTGATTATTCACTGAATCCACATTCATGCCAGTCTCATTCTACTTTGTAGGCCAAGTTGGAATTTGGGTCAGTGCGGGGCGGGGGAAGGGGGGTGGGTGTTCCCCTGGTCATTGCCATGGTCATGAAAACCTGCACATTTGGCAAAGCAGACTTTGTTCTTAGCTTAAATGGAACTCTCCCTCTCAACTCCTTTCCAATGGACTCTTCTATCTTTGACTGTCCATTGAGATCCCCATTTCTGAACTGAAGGAAGTAGAAAGGTTCTATGTTCAAGAAATGCAAAGAATTGAAATCAAGAGATCCCTTTAAATCTTCCTAACTTGGTATGATGATCAGTAAAATAATGTCTTTCTGATAGGAAGAGCTGTCTATATTTATTGGTAGAGAAAAGAAACTATGACCAGGTGTTACATGAAAGTTATTGAGAGCCCTCTGTACCCACTAATGGCTCTCTTGTTATGGCATTGACAATGCTCTGTGGTTGCTTTTATTATTTGTAGAACCTAAGGTCCTGCATTAAAAACATTCAGTCAGAATGAACCAGATAGACCTAGAATCATATTCTAGCTCTGTCTATAACCAGATCTAAAACCTTAGGAAAATTATTTGTTTCAGTTTCCTTATTCTGTAAAATGGAAAATTTAATATACTCCTTGTATGATTGTGGTATAGTATAGAAATAAAGAATGTAAAGTGCTTTTTGAAGACTTATATATATCAAATGAACAATAAATATATTTATTTTAATATTTAGAGCCTATTTCTCCATAAGGCACTTACTAAAATATGAATGTGCCTCTTCATAGGAGTAATACTCTTGGTTTATCAGATTAACTACTTTAGAAAACAGTGAGGGCTCAAGGAATAGGACAGAGAATAAAGGATGTTGGGAGAAGCAGCACAGGGAAACGGTCAGATACAGCTGGGAGGTCAAACCCAGGCAAATACTTGTGGTTGGGTAACCAGAAGATAGCAAAAGAGCCTTGGGAGCCTGAGAAGGGGAGGTGATGAAACTGGAATGGGCCAGTACCCCCAGACTCCACTAGAAACAGACATATATTGCTAAGATTTTCCCAATTGTGCCCATGATCCTCGTGCCAAGGACTATTAGAGCTCACATCACAGAGCAAAGGGACTTCCTCACTGATGCAGCTCACAAAGGCTTCCAGATAGTTCTGTTCTCTGCTACCTCCATTGCAGCAGAAGAGAGACAGGTTAGAGACAAACTGAACATTTTATAAAATATTGTTATGAAGACAAAATGAAAACCAGGCAACAGGTATATTCTTGTAGCTAGTCAGTTGGCTGATTGCTCTTTTATGAGAGACCAGCTTGGAGAATTAGTCTGAAGGCAGCTCCAAAATTCTTTTTCCCATTTCACGTAGATTGAGTCTGCTGTTACGTGTTTTATTTACAGAATAATCAAGTTCTTTCCTCCCCTGAAACCTACCTAGTACCTGGATCACTAAAGTTATATTAGTATGTGTTTGTGTGCTAATTAAAGACTGAAGAAATTAAATTCTTTTTACCATGATGAGATGGAGAAAAGATTTTTTTTTTTTTCTGGGAAATGTGAACTTCCATTGATGCATGATTTTTTAAGAGCTAGACTGTGAGTCCAGGGTGCTGGAAGCCCTCTGTCCCTCACTCACCTACCTACTCAAATTGTGATATTTCCATTCAAGGACCATCAAAAATTTTCTGAAATTGGCTACAAGTAAAGATTTATGTGATTTGATGTTTGTAAGGAACATTTATCATGGAGAGGGGACCGATAACACCTGCCCTCTTCCATAAGTCAAAGCAAAAATATATAGATGGTTTGCTGGGCCTAGTGAGCAATTCATGGGTGAGTTATCTTTGCTATCACTCCAGTTTCTTCTCGAATTGCACCCACAAACAAAGTAATTTGCCTCCTATGCATATTTTAGCTGAGCGATACATTTAAGGAACACCTGCCATATTGCATCCAGGGTAAAAACAAACAAACAAACAACAACAACAACAACTACAAAAAAAAAAAAAAAAAAAACACTCAATTTCAGCAAAACCTCAAGCATAGAAACAGCCAAGGGAATGCAGCAGCCATCTGGGATGCCTGGCCAAAGTAGGAGATATGCCCAGTTGTAGTACAGTTAAGTGTGAAGTCTTTTTTCTTATTTGGCCTACAATGTTGATTTAATTATATTTTTTAAAAAAGAAAGAAAAATACTTTAAAAAGCAATGCTCACCATTTGTAATTGAGGAAACCAGACTATTTTAAGGAAGCATCTGACCAAGGCATGAAGAGAGGTAACTGGGGTTCACTAGAGGGAAGAAAACAGAACTACCCAAGGCACCACTGTAAGCATTAGTTTTCTACTATTATACTTTCATTTATTCAGCAGTTCCAGACATTGTTATATTTAATTCTTGCTATGAGTGTACCAAGTAGGCATTGAAGTTCCCATTATTTAGATTAAAAAAATATTGAATATATCAAGTATTGACCTAAGTGAAAGAGATTGTATTTAAACCCAAAGCATGTTCTCATTATCCAAATTACAGTCTACTTTTTTTGCTTATTCTTTTTAATGCATGCAGACAAATGCTGTTTTGTTATTAATCATATATTCCAACTATGCATTCAACATTCATTTAGCCAACATTTGTTGGAAACTTCCTATTTTCTAAAGGTTACAAGGGATACAGCAGTTCATAAAGCTAGGTGTCCCTTCTTGCAGCCAGCTTGGGGCAATAAGTGAAAGAGAAAGACAGTATAAAGTATGCCAAAAGAGAAATATGAATCTTTGCTTCTCCATTTCTCATTTCCACAGATAATCAATAATCACTCCTACTTTGTATTTTTCTCATACCTGTCTTCCAAGGAAACCAAATGCTTTGCATATATTATCTTGTCAACACTCCCAATAGTAGAACAGCTGAGTTCCAAAATCCTATAAGCTTATAAAACTATGTGCAGCCAATCTTACACTTTCCCAAGTCATAGCAGTGACATACTGTGTTGCAATTAGCATTAGTGATCTGAAGTACCCAATACCATCACTGGGGTCACACACCTAGGTTTTATTTTCTGCATGGGCACACAGCCTCAATTTTTCTTTATAGATTATGAACTGATAAGGCAGTCAGGAGGGCAGCAATGGGGGGGGGCATGAAGCAATTTTATTCCATTTGACCATCAGCAAAAAGCAACCCCCCCTTTATTTTCCTCTAATTAAGACCAACTCTGTCTATGATGCTAAACTACAACTACAAGTTGCCGCAGAATCTCATCTTTAAAGCTCTATCACTCATGAAAAAAATGGAGCCAATCCCCAAAGATTTCAGTCATAAAAAATCCTAGGAAGATTTTCTGATTGATTTTGCCTAAATGATGATGATGATGATGATGATGACGAGGACGATGACGATGGATGAAGAAAAAGATATTTTACACTGGGGCTCAAACTGAGGACCTCACACATACTAAGCTAGTGCCCTATCCCTGAGCCATACTCCAGACCCCAAGTTTTGTGTAGATTATTTGATCTATGAGAATGCTCTGATTGGAACCTCAACCCAATGAACAAAATGATGAGAATGGGGGTGGACAGAATGTTCCTTCTTCTAGAAAAACTGGGGAAGGGAACATTGGACTAACAATAATAACAAATGTCTACTGCATGGAGAAACCAGATTGGTCCTCAGTATAACAGACATATGAAACTAAGAAAGCATACACCTTAAAATTATTTTCTGCCATATAAAGCTCCTTGTAGGGCCAAAAGCCAATCCAAGCCAACTCAAAATCAACAACTTCACTGAATCACAGATCATTCCATTTTATACTCATTGTTCTCCGTAATCTAGTCACATTGTTCATTCTTTCATTACTTTTTTTTTCTTTTGAGGTACTAGAGCTGGAACCCAGGGGTGCTCTACCACTGCAATTGACTTTTGAGATAGGCCCTCAGTAAGTTGTCCAGGCTGACGTCAAACTTTCAATTTCATCCTCCTGTCTCAGCTTCCCAAGTAGCTAGGATTACAGGCATGCACCACCATACCTGGCTCTTGGGTTACTTCTTGTATGTACTGAGCTTTTTCTTTCTTAGCCTCTACTAGCTATTTCTCTGTTTGCAATGACTCCCCCTGAGATCTCCACTCAATACACCTTGGTATAGAAGACTTCTCTGACCACATGTTTATTATAAAGCAATTCCTTGCCAGTTTTAATTTGTCATAGTGCTTATCACTATTAAAAGTTTCATATTCCTCTTTCCTCCTTTCATCTTCTTTTCTGTTTCACTTCTCTAAAACATAAGTTCTGTGGAAACTGTAATATTTTCTGTATTCTTGCCTGCTGCAATGCCAACTCCTACAATAATGTCTGATACTCTGTAGGTCCTTAAAACATATTTAAATTACTGAACCAATGAACCCAAGGTATAGAAGAGGCTATGGCATTTAACATGACTATTTGTACATAATAGATGCTTTAAACATGTTTACAAATTAGGACAATTCAGAAAATTATTACTGTTGGAATGTGCTGGCAATACAGCTGAGCTGACCAAGACCTCAGGTCTCACACCAAGGTCAAAAGGCAAACACCCACCTTCCCCAGGCATATTCTCATAGGTTTTCTGAGCTATGTGAGTCACATTTTAGAAAAGCTTCTTGCATGGTTATCACTTATTGAGGATATGTCATATGTCAGGCAAAATGATAGATATTTTACATGGATTAGCTCAAATTCTAAGACTTGAAACTAGTGATAAATCACTTACTCAGGGACCAAAATATTGTAAAACACACGAATGAGCTCAGAACCCTTACCACTACCTCATGGTGCTTTCTCTAGAAAGTTCTAGCAGATCAGGGTAAATGTGTCAGAGTTGTGTTCTTTACTACAGTTTGGATGAGCTTCAATAATTGGTACTTGCCCTCAAACTCAACTTATTTTTATCTGCACCTGGAATATAGATGAACAGATGAAATTCTGTTAAAAGTCCTGGAGATTTTTGTTTTATCATAGTAGTTAAAATTTGGTCCCCATACCAGCACATCAGCATCTCCTGGGAACATGTCAGAAATGCAAATCTGTAGGCTCCATTTATGATTATCTCAATTAGTAGCTCTGGAGTTGGCCCGGAAATCTGTGTTTTAATAAGCTCTCCAGGTTCTGATGATCTGTAATGTTTGAGAACCACAGACTTAGGATATTGCTTGCATAGCCATGTTGTTTCAGCTATTACCAATAGAGAATTCTAGAGCCCAATACTAAGGAATAAGAATTAGGAGTAGGGTGGCCAACAGTCCTGGTTTACCCAGTACTGAAGGGGTTCCCATGATATGTTTCAGTTTTAAATGCAGAACAGGCCTCAGAAAACCAGGATGAGTTGTTTATTTGTTATAGTTTGGATCTGGAACATCCCACAAAGACTTATGTGTTGAAGGTTTGGTCCCCAGGGTATCAATATTCAGAGATGGAGTTTGGAGGAAGTGATTGGAACATGATGGTTCTATCCTTATCAGTGGATTAATCCTTTGATAGATTTAGAACTTTATGGTATTATTAGACAATAGTAGAAACTGTAGAACGCAGAGCCTAGCTGAAGGCAAGTGAGTCTCTAGGGGCATGCCCTGGAAGGGTCTGTCTTGTTTCTGGACCCTTCTCTTTCTCTCTCTCTGCTTTCTGGCTTCCATGGGGAGAGCAGCTTGGCTCTGCCACTCCCTCTTCATTATGATGCTCTGCCTCACCACAGGCCCAGAGACAATGACGACAGCTGATCATGGTCTGAAACTGTGAGCCAAAATGGTATAAGCTTCTATTCCCTGGCTGAGGCAGGAAGATCGTTAAGTTCAAGGCCAGTCTGGGTAACTTAGCAAGACTCTTTCAAAATGAAAAATTAAAATGACTGGGGATGTGGTTCTGTGGTAAAGAGCCCTTTGGTTCAATCCCTAGTACCTCTCCCCAAAAAAAAAAAAAAAAAAGAAAGAAAGAAAGAAACAAAGATGGAGGAAGGTGGCCTCTGGACACAGGAAAGGCATGGAAATGAATTCTCCCCTAGTGTCTCTAGAAATAAACACATCTCTGCCAAAGCTTGTTTTAGCCCAATGAAATCTGCATTGGATTTTCAACTCACACAACTAAAAGATCATAAGTGTATTGTTTTAACCTACTAAGTTTGTAGTTATTTATTAAAATAGCAATAGAAAACTAATACAATAATATCAGTCAGATTTTCATTGTTGTGAAAAAAAAAAACCTGAGAAAAAACAACTTAAAGAAGGAAAACTTTATTTTGGCTCATGGTTTCAGAGGTTTCAGTCCACAGTCAGCTGGCTCCATTGTCTCTGGGCCTGTGGTGGGGCAGAGCTTCATTCTTCCATAGTCACATCTCCCTCCGATTATGGTCAGAAAAGGCTTCCCAACTTTAAGGACCTGTGTGATTAGATAGGGATTATCCAGTACGATCTTTCCATCTCAAGATTCTTAATTACTTTTGCAAAGTCTCTTTTGCCACTTGCAGTAACGTATTCACAGCGTTGGGGCTTAGGATGCAGACATCTTTGGGAATTTTATTCTGCTTACTGTACTTACCATAAATGGAAGCCAGTGATGCAGGACCTTTAGTACTAAAACCAGGAAAATTCTGGAAATAACTGGGCTAAGTTGGTCCCTTTGAGTGGGAGGGTATAGAGAAGGGTAATATTGCTGTGCTGGAGGCCACATCACGCAGTGGTGAAAGGAAACAAGCTACAGACCTGGGCCAAAGTGAAAAGGAGGCAGATCTATCTTCCTGATTGGCCCATTCCATGATTTTGTGTAACTGGATTCAGACTTTGTCATTTCATTCCGTGACAGGAACTCCCAATTTGCAGACCTTTTTGTGTGGTGAGTATAACCATACTAATTTATTATTAGTCACTAACCATGGATAATTCATTGTTGCTTATAAAATGCCACATTAACTACCACTACCATTGAGTTATCAAGTTCTGATGGGAGCAAGAACAAATCACGATGTTAATTGTCTGAATCTGGCTCTGTGTGTGTGATGATCAGCATGTGATCAGGGCCTTGCTGAGTCCTAAAGAGAAGTGGTGAAGCACATTTGCAGGAATGCAGACTGTAGTAGTAGCTCTTGCAGGGAAGCAATGTTCCATGAGTATTTTATTGTATGAGTATATATTAAGAATACATTTGCCCTGTGTAAATATCTGACTCTCTCTCTAGTTTTACCATCTCTTCAAATTCGGCATTCCCAAACCAAATGCTTTTTCTTATGAAAATCTGGAAGTAGGTGCACACATAAAGTATGAATTATGCAGCTGAACTTTTGTGAACGCAATGTGAAACCAATGTGTATCTTCTTCTGTCTGTTGACTCACTGGAAATTAAAGTTGAGTAAGGGATTTGCACACATGAGGTGGTAAGTGCTAGTCTTCTTTACAGCACAGCTGCTTCTCTGTAAAGGAGAGAGCACAGTGCTAGGAATGAAGTCGGACATGAAAGGATCCAAATCCTAAATCCACCCCTTGTTAAGTGTATGTCCTAGGGACATTTTTAATTTTTCTGAGCCTTATTTTTCTCATCTTTCAAAAAATGTATATTAATACCTTGTTTTGTTGTAAAGACTGAGTAACTTATATTAAGCATTAAGTGTCTGTTCAGAGTTGGCACAAGTAAATGGCAGCTATTAACACTATTGGTTCACTTTTCAAAGATACACCTAATAATAATCAGGGTTTGTCAAAGTGCTTTAGCATAGTAGTAATTATTTTCACTCCTCAAGTGGTCATTCATTCAACAAGTTTTCTGCTCTGTGTAAGGCTGAAATTGAGAGTTTAACAATCTAAAAGTGAGAACTCCAATTCCCAAGGGACTTTCAGCAGAGATGACACTGGCTTAAGTTGGAAGATGAGTAAGTGATGTTTGGAGGAGAAGAGTGCATGTCATTTTGGGGGACAGCATAAGTTGAACTGATCACAGTTATGATCAGTACTAGGAATTACAGGTAGTTTGGTTTTGCTGCAGGATAAGTGTGTTAGGAAGTGGTCAGAGTTGAAGCTGGAGATACCAGCTGGAACGGGAAAGACGTTCTATGTCATGGTATATCTGTGCATGGTGGAAAGCCACTGATGCTTTTATGTAAAGAGTGAATTTGATCTAATTAAGTTTTTAAAATACCATACTCCAATTGAGAATGGATTGAAGGCAAGCAAGGGTGAAATTTGGCATATCACTTAGGAGGATATATCACTTGTGGTATCTGCATGGAATAGAAACTAAGATATGTCATAAAATGTTAATTAAAGATTTACTTTCAGAGTGAACGTGAGCAGAAGGAAACAACCAAGACTATTAAGGCAACTAGGAGCAGGGACACTAGAAATTGGTACCAATCCCAGGCATAGAGGGTTAAGGGGGGAAACAGTGAAAACCGGGGCCAGGGATAAATACCACCTGGATAGGAACTGTAGTCTTTCTTAGGGCTAGAAGCAAACTGAGAGGAGAATTCATGTGTAGGTGATTTAATTCAAGAAGTGCTTCTAGAAGAAACTGGCGAAGAAGTAAAGGAAGCAGGGAAGGGAAGGAAGTCCATGCCTGGGTACCACTGTATTGGTGTCTGGTAGAAGGAAATTGATGTGCAATAAGCTAGGAATTAATGGGAAGCTAGGCACCAGCCCTTTACTGCTTGTCACTCAAAGTCCTTGGTTTTCAGTTTGGTCATCTAGAAAATGTAGAAAGTACATGCCTACAGAGCCATGTTGGGAACGAAATAAGGAAGTACAGGGATTTTGTAAGGTGGTATGCCAATGTTAGGTGCTAGAATATTAGGAAAATTGTATATGTTTGAACCTAATTGGTTTGCAGAATAAGTTCAGAGCTGGAGATAAACATGAGGCTGGTGTTAGGTCTTCTGGGATCCATATGCATACTCCTGGCCTGAGGTCAGGCCATCTTTGAACTAGCTCCTAGACACTAATGACTATCTTTTTATGATGAACAAAAAGATCCTGCTGAGTGAATTTTTAATCTTTGATGATGGTAAATATAAATTGGAGAAATTTTTTAAAAATGTTTTTATATTTTAAATTGGATATAGCACCTAAATGATGGCATAGAGGTACACATATTACTATGGTTATTATATTTTTAAAAGGTGACTTATATGATATTAAATCAGTGTGACAGTGTGGTTTCTGTTGAACAACCACATTACTGTTATCTGTTGTTATTTGAAATCTATAGTATATTAAAAGGAATAGAATCATAGCCCTCTTAAATGATGTAAACATCTAATTATTGTCATTTTGTATTTCCTTCCATTTTCTATAAACATCTGGGCTCTAGATTAGTTTTTTGTTTAATGATAACATCTATAACACTGTGGGACATTTCAGTAAAACTTCTTGACATGGAAGACTCATTATCCCTGGATGGTGAGAATAAAAGCAGAATAGTGCAGGAAGGTGTCTGCAGTAGGCCTATGATTGCATTCTGATCACCTCACAGGTTACTTCCTCCAGTGGCAGCAGGAAATACTGGTAACCTTGGCAACACTGGTAGCCCTTCCCATCCTCTTTTAATTGAAATAGCTGTTGCTAGGATACAGCCTAAAGCAAAAAGGAGGGAAAGAGAGAGCAAGAGAATGAAAGAAAGAGAACTGGAGGGAAAGAAAGGATGAAAGAGGACAGAAAATAAAAGAGAGCATAAGAATGAGAATGAAAAAGAAAGGTAAAATTAAAGCATTGGATGGTATTTAAAGGGCAGACTGACTTACATGAAAAAGACTGTTGAGTTACTGTCAAAATTAGTGAGCATGGAACAGAGGTAAAGTGCAACGTTAATTTCTGACTTACTAAAAATCAATAATTCATACTTCATTTTGATTTTGAATTTTCTCAAGCAAGCTACTTATCTTTAATGTGGGTGCTTTCAGATTGCCTCAGAAGGGAAATGTTTATTAGTTCTCTTTCCTTCACTTTTAATCAATCCTTAATCCCCATCAATGATTTTTTTTTTCCTTCCCTGATGCTCGCTTTTCTACTGTAGACTGAAAACAAAATATCTGCAGAGAGTAGCACTATATTAAAATGCAGTGAATGCTCCTCTGTCAGGAGGGCTCTGGAGAAGTTTCTCTGGTGTCTGGGAGAAGTCTTGACCCTGTCATCCATGCTTCTGCCCTCACAGTCGCCTTTCCATCCATGCATATGCTTGAATATTGGGTGAAGAGAAACAATTTATGCAGCTGACACCCTCTGAGTTCAGGGGAAAGGTTATGATTGCTCTGAGTGATTGCAGCTTTTGTGGCAGAAGAGTCACATCATGCAAGACTAACAAAGAGAACTGGCAGCTCTGTTGAATGGTTCCTCTTTTCTGGGATTTGAAAAAGAGTCAAACTGGGCACATTCCCTATTTCTAGAAAACAGGTATGTTACTCAAGATAAAGCCACAAAGCAATTACGTAGCTTTGAAATGTTGGGCATTTTGCTACAGCTTAAGGGATTTGGTGTGTTCTTTCACCAAGGTGTCTCCAACTCCTAGAAGAGCACCAGGAAAGTGAACTTGGTGGGTGTTCAGTAAATGGTCACCTCCTTCTTCCCAGTCTTAGTTTAGGTCACTCAGACCTGACCTCTAAGTGTGGAACACTCAGGACTCATTATCAGAGTATATCCCCTCACTAGAGGACTGATCCAAGGATGGGTTTATGAAAAAAGTCAAAGCTGATGAGATAGAATGAGATTTTTTTTTTATTCCCAGAAATAAAAATCTCACTTCATCCTAAATTCATACATAAAATTCATCCTAAAATTCATAATTTAATATTTTGTGACCATGAGTAGCCTGAGATAAGAATTAATGCCAAGGAAACATAGCCAAGAAGCAAGGATTCTTTCTGCCCCCAAAACTATTTTCAAGGTCTTTCCAAGCTCCCAGCACTTATGATGCCAGAGGGATTGCCATCACCTGTCCTCCACATGGCATTGGAGACACAGGTACACAGATATTCTGAGATGTCCCTTTTCCAATACAATGCCTTGCTTTTCCATCTGTACATTGCTTGTGTATTTCTGCTTTGCCAAGTTTCTGAAACAAACAACAAACAAACACCCATCTATATTTATCGTTTCCTTTTGCATAGACTTATTCTAGCACTTGGGATCTGGCTGAGGAACCATTAGAATCTTTCTTCTTTTATATGGTTACTCCCCACTCCATATCTGCTCTTGATTCTTTGGATTTCCTCACAAAATTTCTTTTTAAAAATCTCTTCCACCAATGCAAATCAAGACACCGACACCAAGAAGCTATTCACCTCCCAACCTATTATAATATCAGATGTGGGTTCAAACAGATAAATGAAATGAGAGATCATCACTAAATATCCAATGGCTTTGACTCTACTACATGCTTTGTATAATCAGCCTAAATTTTATAATGGAGAAATCGATCTGGAGCTAGGACCTAATATTATACTTATCACACAGTATAGTTTTAAATACTTATTTTAAAAATTTACCAACAGTTTTGGCCTTCTAGGGCAATAGGTATTAATTTGGAGGTAGCCAGTCTTTGTTTTAAAAGAGTCATTTGGCATGCCTTTTTAATGTAAATATACTATTTTGTGTAACTAGGGTTGGTCCTAGTGCAAATGCTGCAGACTGAGATGGTAAGACTTCAGTAGTCTTAAAACCAAGAGCATATTTTAGTAAATTCACTGCTGTGAAAGATTTCCTTAGAGATTTTTTTGTGGTTTTTGAAATCTAAATTGAGAGTTCCCTAAGCCTATCCATTATTACTTGTTCTCATGGAATTGCATGTTTTTTCCTTTAACAGATGTTAGGGAAAATAGGAGGACTAAAGGGATATATTGAGATAAGAATTTAGGATAAAAAGAGAGAAATACTGAATTTTAAAGGAAACACCCACAAACTATGTAGATGTAGAAAGTGCAGTTGTAAATCTTGAGCAACACACCCTTGGTCCATGCCCTTGGCCCATGCCCTTGTAAAATGAAGGAAATAAACAACAGAGGAAAAACTGGCATGAAATTTTGTAGCTCCACCCTGGGTCCACCTCCAGTCTGGCCCCTGATACAACCCTTCTATAAATATTGGATCCCCCGCCCAAGGCAGGCCTGCTTCTCACTCTGGAGACAGCCTGCATTCTCCCTTGAATGTTTATCTACCTTCTTAAATAAATATGCCTTTGTCTGTTTGTCTGGCTTGTGTTGAAATTCTTTTCTATCACATATGCCAAGAACCCTGCTGGTCCTGAGTTGAGTTCCCCATCTCCTCTGGGAACTCCTCAGACCCTTCTCTGGAGACATCTCTTCTCCCATGACAATATGACCTGAATACCTATCACTTCACTCAGAAGAAATATTATGAAAAATGTGGATTTTGTTTGAACCATTAAACTTAGACTACATTATTGATGTCTCAGGTGTGATTTTATCTAAGACTAAATATTCCATACCAAAAATATGTTATTGGATTATTGAATTTTTTTCCCCTGGGGATGGGGTGGAGACATGGAGTTAAATTCTATCCCTAGAGTTCAAAGAAGGGCTCTCCCTGAAACAAATGATATGCACTTATTCAGTCATCCAGAGAAAAGCGGATCTAAAGATGGAATGGGGATTTGGAGAGATGATCTGGGGATTGGGTGATGGCTTGAGAGATGAAACATGAAACTATCTGGGTGGTGGTCAACCAGGACAATTCACATAGAGGTTAACCAGAAGTTGGGCAGAAGGGCCTCTGAGGCCAAGTCTAGGAGTATGGTTCTAAGATTAGCCATTTGTACAGCAAGTACATGGTCTCTCCACTATCCTTAGGCCTTCAGTCAAATCTTGTAAATAATTAGTGTCTGATTTCAGCTATGCCAGAGGGAAAAGGATGATAGGATACAGTAGAGTGAAGTTATCATTTTTTTATAGTACCTACTATTTTTGAGGCATGTTCCCAGTGTACTGTAAAGGAAGAAAATTGACAAAACCTCTTATTGTCACTTATATATTCATTATTTGATTTTCTATTTTATTGGATGTCTTTCTTTATTAGATTGTATGTTCCAGGAGATAAATACTATGAAAAAAATGATGACAAGGGGCTAGAGAGTGTGTAGGTGTGTGGGAGGCTTTGAAAATGTGAATTTTAAGCAAACAGCTGGAGGAAGTGAGGAGACAATCCATTGGATATCTGATGGAGAACATTCCAGCAGAGAGAATAGCAATTGCTAAGACCCTAAAGCAGAGGTACTCCTACTGTGTGTTTTAGTTTGTGCTGCTATAACAAAATGCCAGACTGGGTCATTTATAAATAAAAGAAATTTATTTCTCAGAGTTCTGGAGGTTTGAAGTCCAGGCTCAAGAAATTGGCGGCTTCAGTGTCTGCTAAGATCCTGGACTCTGCTCCCAAGATGGCAGGGTGATACTACATTCTGCAGAGGAGAGGGTGCTGTAACCTCATGCTAGGGGACAGAGAGATGCAGATGGTGGGAACATGAAATTAAGAGAATAATTCTATAAAATGAGCCCACTGTGCTGACCCCAACATGCTTTCTTTGCCAAAAAGCAATTTGCCTGCAACCCTGCTTGGCTTAAGTGGACAGGATATGTCACATTCCTCAGCAAACTACCTGTTATCTGCAAGAAAATGCAGTCAGGAAATAACATCAATAAGAAGAACCCAAATTACTTTGAAGGGAGAGACTTTTGTGACCTTTTTCACACACCAGATTCTGAAAGAATAGTTTCTCCTAACCATAAAATCTATAGGAATGTGTGGTTAAGAATCCAACTAGAACCAGCCAGCATGGGCTAAGGTGACCTAGATTTGCCATGACAGTAGCTACTTGAAAATCTGATGTCATCTTGCTGCCAATCAAAAGTGAAGAGATGGACCTGGGTGAGACTCTCTGGAAATTTCTCTGGGATCCCCAATAAAACTGGAATGCATGTTGTCTCTCTCCTCTCTGAGAGGACCCACTCTCTCCCTTGAGAGTTTCCCCTTTCCCTTTCCCTGTACCTTCAACAAATTCCTGACTATTACTCTGAGCAACATGTCTGAAATCTTTCTGACTTGGTTGCAAGACTCGAAGTTTGAAGAGGGGGACCTGCACTGCCTCAGTTTCTCAGAAGACCCCAGCTCTGTAACACTCACATGGTGGGAGGGACAGAAGGGCAAAAGGGCCTAGCTAGTGACCTCCAGCCCTTTTATAAAGTAATTACTTCCATTAACAAGAGTATAGTCAGTAGAAGGAGGCAAGTGAGATAGAAGATCAGCAAAGTAAGTTGTCCGCAGGATTTGGGTATTTCTCTGAATAAGATGGCAGACTGCTTTCAGCAGGAGGGACATAATCATATTTTTAGAAGGAAAACTAGCTGAGGAGTGGAAAGTAGAATGTGAGGAACAAGGGCAAAGCTGGGAGACCAGTTGGGTGGTTTTTGCAGTAATCCAGATGATATCTGGCTTTAGGTCAGCTTTTCATTCTCCGTCCACACCAATTCCAGCTCTCCTAGTCCTCAAACATGGTTCAATTATTTATGTTATCATTCTTCATGCCTGTCTCTATCAGCACATAATAAATAACCTCTTTAAACAATAGCTGCTTGGTATGATCTTGTAAAAATGAATATAAATATATCTAGCTCTGTGAAATGGTAGTATAATCTCTAGTTACTAAGTGAAACACTAAATATATAATCTTCAGTTGAACTAAATTCAGCCCCTAAAGCAGACATGTCCTTTGCAGTAGAGAGATCTGTAGACCAAGGCAATCAGAAAAAGAAAGACTTTACAGTAATAAGCATACAGCTCCCAGAAAGCAGTTGCCTCATAAGTTATTCTTTCCTGCTTAAAATTCTCACTACAATTTGGAATAGATATCCATTGGCTGAGGTGAGGTGTGCATGTGTTATACCCCATTTGAAGTCTCTATATTGCTTGGATTTGTGTAGTAGGAATGAGAACAGAAGTGAAAACAGCAAGTACAGTAGAAATTATTTCATTACTTTGCATAATTGAGGCAGACAGTCCTTAATGTACAGTAAGGATTCAGATTTGAGAAACTGTACCCTAAGCAGGCTATATTGTAGTTGGGACTCATTTATTAATTATAATTGACACTTAAGCCAACAGCCAGTGGACTCTCTAGGTAACTACAACATGTGGCATTTCCTATGATTTCTTTGTTCTGTTCTATAGATTCCTAGTGAGAAAAAGCCTGTTATTATCCTAGTTTCTTATTTGGATTAATTAAGTAAACATTTATTTATTTATTCTAGATGCCCCCTGAGTTCTACAGTAAAGTTGAAAATTTCACTAACCATTTAAAAAGGCATTTCTCAAAGTACAACATTAGGACCACTCATATCAGCATCATATAAAGAGTTAGCTGAAAAAGCATATTCTTGGATCCTTCTCCCAGCATATTGGATTAGAATATTTGTAGATGGGCCCACAATATAAACATTTAATAACCTCTCCAGAGAATTCTTACCAGTAGTGTGCTGCTAAATATTTAACACCTGGCTCTCCAAGACAGTGGGGAGGGGAGTTGGGAGGGTTGACTCAGCATTTGCCAATTTCTCCTTCTCTACAACAAATAGAGATATTGGGAGAATGAAGAACAAAAATGAACAAACAAAAAGCATGTTGACAATAATGGAGAGTGTGGTGACCATTTTCTTTTTCTTCTTTGTTAAGGATGATTTTCACTACTTTATAGTTCAAGCTTGCAGCTAACATTTATATTTAGTAAGCTCTGCTTTCACCTTACATCCTTTCTCTCTTCTTAGCAAACAGATAAATCATGCTGTTAGATATTTTCTGCCAGTCACACCTCTCCCTCCTTCCCTTCTTCTCCCCTTCTCCATCTAGCCAACCAACATCTTTTTTGATGTATCCATTCCTCCCCCCACAGCACCAGGTAAATGTCCACTCTTTTCCCACCCTTTTAATATTTGTAGCTTCATTTTTATCCTAACCAGAAAAATCTGGGATTTTTGAAATGATATTGATATAAAATGGGCAAAAAGAAGGTGGAAAACTTAGGGAATTGATAAAACCCAGGAGAGGGAGGCTGCTGTCTGGGACTAGAAGCTCATTAGCTCTCATCAAGAAGTGACTGAAAACTCTCACCCCCACCACAGAACAGAACACACTGCCTTCATCACCCTGAGGCTGACCTCAGAACCCAGGTGCAGGCCTGTCAACCACCTCATCACTCTGTCACCTGATACTATGTCCCTGTCATATTCTCCTCTGTCAACCTTATAATGTCTACCCTTCTTAACACCTGGGGCCTGATCCCTAAGCAATGATCTCAGAAAGATGAGCCTGAAGTCCCTTTTATCTATTGCAGGATTATCATTATACATCAGTGTCCTTTCCTTTTCCCAGTAGATAATGAGTTTGGTGGTTGCAGAGCCCAGTGGCATAGAGTTTAAAGGTCTGAATTGAATGTCCTGGCTCGTCCTGCTGTGGGACCTCAGCCAAGGATCTTAATAGTTCAGTCCTCAATTTTCTAGCCATGAAAGACAAATAGTAATGTAATAAAAACTCACCCTCAACACACACATACACACACATACACACTTATTTCTTGAGTATTTGTGAAGGATAATAGGTATATTAGCTTTGTCAGTTCTGGATTAATCTTTTGGTTGACCAGAGAACAATGCTGGCATTGTTTAATGTGCCATGTAGAGGTTTAAGATTTTCAGAGATTGGATCTTGCACCTGCTCTTTTCATCACCAGTATGAGGTGGTGCCTCCTGAAACCATCCAACACTGCTGTTTCTAAAGACTTTTTAGACAAGCAGATGATAAAAGCATCTCTTGTAAACCATTCTAGCAGCAAGGAAATTATTTTCTCTCAACCAAATCCTTTAGTCAATCCTTTTACATCTATGTTTTCTTGATCTTTCCTCATAAAAAATGAAAGAGAGTTGCTCACAATCTTTGGTATAAATGCTCCTCTTATAGACCAGAGACAGTTATTGAGTTATCCCTTGACTTCTTCTTCAGTTATTCCCTGAGTACTAGGTGCCATGAAAATATCTAGCCAAATTAAGCAAAATCCCATTCACAAGAATAACAATATAGGGCTGGGGCTGTAGTTCAGTGGCAGAATGCTTGTCTGCATGTATGAGGCACTGGGTTCGATCCTTAGCACTGCATAAAATAAATAAATAAATAAAATAAAGGCATGTTGTCCACCTGCAGCTCCAAAAAAAGAATAATACAGGCACCAAAATAGCTTAAATACAGAGTGGAAACTTGCAAAAAAGGAAGATGAATTCAAGAGTGGAAATTATTAATTCCAGGTGGGGAATTTGGATATAAAAGGGTAGTAAAGGGTAGTGTGAATATTTTTTCTCTCTCTCTCTCTCTCTCTCTCTCTCTCTCTCTCTCTTTCTCTGTACTTTTTATTGATAATCATTAAGACACTTCTCCATTAAAATCCTTTCAAATTGCCTCCACATGCTTATTCATTAAAGAACTTTGCTTTGAATATAGAATCAGAGGAGGATCTTAATCTAGAGTTTCCAAATTCTCTTGTATCTCAGTATATTTTTCATGGTCCTCTTGGCCAAAAGAAATATCAATAGTTCTGTTTATTAAGTAGTTAGAACCAAACAACTTAATAAGTATTTATGTTCTGAAAACTTAGTGGCTGTTTAAAAAAGTAATATGCCTAAATCAAAAGCAAGAAGATACTTTTTATTCTATTCCTGAGTAACTATAATTACTTACCAATGGGATATATGATCCTGTTGGACATTGGTGTAGCTTTTCAATCCTGAGATTCATATTAGACATACCACTCTCTTATCCTACTGCACATTGATTTTCACATGCAACTTGCTTTTCATCACCTAGCTTTGCATAGCTCTGGTATCACTGAAAGAATAAAATATCCTTTGGCGCTGATGTGAGCTGCTGAGGTGCCCCAGAGAACCTTACCACATAGGGAACTGTGGGCTTCACAGATCTTCGTTAAAAATGAATAAAAGGATATTCCTGTTGGCAAGAGGGAAGGCTATATATAGGGGGGAAGGGCAGAGGGTATAGGGAATATTTACAAACCTTTCTTTCAATTTTGGTGTTAAACTTAAAATTGTTCAAAAAATAGTATTTTCTTAAAAAGAAAGAATACCTAGTTCATAGTAATCAGCTTGCATAAGGATCAACTTGACTAATTATTAGACTGTACAAGTTTGACCTTGTGCATTTATACTTCTATTCCATTCCATCAATCCTCAGTTGAGACCACCTGGCATTCTGCTCATTCTTTAGAGTGCATGTCACTCTACCACAGTGTGAAAAATGTCAAGGTAAAAACAGAATATAAGTAATTAAATTACAAGTTCACATCTCATCTTTAATCCAAAGTATTGTGACCTATCCTAAAATTTCCTCTCCTTTTATTCTTCCTTATTCTCCTCTCCTCCCTTTCTTCTTTCTTTCCTTCTGTTTCATTTATTTATTCATTTATTCCTTTATTCCACCAATTATATTAAGCATCTATTATATATTAGGCACTGAACAAGGCAATGGGATCCTACACTGAAGAAGGCAGACTTGATGCCTGTCACATGACACTTAGAGTTCATGGAGTGAAATACTTATTCATTGAAGCAATAAATATTCATGTAGCACTCACTAAGCTCCAGGCTCTGGCCTAGGCACTGGGGTCACAGTGCTAAGTCATTGCTAAATCGACCTGGAGAGGTTCCAGTTACAAGTTCTTGAACTCTTATTTAAACAATGATCTTTGTATCTCCCAAACTTCATCTTTTTGGCTGCTCTCCAGGAATGTTCTGGGGAGCTTATTTTTCAAATTTCCATCTCATCCCCATAGGAACCAAACTCCTAATGGAATTACTTTTCTCTTAATTTTATGCCATTTCTCAATTCCAATAGAAGATGGTGCACACTGCTTTCCAGCTCAGCATCTGTCCCTTCTTTTTCCAATAAATTGGTATTTTTTGTCATTCAACTACTGGCCCAAACCGATGGAAACCTACATGTACACATTACACATTATACCAACATGCTTAAGAGTAACATTATTCTTTAGAGAAAAAAAGGGGCCATATTCAGAACATACAGAGTTGAGGAGCCTTTTTCCATAATAATTAAAATATATCATTTTACATATGATCTAAATAAAATCTATAGCATTCTTGCAGTATAGTCATTGATTTGTCGATTCATTCATTCTTTGGTTGATAGTGTATTATTAAATTCTGAAATATGCTTCTGATATACAAGGTTCTGTCCCTCAGGGGCTCATATTCTATTTAGGGATATAGAAAAGGAAAAATACATAATATTATAAGTATGTAGTATGTGGCCATTTGGGAATATTTTTAGAAACTATAGTAATTGAATGCCAAGTATGCAATGGCATACCATTACATTATGGAAGATTTTTTTTTTAATGAGACAGGAAAATATTAATGAGGTGAAAAGTATAATACAGTATGTACAGTATTACAACAATAGCTCCCAAACCAATGAAAATACATGTAATGCAATATCAATAGTAATTATTCCTAAGTTGGAATTATAAATTATATTCATTTTTCTTCACCTTGAAAAATGTTGTCTTCTAGACCAATGCTGTCCAGTGGGAATATAATGCAAAATATGTAAACAAGTTAAAATTTTCCCATAGTAATATTACAAAAAGTAGAAAGAAATTTTTTTTGTATTTTATTTAACCCAATATGTCCAAAATATTATTTCATCATATAACCCATATAGACTTAATTAATGAGATATTTACATATTTCTTACTAAGTCTTCAAAATAAGAAGTATATTTTTGAGTTAGCACATTTCAATTTAGGGAAGCTGCATCTAAGGGCTTAGTAACTGCATGTGGCCAATGGCTTCTCTGTTAGAGCAGTTGTATGTTTTCTACAATGGACTTGTATTCTTTTCATTATGAGAAAAATGAGCATACAGAAATTTAAAAATAAAGCTTCTGGTGGAGAGAGAGAGAGACCAAACAAAATGACAGGTGTTACTATGTGTGTACTAAGAGGAGGGGGAAAAATAAGTTTGTCTCTCTGTCCATCTGGGTGGAAGTTAAACTGAAGCAGAGATTGAAAGGATGAGTAAGACTTTGCTGAGTAGACAAGAGCATAAGAAATGGATTCTTCAAGCCTACTTAGATGAGAACAAGGTGGGGACTTGTAAATAGTTTGGGGCACCTGAAATACTTCAACCTGGCTGAGGTCTTGGCTGAGTGTGACATATGGTAGAAGTAAAGCTTCACCTACCTGTGTTTGATAGAGCATCAAGGACTTTGCAAGCTGAAAAGAAATTTGGACTCACTGGAAAGCTACTGGAGGACTTTGAGCATGAATATGGCATGATTACACATGTATACATTTATGACATATGCATTTAAAATATATAATTGGCAGTGCTGGACAAGATGAAGGCAGAGTCAAAGAAACTAATTGATGAAATGTTAAAAATCATAGAGAGTGCAACATTTGTAAGATATTTTGGAGATGAGACAAATTGCATTAGTGATTGATTAGAGAGGTTGTTGGTAAGGGGGAAAAAAAAGAAAAACTTATAAGGATAATTCTTAGGTCCTAGAGAATAGCACTAAAATATAAGTTTGGAGCTGGCCTCAGTGCCTAAGAGAATCTTGTGTCATTTCCTAAGTAGAACACCAGGGAAGTAATAAATTCTAGGAAAATGTAATGAATTTGAGTTTATGATCAGTGAGGCTCAAGTGCCTTTTAGACATGCAGGTGGACACATTCAGGAAAAAGATGATATAGAATCAGAAGTCTGGTCTCTAGTCCACTTCATTCCCTGATATACCATTGATGATGACTTATCATCTTTTATCTTTTTCTCCACAAGTTCACCTTTAGACTCTCATTCACTTTTTAAGTCCCATTCATATACAAATGATAATAACAGATAAAATTTATTAGATGCTAAGTCTGCCAAACTCAATCTTAATGCTTTGTGTGGATCTTCATAACAACCCTGGGATGGTTTTGTAGGCGAGAAAACTAAGGTTCAAATACTCAAAGTAATTTGTCCAAGGTCTCACTTCTAATATATGTGAAGCTGGCACTGGTACTCCAGTGATGTGGCTTTCCCTGAGGACTCTCAACTTTGTCTTAGACATAAGATAATTCTGCATTAAGATCTTTGTCTTGAACTTCAGACTTAAAGGTCAATGTATTTATAAGGCATTTCTACATTTGGAGGTTACTACTATAAGCAAAATCCTCTCCAGATTCTGGTAACTGCTTACACATCTGGACTTATTTATATACTTCTCTCCCTCCCATATTCTACACTTGCACTCTTCTGAACCACTTGCATTTCAGCAAAAATAAATGCACAATAGATCTCATGGTGCACCATATATATCTGTTCTTTGAGATCAAGGCATACATTTCATAGTGGCCAGGATTGCTGTTACTCTCTTATAGATGAGAATTTCTAAAGGAATTCCCCTTCACCAGTGGGCACCCTGCCTCAGAAGCATATTGCATCTCATAACTGATCAGTGTAAGTGTGCAAGGCCCAGTTCCCTTGCCTCAAAGCAAGACAACTCTAAGGCCACTCCGACTCCAGAGCTTCTTTCATAGGACTGGCTAAATCCAATTTTGGAACTGCATTGCTATTTTATTTAACTTCTTTCTCTGCCTAAGCCTATTCCTTTGCTCTCTGGCAAGTGTTTTCTTCCAAATAAGAAACTTCATATCTATAAATCTGGATTCAAATCCTTTCCATAAATCTGCATTCAAATCTCTACCAAACAGTCTGTTTCCTCAGAAGCCTGACCAAAAATAGTTGGTACCAGAGTGATACTAGGAAGCAGTTCCAACATGAGATTTTGGAGCTATATTGCCCTTTGGCTGGCTGGCAGTGGACACTACATCACTGGTGGTAGGTGAAGTTTTGATGACCCATGGATGCTGTAGCAAGGCAAAGTAAAACCTTTCATTGGTAGTAAAGTGGGATGGGATACTGAAAGAAGATGTCCTGATAGTATACTATCAGGCATTTGAGAAGTTCTAGGAAAGTAGAAATTATAAAGACCATGGTTCAGGTAGCTTTGCCTGTGTGCTAACAAGACACTGAAGAAACACAATGATGGACAGAGATTGATGAATCTTAAATTTAGTGCAAATTGTAAAAGTCAGAAGACTGAAGGCATAAAAGCTCAGAACCAAACCCACAATGTGATTCTAAGTATAGCAGAGTTTTGGTGAAGATGGATATGTCAACATTGGCATATTTGTTTCATCAAGGTCTGGGCCTTCATTGGAAAGGCATGAGGCTCTGACACTTGGAGTACTCAGGATTGATGCATTTGTAAATCCTTAATTTCCTCTGAACTCTCAGAAGTGCCTTATTCTTTCCTGCTAAAAGATATTGGTTTCTCTTTGCTTACAGTATTGCAAGATAAGATACATTCCACTTTTCTTTCCCTTTCCTCTTACTTGTCTTCACTTTTCCTCCTGGCCACAGGACCAATAACCAGGGCCAAGTCACAACATAATAGGTTAGGAAAGTGTTTGGTCTGTCTATTAGGGGAAGAAAAGAACTATACACCCCAAAGCTATAGGGCCTATTCAATATGCAGCAGCAGGAACAAGGAGAGAAAATATAGAGGGATGGGTATTAAAACATAAATATGGATAAGGGGGAATTTATCAATATGTGAACAAGATTTAATACCTTGTAAAGAACCTAGTGAAGAGTGCTAAAGTGCTACTGCAATGGCACTTAGAAGCTGAATAAAAGCTATGGCTCACGTTAAAACAGCTAGAACATCCACAGAACACAGTTAAGAAGGACCAGAACATTCAGAGAAGTGATCTTCCTAAGTGGATATGGTATGTAAAGGAGAAAATATGCCTATTAACCAAGTTTCACTTAAGGGCCCACAGGACACTACATGTACCAGAGTGACAAAGAAAGCTCCCATGAGAGGGAGACCATAAGGGAAGCTCTGTAGGTCAGGGTAGACAGTGGAAGATACTGTGTCAGAACTGGGAACCCTGATAGAATTGAATGAGAAAGTCATAGAGGTTCATATGTGGCACTTAATTATTGGATGCAATGTGGTCACAATTTTCATAATAAATGGCTATTCTGAGTAATGCCCACAGAGGCCTGATCAACACTGGTCCAAGGAGATGGTTAATGGAACACAGTGTGACTACAGGAAGCCAATAATGATATGTTTGGTGAATGCACTCAAATGAACTGAAGAGAGATAAAAGGAGGTTGAAGGCAATTACCTCAAGGTCAAAATCCCTTGTCCAGTTTCAGAAAACTGAGTCAATTCTCTGTCTCAGATTTTTACTGATTCATGGAGAGGTCAGGTCTACCCCTGCCCCACCTCCAAAAAAGAAAACTTGCAACCCCAGGTTAAGCATTTATGATAATGATTTCCTCAATCCTTCCTCAAGGCACTATAGATTTTTGGTTGATTATGCCTTGAGAAAGAGGATTTCCAGTCATTTTGAATAGTGTTATACATAGATCTAAGTTGACATTAATATTCAGGGACTTCAAGTATCATTGTGGCTTCAATTACAGTAGGAACATAAAGGGGTCAATTTACAAATGAAAGCCTGACCTAGTTCTATTCTACAATGAGTTCACTGGGTCCATGAACTCACTAGGTGGTCATTTTCCTGGCCCTCAAATATAAACTTGGAATAAACATATTTGGTAGTTGACAGAACAGCTGTATTTGTTCTTTGGACTTTGGACTTACAAATTTCTCTACCAACTGAACAAGACTACTATCGTATGTGGGAGCAATCTGATGGCTTCATTGAGGGCATCATAGCCTCCATTCCAATCACTAATCTGCTTTCTAAAACAAATGATAACAGTGGACTATTATCTAATCAATCAAGTGGTGGCCCTAATTACAACTGCTGTACTGTAAGTGTCTTTGCTAGAGGTGACTAAAACAGCCTCAGACCCATGATATGTGGCCATTATTTTGGAAAATGAAACCTTCTCCATTGTTTTCAGAAACAAGAATCAAAAGCAGAGTGTGTTCATGTGGAATGGGTAGCAGTATATTATGTTCTTGCCCTGAGTTGTTAACTCTCCTGCTTTCTGTCAGAACATTGTCCAAAGAAATGTAGACTTTTCTTTCTGCAGAGCATTATATCCATTCACTGTATCAACGACATCATGTTAATTAAACTAGTTAAAGAGGAAATGGCAAGTACATTGGTGGCCTTAGTAATACCCATATTCTTAAAAGTATGGGTGATAAATCTCAGGGACCTGACACACCTGTTTTTAGGCATATAACCATTTGAGACATGCCAGGATATTCATTCCAGAGAAGAGGAGAGATTAATGCCTCAATTATTTTCCACCTTTAAGGAAAAAAACCACAACACTTTTATGGCCTCTTTGGTTTCTGGAGACAGCCTATTTTATACTTGAAAATACTGCTTCAATTCATTCATCAACAGACAGAAAGACTACCAACTTTGAGGTTCAGAGCAAGAAAGGGCTCTGTAGCATTTCTGGCACATGTGGTCTTAGATCACAAATGATAGGCATATGTGATAGGACAAAATATTATTTCAAGTATTTCTTAAAACCCAATTGATACATTATAATGTAGTTCCTAAGATTCTAGTGCAAGGTCATGCCTTCTGCAGCACAGAACTAGGGACAAATTATAATTAGTAAAATAACTTTTGCCATGCTTCTAGGACTTGGTCGAGGAAAAACATGGGGTATCAATTGGCCATAGCCAAAATTACTCATTATGGGACTTGATCCATCAAGTCATCATCACTTGATCCATCAAGTCATAAGATTGAGCTGAACCAACAGCAATTTTCATTATAAAATGGAAGTGGTATTTCTAGGGTCAGAAATGAGCAGAGCCAGAGGGCACAAGTAAGTTACAGTTGGCACAGATCTCTGTGTTATCCACCACTGTGACACTGGCACCTCTCCCTTAGCTTACACATATGACCAACTGACAAAGAATGGGTTTGTGGATGGATTGGTTCTATATGTGAATCTAAGCTGGGAAAGCCCTACTGCTACTCTATAGCACCAAATACTACCAACGATTAATATCAGAGAGTCACAACTGTTTATCCTCTCTTTGGGGGGGAAACAAAAAGGTCTGGTTGGAAGTAAGAATCAGTAGGAACTGTAGGAAGTACCGTACAGTAGAGATGAAATTTAAATATTTTTGGATCTCATGGTAATAACTAGTAAGGAACATTTACCAAGGAAGCGGCATTAAACAGCTAAGGAGATAAAATGACTCAGCCAGGTGATGTCATCCAATTTCTGTTATTGTCTCCACATTGCTGGCATAATGGATGCAATACATTAAGTCATTGCTGAGGAGCTGACTCAATGGCACCTAGTCAACACTAACTGAGCTATCCCAGCTACTGTTCCCAACTCCATTTATCTGCTGATTCTTCAACTTGCCAGCAACAGAGATCATTGCTGAATCTGATGCAAGTCCAGTGCTCAAAGACACTCATCAGCCACTTGGTGGCTAGTTGATTATGTTGGCACTTTTCTATCCTGGAAATGGTAGTGATTCATCTTGACTGGGCAAGAAACATATTCTGGTATCAATTTCCTGTTCCTCAATGCAGGGCATAAGCCAACACCACTATCAGAAGCTTCACAGAAATATTATAGAATATCTACTCACACCATAGATTGTATAACATAGCCTCAGACCAAACAATGATGCTGCAGCCCGGCACACAAAAACATGCATCCACTGGGTCTATTACACTGCGCACTGCTTGGAAGCTGAAGGTCTGAGAGATGATGAAATGACTTCTGAAAGAGCACCAGGGACTTCTTTAACCATCAGTCTGTGACAGAAAACAGAAGGCAAGTGAACACATGTGAGAGAGCAAGGAAGAAATCCAACTCACAGCTTCAAACTCTTTTATAATCAGCATTAATCCAGACCCAAACTTCCCATTAATTCCCATCTCCCAAGGCTTTTGCAATGGGGTTTCTAACACGTCTTTTGGGGGACACCTTTAAAACAGGGCAGGCTGCTGTTACATGATGAGGACCAGGAAGTATAAATTTGATTGTCAGGTTATTTACTGATTGTCTCTTGGAACTCTCTTGATTTTGTCAAGAAATGGATGGATGCAGATGTCCCAACATGGCATGTTGCCAGAGGCCTAAATACTCAGGGATGACTGTCTGGGCAACCCCAATGGGCAAGCCACCTAGACTAGTATAAATGTTAAACTAAGATGAGAGGAATCTGGACACAGGTGTGCAGGAGGGAGACAATGAGTGTCTGATTCAGCTATAAGAAAACCTATGTGGCAAACACTAGAGTTTGTCCTACTCACCTTCCTCTTATAAGTTTCCCTAGGAAAAGAGAGTGACTGGAAACTTGAAGGAACTTTCTCAGGTGGGATGAACTTACTATATGAATCCTGTGAATCCAAGGGGTGCAAAAATTGGTCTCTACTGGATGCTGTGGTATATACTACCTAGATCCTGTGGGCATACCACCTAGATCCCCTCCTTAGCACCACAGCATCCATCCCCAACCTACCAACTTGTTGGCTGCTGACAATTTACCGATGAAACAGTTTCTAGATATGGTCCTTGGTTAAAGGGAGCTGAATCCTAGAACTCCCATTTGTCTGTCAATTTCTTTTTTATCCTAATCCTAATTCCCTCATTATTTTATGGGTATTTTCTGGAAAGCCTTCCTGATAAACTACCTGTATGCAAATATCTATGTCAGCATCTGCTTTCCAGATATTCTTACCATAAGGTAAGTGATCTCCTTGCTTCTAGATTTCTGAACATAGTTGGGGTGTGTGCTTAGAGTGTCCTTGCCCCCACCTCCTCCTTACCTAAGCTGGTAACTCTCAACCTGCCGCCCATTAGACGTGTTTGCATTGCTTTAAAGAAATTAGCAGTGCTGGAGATCTGCCCCATAATAATGGAATCAGACGTTAAAATCTCGTAACAAATATATACATTCAAAGACTATTGTTTCTAACACATAATGATGGTTGAAATATAGTGACCTTACAAATGCAGCCTTGTTATTTGGGTGACAAACATTTCTTCTGAGAAGTCATCCACAATGCAACCACTTAATATTGAGAATTTACCCTTTATGCTTAGTTCTTTTTGAGGGCTTGCTACACTCTATTTGAATTGTATGCTCACTAGTCAATTTTACCCACTGGATTCTGGGCTGCTTGAGAGAGAGACTGTGTCTCAATATTGTGGTGGCTGTGAAGGATAGCCTAGTGTTTGGTCATACTTCTTTTTAAATACATATATTGTTATGGTTTAGATGTGGTATCCCCCAAAAGCTTATAGTATGAGACAATGCAAGAAGGTTTGGAGGAAAAATGATTGGGTTATAGCACTAACCTAATCAATGAATTAATCCCTGATGGGATGAACCGAGTGGTAACTAGAGGCAAGTGGGGTGAGGCTGGATAAAGTGGTTCATTGGGGGCGTGGCTTTGGGGTATATATTTGTATCTGACAAGTAGGCCTTATTCCTCTACCTCTAAATATTCCCTATATGACCTCCATTGCAGGTAGGGAGAGGCAAGTATTCCCCAAGAGCTAATCCATACAATCCATATTACTAATAATGCCTTCTCTTGTTAAAGTGATACTCATAACCATAACCAGGTTTTGTCAAGCTTTGAAAATTTATTTTAAATCCCATGATGATTCAATTATTGGATAAACATGTTTTAAATTATCATATTTGTATGAGTATGACTGAGTTTTCTTTTAAACTCTATGTTTTATACTTGTACAAACAAATAGAAGTGGGTCACAAGAGTTAGCATTTGCTCTAACAGGTGATTAATAAGTTATTTACGTTTGGGAGCTTATATTGGAAGAATTTAACTAAGCACTACATTGGTTGGGGTTCAACCAGAGAAGCAGAGCCATTAGAATGTGACACAAGCATATTTAGTGCACTTTTAATGTTATTTATTTATTTATTTATTTATTGGTACTGGGGATTGAACCCAGGGTTGCTTTATCAGTGAGCTGCACTCTTGCTAGGATTACAGGCATGCACCATGGTACCCAGTTAGTGCAATTTAAAAAAAAAAAAAAAAAAAAAATTTCAGATGTGATTGTAAGGACTGGTTAGGCAAGCTGAAATCTATAAGGCAGATCACCAGAAAGAAAAGGATGAGGACTCTCCAGATATAACCTTGTGTTAGCTTTCCACCACTGTGACAGAATGCCTAAGATAACTAATTTAAAAAGAGGAAAGGTTTATTTTGGTTCTGTTGCAAAGGTTCCAATCCAAGTGGGCCCTGTTGCTTTGGGTCTGGGGTGAGGCAGGATATCATGGCAGGAAGCATGTGGAAGAGCAAAACTCTTCACCTCATGGCAGACAGGAAGTGAAAAGAGAAAGAGAGGAAGGGGCTTAGGTCCCAATATTCCCTTCAAGGGCATGCCTCAAATGACCTAAATTCCTCCCACTAGGCCCCACGTCTTAAATGTAACATCTCCCAATAGCACCACAGGCCAGTGACTAAGCCTTTAATATATGGCCTTTTGGGGCCACTTATCCAAACCACAGCACAGCTGAAGTTTCTATTCACAGGTAGAATATCTTCATCAGATAAGCCTGGGCTTTGCTTTTATGACTTTTCAACTGACTGAGTCAGAACTACACAAGTTTTAAATAATCGCTTATTTAAAATCAGTTTATTATGGACTTTGATTGCATATACAAATACAAATATGTTGATGGCAGCACCTGGATTAGTGTTTAATTGAGTTATTGGGGACCATAACCTAGACAAGTTGGCACATCAAAACATCCTGAAAATCACCATGGAAGAGGCTACAATGAAGGTTAAAAATGTTGTCATCATTATGAAAAGCAATAATAATTTTATATCTCTAGGCTTCAGTTTTCTATGGAAAAAGCAGCAATTTGGATATTACTTTTTGATTTGATCAATGTTTATTTGTTGATGTGCCAATAATGCACTAGACTAGCCACACTCATTAATTTTGTTGATAAATACTATCAATTTTGACTCCAAAATATGCTGAGAATCCTACTCTTCTTTCCATTTTCTACTATTACCATCTGCTCCAAGTCACTATCTTTTCTTTCCTGGATTATCCTAATAGCCTCCTTAATTGGCTTCCCTGTGTCTCAGTTAGTCTCCAGTACAATTTAATCTTCTTATTGCCACTCATGTAATCTTTCTCAAACTCAAGACAGATCATATTCTTCCTCTGGTTAAGAACTCTGAAGGATTTCTTTATCACTCAGAGTTTAAATCCAAGTCCCTTTATGGACTGTGCATTTCTACATAATCTGAGTTCATTTCTTCACTTGTCGCCCAGCTCTCTCTCCCTCTTTTACTCCAGTTCAATACCATAGGCCTCCTCATGTTTGCTTCATCACCCAAGCACATACTCAGAAAGACACTTGCACAAGCTTTTCTCTTTGTCCAGCATAAGAAATCATTTGTTTCCTGGCTTCCCTAAGGTCTCATCTCAAAGGTCACTTTTGTATGGAGGTATTTCTTGGTCCTCTCTTAATAAAAAACTCCCCCTTGCTATTCATTGTGATCACACTCTAGGTCCTCTCCCTGTTTTATTTCCTTTATATCTATTGCTTCCTTATATATTGTCTATTATTTGTGTCTCCCACTAGACAGCAGAGTCTTGGTGTTTTTGGCTACTGCTGTGCCTAGCACAGTTCCTGGGGTGTGTCTGGCATTCAAAAATATTTGTTGAATGAATGAAATAGGTAAAAATTGTCTACTTATCGTGAGAGTCAGGAAAAAAAAATCTGAATCCTGTCTAAGCACAATACAGTGCTTTTGTGCTGAGAAAAAAAAAAAAAAAAAAAAGAAAGAAAGAAAAGAAAAGAAATCCTTCTTCTCCATATCAAATTTGGCAGGGAATTCTCTCTGCTTTTTTTCTTTTTTGAATGGAATTGTGCTGTCATTTCTCCCATGACCATTCATTGAATGGGTGTTTCTATGGTTACCGTGTTATTTCTAGTCAGAATGCTGTTGAGGAGAAACCTGAATTTGGTATCTCAGGAAGTCAAGATTCCCTTGACATGCTATAAAGATACTGATGGGTTTCCACAAATCAGCTTCCTGCTTCATTCAGCAAATAAGTTGGAGAGGTGGATTGGAAGACATATTTAGGGTTCAACTTGAGTTCTGAAAAATGGCTCTGTAGGAAATAAACAAAATGAGCTACCAATATGTTTGCTCAGCAGTGATGAGCCCAGTGAAATCTAATTTTTCCTTGCTTCCCACCAAGGAGACCCTGGCATTTTAATTGTCATTATGCCCTCACCTCTGTATCCAATCAAGCTGTAGATTCCTTAAGCTACTTATTCTTTCTAGTCTATTCTGGGAATAGGAATAAAATTACAGATGAGTGTACCTCTACAGCCTAATTTGTGAATTCACCCCAGAAAACAAATGAAGTATGCCTAATGTTACACATTCAATGAGCACATGGGGATCTGGCTGTGCTAGTACAGAACAGAGGAGCTAAGTATATAACTTAGATGCATACCTAACTCCTTAAGCTCAATTTCTATGTGCATAACTAACATAGAGAATTACTAGGAAGTCAGAATATTTTATTCCCATCTTCATCTATTTCCCTCTTTTTTGTTGTTCCTACCCTAGTTGTTCTACATACTCATCTCCAGTCTGGCTCTCATTGCTCATAATCTATCCATGATGAACTTTTATACTCTTGTTTTTATTGAATTATGAAAATGTAGAAACATTTCTACAGCTATACAGACAACTTCATGTAATCTTTAAAATATAGAACATTGCAAAATGCAAATTAATTTGCATATGTATGACCCAAATAAAACAACTCTTTCACGTCCAGTTCCAGCTTTATAAGAAATGCAAAGCCAGTGTCAACATAATCAGTGAAAAGTAATTTAGCTTCTGTTGAAATTTCTCAAATACAGCAAGAGAAATACATTTAAAGCATAGAGCAACATATTTTTATTTTGAGCCTTGCTGGGTTTCTGTTTGCTAGTTTTCTCTCCATAGGCTGACTCTCCTTGCTTAAGCCCAACTCCTTACCAAAATGTTTTTAAAATTTTTTTCAGGACTTAACCATTTCTCCCAGAGAACACATTACTCTTGAAATAACCAAACTTTCCTTTTTTATTCATTCAAAATTTTATTGAGCATATACTATGCACTCTACAAGGAATAAGTACTGTTCTCCAATTTTATGAAAACCAACATATAATGTTTGCAACCTGAAAAAAGATAGAGAAATATGCTATAATCATTATATCATCAGGCAAGATGTAATACGTTTTGGGAATCAAATAAATGCATGAAGTCACAAGAGTTTCTGATCTTTCTGGATAGCTCAATTCCTTATTTCCCTAGTGAACAGTCTCACTGATTCTTTATCATTCAAATTTTTCCTACACTGCCTTCTAAAAACTGATAAAAATCTAAGGCACCAATCTAACCTGGTTTAAAATTCACTTTTTGTTGATGTATTTCATGACAAAATTGCTCTGTCTTTCTGATATAGGTCATTAGCTTCTTGACTAAGATCCATGTCTTTTTCTAAGTCTATCCCTGCACCAAGAACCTGATATTTCACAAATAATAAATAAAAAATGGCGATGACTGCCTGCCTGAGTCTTCATGATCCACTCACTGGCTTCTGGAGCATATCTTTTATTTCTTCTCCTAGAGAATATGGCACACACTTCTCAGATCAATTGAAAAAGTTAGTTTGGCAGTTTCTAACCAACATTTTAAAAAGACAATGAAAATAGATGGAATAGGTAATTAGGTGAAGTGATTTCCTGAGACTATACAGATTGAGTATAAAGAAATATGGCACCTCATCTGGGCCAAAGAAAGGTTCAGCTGTTTGGATTCTTATTCAATCAAATATGGATGAAAAGGAAATTATGCTTAACAAAATGGACTGAGTCATACACAGTTGGCTCTCAGGCATATCACTTCCAGAATGTGACTTGGGAGCTACATTGGCAATTTTTTCTTAGACAAAATGGCCTTAGACTCCTAAACCCTCTGTGGGTATCACTGATTTATCTCCCTGAGGATGAAATGAGAATGCTTAAAGGACTACAGTGTTCATGGCAAAGTCACTTGTGTTTTGGAACCTGTGATAGGAGGAATTGCATCAAGTCCCACAGGGTAGACAGAATAAATCTGAACACATTCTATGTGATCATTTCCTGACTTCACATTGGCCTCAATGTCATGGTTGTTTCATTCTGGAGTCTTGGCTTTGGGGTAGACAACTCCACATTAGGCTAGCCATAGCTACTAAAATGTTAATGTCATAGTTTGAATCTTGAATGTCCCCCCAACTTGCATGTATTAAAGCCTTTGTCCCCAACCTGCGTCATTATTGGGAAGTAGTAGGTGGGTCCTAGTGGAAGGAAGTTGTGTCATTGGGGGTGAGGCCTTGAAGAGGATATTGGGACCCCGGACCCTCTTCTTCCTTCCTCTTTTTGTATCCTGGCTACCACGAGGCGAGCAGTTTCTTGTGCCAAGTGATGTCCCCATGATGTACTGCTTTGCCACAGGCCTAAAAGCAATGGGACCAACCAACCATGGACAGAAACCTCCAAAGTTGTGAGCACAAATAAATCTTTCTTCTTTATAAGCTGAATATATTGGGTATTTATTATAATGATAGAAAGCTGATTAACACAGATGCTATGTAGACAGAAAACCAAATGTTTAGATTCAGAGATATAAATTTTAAATTATTAGAGAAAAATTTAGACCAATACCTTATTGTTTCTAAATTACTGTTTGTCATCAAATAAGTAAGCATTTAACTTTCTTATTGAGTTTATTAGTTTTATTCAGTTAGTTGCCCTTCTTCCAGTTGAACATGATTTACATTGGGACTCCTCCTTTGTCTATTTCTTTTAATTGCTTTTACTGTACTATACTTATAATCTAAGCTCTGCAAGCTTATGTAGGCTTATACAGTAACTCTCATAATTTGACCACACAGATAGATAAATTTTTTAATCTTGTTTTCTATATTAGATCATCAGATAACATTCAGATTTAATACAATCCCATATTGATTTCAAAAGTTACAAAGTCATAACCCTAGTATATATGCTTTTAATTTATATGTAGTAATTTGTATAAAGTAATAGAACTTAGATGTGTAGATTTTCAGTAAGGATGACCCAGTACTTTATGTATATAGTTCAGTGAGAAGGTATTTAGGCTGCTGCCAGTTCCAGGTTTGCTGCACAACACTTATAAATAGCTCAGGAAAGCACACCTAAGGCCTATGTATCCCTGAGGGCTCCTTTTCCACTAGGATACCACGAGCTATGTGGCATCAGGAGCCACAGGTTGGGTAGAAAAAGCAAATGTTGGCAAGTTCACTTCTTCTTAAAGTAAGGTTTGATATCAACTTGTGGTTGTTACTGCTTTTGGGGTCACTGCTAGATTACTATGAGCTGGTGTACTTCACATCACATCAGTTGTTTCTGGGATGTCTTAATGTTCTTCACATGCAATTTACAGATGGTTGAAGATTCACATTGGAATAGTGCATTTGTTTATAGATAAAGAGAAAAGCACAGCAACCTCTCAGGTTGAGAACAGGCACCAGACAGCATTGAGAAGAATTCAATCAATAGCTTTCATTTCAACAGAAACAGCCCATTAGGTAGATGAAATAGCTAAGGGTTTTATGATAATGGTTATATTTTAAAAAACAAGTCTCAGACAATAGTTTCTCTGTGCAGTCACACAGCTATACAACCTGGGTTTGACATTTGACTGAATTTGTTTTGTGTGAATTTGACTCAGACTGATAATTTTTTTTAAAAAAAGTGGTCTCCAATAGTAGTTAAAAAAATATTTACAAGTGACATTTGGAAAGTGCTCATAAAGATGCTCCGGCAAAACTGTCTTACTGTTTGTATTTGCTAATATTTGTCAACTAAAAAAAAATTTAACTGATTTTCAAACGCTTTGATATTTCTTATTACTTGCCAAATTTTATTCTCTTTGTTTTTAGGCCTAGCCAAAAGCCAGAAGAGATTAAACATATAATAGAGCCCAAAGTTTCATAATATATGAAATGTGCAGTTTATTACTTACAAGGATCTGTAATATTGTTACTATTTTCTTAATAATGCCTGCAGCTGACCCTATTAAATAGTGCTGCACCTGCCAACATTCCTTCCCAACTCTGCCATCCCACTGGCCTTGGGGCCTTTTTAGGATTCCCATGAAACCTAAGATGTAATTACATCTTCTTATAAACTCCCAGAAAGTTCATGAGGTTTATTCATTTATTGAACAGATATTTATTGAGCACCAGACACGGGGCATACAGCACTGAACAAGACATAAAGTTTCCTGCCCTCCTAGAGCATTCATTCTAGAGGGAATTTAAATTAAACCAGCCCTCCACGGACTGTGGACCTGAATCCTGCAGAGGCCTGAATAGGATTCCTAGTCATGTTCAATAATCTGCAAAATAGCTGATCCCAAATCCATTTCAGATCCTATTTTCTTGGAGTGTGGGGACCCTAGAAGGGACTAGAGATTGGAAATCTTATCTTGCAATGGGTGGAGGATACCATATAGTACTCTCCCTTTTAGTTTACTTTAGTTGAGGGATATTGGCGATTGTTCTCTAAATAAAATAAAATGAAATGCAACAAAACAAAAACAAAATCAAAACAAACTTTATTGAACATCCTGTTTCTCATTACAGTTCTAGGTACAAGACAAGCATACTGCATAGACTGTCTTTGCCTTCCAGAATCTCAGCAACAACTAGTTTACCTGAAACACAACCCAATTATACTTGATTGTGAGACTTGGAAAACTCTAATAAAAGAGATCTGAGTATGGAATACAATGACTTTTGCAGTTTATTTGTGCAATATTTCTCCCTGCACAGATAAAATTATCTGACCATTGGCTATAGCACCCTTGTCAGATGTTTTTATAGTAATATCAAATATGGCTTCTGTATAGACTTCCTTCCGCAATTGTCTCTAGATCTAATTCATAACTTACACTAATACAAAGAGTTTCTTTCTTTATTTTAGTTTAATTTTAATTCCATGCAAAGCAGGCTGTCAAAGGATTTGAGATCTTATGTTGTTTTTGAATTTTTTAAAAATAAATTCCTGACAGTTACATAGAATCTTAAAGTAAAAGTTGCTTTTTTTTGTTCTGAATTTCCTACCTTTGTTAAGACAATAATCTTTATCTATCAAAATAGGAGTGTCAATTTAAGAGAGAGAAACAGCTTGAGATAAAGTTGTGAGCAGTCTTGCTATACAAATGACAACAGAAAGATCTTGCCAATGGATGAAAATGTAAAAACACTGATCAAACTACAAACGTCTATGAAGATTCAGGGGTGGGGGTGACCAATACTCACATGTCCCCTAAGAGTTTTGGGGAAACTATGAAAGCCTTGTAAATATATGTCACTGGGTGAAAATGTAGGGATGTTGGAAAGAATTTTTGTAGGTTGACAATACCTAAGTTTTAAATTTATGGCCCTTTGATCCACAACTTGAAATTTGCTCTTTAGACAGACATTTAAGTCTTAGACAACTGAACTGTCTTTTATCATTTCTAAGTCTAAACCCTACCTGCTCTTAAGGTCCAGATCACCGCATTAGCTGCTGCCATTGGCAAATGGTTGAAGGTTTTTCTTGAATCGTGGTTTTGCAAATAACCTTTCCTTATTGATCTGGCCATGTGTTACACAGAGCCACCTTAAGTCTCTCCTCTGGTCAGTCTTTGCTCTATTAATGTCTCCTCGTTGGAGGTCTAGAAGACAGATGTTACTTTGCTGGTGCGAGAAAGCTGTCTTACAGAGACAGCTGCCTTCCATAGAACCAGGCATCTGTGAGCTTGTGGTCAACCTAATTATATTGCAGGCTAGACAGGGCACCTTATGTTGGCTCTGGTGAATGGGCCAGGAAACAAAATGATAAATCTTTATGATCAATCCTGGTTGTTGGACAGGAGGGAAAAAGACCCCTAACCCTACCCCAATTTTATTTTTCATTAGCCTCTTGATACTATCTCCTGAATAACATTGAAAGTAAGCAGCCTATAAATATTGTACAAGTTCCCAATACTAAAAGCTGATAAAGTTTATTGTACTTATAAAATAAATAGAAGGAAATGCTTTCAGTTTCCTCTTTACAGGTCTGTGGGGAGATCCCAGGTATAATTTATTGTTTCAATTTAAAAAATGTAGCCTCTCTTTCTTGCTCTTTTTTTTCCTGTCTTGTATTTTATGTCTCAAGCACAATACATATGTGATCATGTACTCAGACATTATCAAGACTCTGTTTCAGACTCTTATTTTCATTGCATCTCCTTAATTACCTCTTTAAAGACAATTCCCTCATAAGTTTTCATTTTTTTTTTTCTCCATTTCTTTTCCTATTCTCTCATGTCATTGTGTCTAAGCTTCCCCCTATTCTGTTTCTACTCCTGAGCAATTGCCTACATACTCATGCTTTCATGAATTTATAAGATTAACTAGGGCCAGTACTCTGAAACTAAAAATAAAAACAGCTTATTCTGGTAATGATAATCCAGACTTCGTTATTACGTTACATGAAGAAGAGTCTTCTGAGTATTTGATGACTACAATCTGACTTTCAAATGCATGTAAAATGCAGAGGTGTGGATAAGCCTCCAGCCCCACATAGGCTCTCCTTTTGGATTAGCCTGTATTGCTCATAGGTTCTGGAAATCTGGTCTTTCATTGGACATAAAAATGGCAAAAGCTGTGGGAATCATCTGGTATGATATCTTCTTTCATTTGCACCACTTATGGGTCTATTATTTCTGAGGTGTTGCATTTTGAAAACAAGTTTGGACTTGAATTAACACCCTATATTTTTGGAATCAATGTGCACATAAACTTTCCTTAATTAATTACACTTCACACAATATCCTACCAGGCAGAGGTGGCAGCAGTATCTTAGTTTCAGGATGAGATGGGAGAGAATAGTGCTGATTTCCTTTATTTGCCATAGTTGATACTGCTGGTTGTCAGTGAAGAGTTTTGCTCCCCCAAATGTTGAAGTTTGAATGTTAGAGAAGCACGCCAAGGCAAGCAAATAAAACAGTGTTTATTTAAAGACTTCTCCCGGGAAGGAAAAGGGGGCCATTACTGGTATCTAGATATCCCAAGAAGCGAGGCAGGTCTGCCTTTTTATATGTCCCAGGGCTTCCTTTGTTCTCCTGCTCTCTTCCCCTTATCTCTCTCCTTCCTGCATAAGTGAACAGGCCTGGTGGGATGGCCAAAAGGTGAGAAGCAGATGGGCTGAAGGGGAAAGGGCAGGATGGTGCAGCCCAAGACACATGAATTGACAACTTTAAAGCTCCCTGTAGGGAGGGGCAATTCCTGGAACAGGTTACCTTGGCAGCAGGTTGGGGCAGGGGCAGGTTCTTGATAAGGGTGGAGGAAGGGCTCTGAAGGAATTAACATTCCAATGCCTCAGGGAACAGTCTCCCAACAGTCTCCAGCTTCCCCAGAATCACTCAAAATTGGCTTTCTTGATCTGACCTGACTCAATTTACCTATCTATACTGACTGCCTATCAGATTCTGGCTTCATAGTGACCAACCAAAAAGGAAGCCATCCAATTTTTGACACTTCAGAAGTTCCGAGCTTTGCCAAGCAAGACTAATAAAATGTAGAGGTGTCTTTACTAATGTCTTTTCAAGAAGGTTATTTGTAAACATATATGGAAGGGCATATGCAAAATAATAAACACTTTAGAGCATTAAGGATGTACCTAATTTACTAAGATTTTAAAATAATAATACTTGATACTTATTGGGGCCTACTATGCCACAGAAGTTGAGATGCATTAAAACATATTTTCTAGTTTAAATTTTATAATAAAACTGAATAATAAACCATCACTTTCAGTCCACAGAAGAGAAAAATGGTGTTGAGTAAGTAAAGTAACTCACTCAAGGTCACCTAGGTAATTAATGGTGGAAACAGATTCGTATCTCAGCTCTTCTTGACTCCAAATCTGTGCTTTAACCAAATGTAATTTTAAAAGTTCTATTTTAAGTCAGAACACAGTCATCTTTGTGGTGACTGTTTTTAAGATACATAAACATTTCAGAGTTGTTTGCTCTTTTTTGTTGCAGTAAGAAAAATCTAGATAACACCTTGCAATGCTTGATCTTTCATTAAAAAGGCATTATACTCTTGCACAGCTCAGAGATAACATAAGCAGGAAATATTCATAACTAAACACATTATAAGTTGACTTTATATTAGTATGCAGAATTTTATTTTTATTTCTGAAACTTAAGAAGCATTTTTTCCCTTTAACTTTGGAGATAAAAAAATCTCTGTAATCTACACCAAAATATTTTATTTATCTAGTCCAAGGAATAGCTCTCCTTAATAACATTCTTATAGAGGTCCCAATTTTAAGTGAAAAAATAAAGCTATTTAAATTTAAACTTTGGGTTTAAATAGTATTGTTGGTCTCAAACAGCATTGTTGAGTAGTATAAGTACAATATTTCTTGATAAATTACCAAACTTCTAAATTAGGCAATCAGTGATTTGTGCTGTGTGGTCCAAATCTATCTCTTTCCCTGTAACACAGTATTATACTACAGCCAAACTAGTTTTCAAAACAGTTTTCTTCCATTTAGAGTATCTTCTTTCCTGCTAATCTCTCTCTCTATTAATGAGAATTCTCTACAGAGAAAGAATGAAGAGGATAGACAGATGTAAATTTATTACATTTATATATATACAGATTTGTGAGAGGGGATGTATTAGGGAAATTGACTCACACAATTATGGAGGCTAAAAATTCTCCCAACAGATAACTGCATCATGGAGACTCTGGGATGCTGGTAATCAAAGCATGGCTCAGTTTTAATGGGTCATGATTTTGTATTATATCTAACAGTTCATGGCCAAGCCCAAGGTCTCCAAAATTTGCTCTAATTTTTTTTCCTAGAAATTTATAGTTAATGGATTTCACATTTAAGTGCATTTTCCGTGTTGGATTAATTTTTCTGAAAAGCATACACTCTGTGTTTAAATTAATGAATATGCAAATGAGCATCTAATTATCCAGCCCCATTTGTTCAGAAGACTATATATTCTCCATTGAACTGCATTATTTTTGTCTTTATCAAAGACCAGATAACTCTGTGTGTATGTTTGTGTGTGTGTGTGTGTGGGGGGGGGGACTTCTTTCTAAACTCTTTATTTTATTTCAATGATCTATGCCCTTTCTTTTTTCTAAAATTCCACACTGTCTTGGTCACTATACCTTATGTTGAGTGTTGACATTGGGTAGTATCAGTCTTTTGACTTTGCTCTTCTTCAGTATTGCAATGGCGATTCTGGGTCTCTTGCTTTTCTATATAATATGGTTTGAATGTACCTTCCAAAATTCATATGTTGGAAACTTAATCCCAATGCAACAGTATTGAGAGGGGTATTGACTCTCTAGCTAGGATAGTAAATTTGTCTTTTTCTACTTGTAGTTCAATCTATTTTTTTCCTCATGTATTGGGACACATAGACAATAAGAATTATTTTGTCTTCCTGGAGAACTGACCCAGTTACCATTTGTAATATCTCTCTTTAGTTCTGTTAGTTTCCCTTTTTCTGAAGTCTGCCTTATCTGAAATTAATATAGCTACTTCTACTTTCTTATATCTTTCTCTACCTGCTTATAGGTTAAAAAGCCAATTTGTGTGCTTATATTTAAATTAGATTTTTTAATGACAACATATATAATTGGGACTAGTTTTTTATCACTCTATCTTTAGTTGATGTGTTTGGGTCATTCACATTTAAAAATAATTTTAAATCTGTTCTTTTTAGTTATTCTTAACAGAATATATTTTAACATACCGTACATACATGGAGTATAACTTATCATTCTTGTTGTAGATTATGTGGTGTGACACTCATTGTGTATTCATATATGAACACAGGACAGTTATGTACGATTCACTCTACTGTCTTTCTCATTCTCATACCCTCTCCCTTCCATTTCCTTCCATTTCCCCCTGTACAATCTGGTGAACCTTCAATCCCACCCACCCACCCACCTGTTGTGAATCAGCATCCACATATCAAAAAGAACATTGTTTTTTTTTTTTTTTTTTTTTTTTTTTTGAGACTGACATATTTCACTTAGAATAATGGCCTTCAGTTCCATCCATTTACTGGCAAATGCCATCATTTCACTTTTCTTTATGGCTGAGTAATATTCCATTGTGTATGTGTACCTCATTTTCTTTATCCACTCATCTATTGAAGGTCAACTAGGTTGCTTCCATATCTTAGCTATTGTGAACTGAGCTGCTATAAACATTGATGTGGCTGTGTGACTATAGTATGCTGATTTTAAGTGCTTTGGGTGTGTACTGAAGAGTGGGATAACTGTGTACAATGGTGGTTCTGTTCCAAGTTTTCTGAGGAATCTATATGCTGCTTTCCAGAGTGCTTGCACCATTTTGCAATCCGACCAGCAATGTATGAGTGTACTTTTTCCGTACATCCTTGCCAACATTTATTTTCACTTGTATTCTTGATAATTGCCATTCTGACTGGAGTGAGAGGAAATCTCAGTGTAGTTTTAATTTGCATTTCTTGAATTGCTTGTGATGTTGAACATTTTTTTCATATATTTGATGACTAATCGTATTTCTTCTGCTATGAAGTGTATGTTCAGTTCCTTTTCCCAATTATTGACTGGGTTATTTGTTATTTTGGTGTTAAGGGTTTTGAGTTCTTTATATTTCCTAGAGATTAATTATCTCTCTGAGGTGCAGGTGGCAAAGATTTTCTCCCATTCTATAGGCTTTCTCTTCCCATTCTTGATTTGAAGAATTCTTAATTTGAAGATTTTTTTGCTTTGAAGAAACTTTTTAGTTTGATAATGTCTGATTTATTGATTTTTAATTTTGCTTCTTATACTTCAGGAGCCTTTTTGAGAAATTTGGTTCCTAAGTCAACACCATGGAGATTTGGGCCTACTTTTCCTTCTAGCACAAACAGGGTCTCTGATCTAATGCCTATGTCCTTAATCCACTTTGAGTTTTGTGCAGGATGAGAGATAGGGGTCTAATTTCATTTGGTTACAGATGGATTTCCAGGTTTTCCAGCACCATTTGTTGAAGAGGCTATATTTTCTACAATGTATGTTTATGGCATCTTTGTCTAGTATGAGATAACTGTATTTATGTGGGTTTGTCTCTGCGTCTTCTATTCTGTTCCACTGGTGTTCATGTCTGTTTTGTTGCCAATACCATGGTGTTTTTGTTAATATAGCTCTGTAGTATAATTTAACGTCTGGTATTGTGATGCCTACTGCTTCACTTTTCTCACTAGGGATTGCTTTGGGTATTCTGGGCCTCTTATTTTTCTAAATGAATTTCATGACTGCCTTTTCTATTTCTATGAATATCATCTTTGGAATTTTAATAGGAATTGCATTAAATCTGTATAGCCCTTTTGGTAGTATGGGCATTTTGACAATATTGATTCTGCTTATCTAAGAACATGAAAGATCTTTCCATCTTCTAAGGTCTTCATTTTCTTTCTTTAGTGTTCTATAGTTTTCATTGTAGAGATCTTTTACCTCTTTTGTTAGGTTGATTCCCCCAATTTTTTTAAATTTTATGGCTATTGTGACTGTGATAGTTTTCCTAATTTCTCTTTCAGTTGATTCATCACTAATGTATAGGAAACACATTTGATTTATGGGTATTAATTTTATATCCTGCTATTCTGCTGAATTCATTTATGAGTTCTAGAAGTTCTGGTGGTTTTTTTGGGGTCTTCTAAATATAGAATCATGTCATGGGCAAATAGGGATAGTTTGTTTCTTTTCCTATTTGTCCCTTTAATTTCTTTTTTTTTTTTTTTTTAATTTCTTTCTTTTGTCTACTTGCTCTGGCTAGAGTTTCCAGGACTATGCTGAATAGAAGTGATAAAAGAGGGCATACTTGTCTTGTTCCAGTTTTTAGAGGAAATGCTTTCAATAATGATGTTGCCTTGGGTTTAGCATAGATAGCTTTTACAATGTTGAGGTATGTTTCTACTATTCCTAGTTTTTCTAGTGTTTTGAACATGAATGAATAATGAATTTTGTCAAATGCTTTTCTTGCATCTATTGAGATAATCATGTGATTCTTGTTTTAAAAAAATCAAATTGTGTGCTTTACTTATTTTTTTATGTGTGCTGAGAATGGAACCCAGTGCCTTGTAGGTACCAGACAAGCACTCTGCCACTGAGCCACAAACCCAGCTCATGATTCTTGTTTTTAAGTCTATTGATGTGATGAATTATGTTTATTGATTTCTGTATATTGAACCAACATTACATCCCTGAGATGAACCCCACTTGATCATGGCGCACTATCTTTTTAATATGTTTTTGCATGCTATTTGCCAGGATTTTATTAAGAATTTTTGCATCTATGTTCATCAGGGATATTGGCCTGAAATATTTTTCCTTGATTTGTCTTTGTCTGGTTTTGGTATCAGGGTGATACTAGCTTCATAGAATGAGTTTGGAAGCGTTCCCTCCTTTTCTATTTAATGGAGTAATTTGAGGAGGATTGGTGTTAGTTCTTTGAAGGTCTTATTGAAGTCAGCTGAGAATCCATCTGGTCCTGGGCTTTTCTTTGTAAGCTGTTGATGGTGTCTTCAATTTCATTGCTTGAAACTGATCTTGTTTAAATGTTCTATGTCCTCCTGATTCAATTTGTGTATGTCATATGTCTCTAGAAATTTGTTGATGTCCTCAAGATTTTCTATTTTATTAGAATATAAATTTTCAAAATAGTTTCTGATTATTGTGTTTCTATAGTGTCTTTTGTTATATTTCCTTTTTCATTGCAAATTTTAGTAATTTGAGTTTTCTCTCCATTAGTGTGACTAATGGTTTATCAGTTTTATTTATTTTTCAAAGAACCAACTTTTTTGTCAATTTTTTGGATTGTGTATTTCAATTTCATTGATTTCTCCTCTGATTTTAATTATTTCCTGTCTTCTACTGCATTTGGTGTTGATTTGTTCATTATATAGGGCTTTGAGATGTAGAGTAAGGTTATTTATTTGTTGACTTTCTGTCCTTTTAATGAATGAGCTCAATGCAATGAACTTTCCTCTTAGTACTACTTTCATGGTGTCCCAGAGATTTTGATATATTATATCACTATTCTCATTTACCTCTGAGTATTTATTTTATTTCATCCCTGATTTTATTCTGCTATCTATTGGTCATTCAATAGCATATTATCTAGTCTTCAGATGTTAGAGTAGCTTCTATTTTTTATTTTATCATTGATTTCTAATTTTATTCCACTATGCTCTGATAAAATGCAAGGTATTATCTCTATTTATTTATTTATTTATTTTGTATTTGAGAAGGGTTGTTTTGTGCCCTAAGATATGGTCTATTTTAGAGAAGAAAGTGTATTCAGTCATTGATGGATGAAACATTCTATCTATGTCTGTTAAGTCTAAATTATAAATTGTATTTCTTATGTCTATAGCTTCTTTATTTAGTTTTTGTTTGGAGGATCTATTCAGTGGTGAGAGAGGTGTGTTAAAGTCTCTCAGTATTATTGTGTTGTTTATTTGATTTTTCAAGTTGAGAAGGATTTGTTTGATGTGTGTAGATGCTCCATTGTTTGTACCATAAATACTTATAATTGTTATGTCTTTTGATATATAATTCTTCTTAAGCAGTATGAACTTTGTCCATTCTGATTAACTATGGTTTGAAATTCACTTTATATGATATGAAGATAGAAACCCCTTCTTGTTTATGAAATCCATGTAAATGATATGTTTTTCCCATCCTTTTACATTTAGTATGTGAATGTCTTTGCCTATAAGGTGAGTCTCTTGGAGACAGCATATTTTTGGATCTTGTTTTTTAATCCACTCTGCCATCTTATTTCTTTTGATTGATGAGTTTAGGTCATTTACATTCAATGTTTTTATGACATATGATTTTTATTCCCTGTCGTTTTGATTTATTTCTGATTTTTAATTTCAATTTGTTTCTCTTTGGTTGACTATTCTTCTAGTGTAGTCCCTCCCTTTGCAGGTTTTCACTTTTATTTTTCATTTCTTCTTCATAAAATATTTTATTGAGTATGTTTTGTAGAGCAGGTTTTTTAGTTGTGAATTCTTCTACTTTTTGTTTATCATGAAAGGTTTTTATTTCATCATCAATTTTGAAGCTTAATTTTGCTGGGTATAGTATTCTTGGCTGGCATCTATTTTCTTTCAGAGCTTAATATATATTATTCCAAGTCCCCCTAGCTCTGAGTGCCTGGGTAGAGAAATCAGCTAAGATTCAAACTGGTTTCTCTCTAAGTGTATATAGTTGTTTTTCTCTGGCAGCCTTTGAAAATTCTATCCTTATTCTGTATGTTAGGAATTTTCTTAGTGAAATGCCTTGGTATGGGTTTGTTGTAATTTTGTATATTTGGGGTCCTGTGAACCTCTTGTATCTGATTTTCTGTTTCATTCTTTAGTTTGGGAAGTTTCTGAAATTATTTCATTGAAAAGATTGTGCATTCCTTTCATTTGTATTTCTGAGCTTTCATCTATCCAAACAAATCTTAAATTTGGTTTCTTCATGTTATCACATATTTCTTGGAATTTCTGTTCATGGTCTCTTAACATCTTTTCTCCATGGTCAACTTTAGTTTCAAGATTATATATTATGTCTTCATTGCCTGAAACTCTATCTTGCAAGTGGTGTAGTTTGTTGGTGATGCTTTCCATTGAATTTTTAATTTGGTATATTGATTCCTCCATTTTGAGGATTTCTGCTTGATTTTTTTTTTTTAGAATCTCTATCTCTTTATTGAAGTGATCTTTCACTTCCTGTATTGTTTCTCTGACATCACTCCTTACATTGTCCTTTACCTTGCAGTTTAGTTTAACTATATATATTCTAAACTTCTTCTCTGACATTTCTTCCACTGGGGTAATGATGGATTCTGTTATTGAAGTATCTTGGTTTGTTTGAGTTGATTTGTTCCCTTGTTTTTTTTCATGTTGTTTGTATGTCTACCCATCTAACAGTATGGATGTGAGGCAGTAGAGTTTCTACCCTGTAGACTTATAGTGTCCTTGAAGGTTTCCAGTACCTCAACATTTAGGGAGAGACAAATAATAAGAACAACCAGTGCAAACATTATGCAACATTAAATCAAATAATTTCTGCAATGGTGTCTACAATGTTGTCACAATAAACAGAATTGATATGATCAGTTATTGCCTACAATAAAAGCAGTAGGTTTGTGAAACGATTTACAATTTAAAATGGTGGACAGGGAGACAATAGAAGTGATGTAGGATGTGATGATGAGGTGGGAGGAGGAGAGAGGATAGAAGTAAAAAATGAAAGTAAGAGTGAAAGAGAGAACAACAGAGATTGGCTGTTTCTAGAAGAAAAGAAAGAAAGAGATTCAAGGGAAATAGATAAGTGAGATAAAATACATATATAATGTAAAAATTTTAAAAATTTAAACTAAAAATATACAAAACACAACTGAAATATACTAATCAAACTTCCTGCCTCAAAAAACTGATCCATGAAAAATAACTGGTTTAAAAAATGCTAGCAATGAGAAAAAGATAAAAATAAAAACAAATATGAGTATGTATAAATGTCCATGAGCCATTAAGGTCACAATTAAGCAGAAAAAAAGGTGGAAAAAAAGATCTTGATGACAAGTTAAAGAACTTTTTCTGTTGGAGTTCAAAAGATTCTCAGCTTCCTTTCTCCATAGTTAGGTGGGATTGTCTGGAGATGATGCTTATTCCACCCTCAGGGTAGGGTTGCTAGGGTGAGAGAGGTAATACTGTAGGCAGAACTTCTGGAGGGAGGGTTTAGGCTTAGGCAGGCTCCAGGCTCTTCACTGGATACCAATTGGTCTGGAGGTTTTAAATCACTGCACCTCTAGGGCCCAGCAATTGCCAGTCCATGCTGGAAGATTCTACCCACTGCCCTTTTAAATTCTTGGCCAGGCACATTTCTCCCAGCTGGTCCTGCAAGCAGCTGGATTAGAGGGGGAGGGGGAGAGCTTGGTGGTTTCTGCAACCAGTTGTCCCCTGTGTAAACCTGTCTCCATGTTTATTTTTCTCATAGTCACTCAATCACACTCTATGTCATGCAGTGTGGGTTTGCCAGGTCTGTATTTCAGGCCAGAATTGGGTTTGCCAGGACTTGGCTCCCTCAGCTGCTGGTCCCTGTGCTGTGTCTGCAAAATGGTTTCTTCCTCTGTCCTCTGTTGGCTGCTGAGAGTGATGTGGTTTCTTCTTCATATAAGGCTACTGAGCAGTGCACCTTTCAGCTTAGTTGGGCAGTGTCTGACTTCTAAATTCTATGTACCCAGGCATATCTTAGTCCTCCTAAAAATGCAATTTCCTTTAATTCCCCTTTCCCTCTACTGTGCCCACTGAGGGACCACTCTGGCTAATGCCTCCGACTGTGGCAGCAGCTATGATTCTGGAGATTTCATATTCATTTCACTATATCTAACTCTCTGAGTCCCTGATCTGCTTTGAGTATCCAGTATTAAATTCCAGTAAAGTCCACCCCCCCACCTTTTTTTTCCCATTCACCACCTTGCTGAGATGCTGCCTGTCTGCTATCTTGGTTTCATGCCACAGAGCAGCCAGGAAAGCAACCTGCTCTATTCTATTTTGAAACATCCTGGGTCATTCACATATAAAGTGTTTATTGATATATCTAGATTAACATGTGACATGTTTATAACTGTTTTCTATTCTTTGCTCTTTGATTTTCTTCCTGATTTGTGCCTTCATTTCAGTTAATCATTTCATATGATTCTAGTCTTTTAATTTAACTTCATATAAATTTTTTATTACAAGTTACCTTTGAGTTTACAACATATATTTATAACTACTCTAGATATACCTTAAAGCAACACTACACTGCTTCACAGATTATGCAGGTACCTTTTAACAGTGTTTTCTCAGTTTTTCCCTCTCATCCCTTATGTAATCCATTTCTGTATTAATTTCATATGCCATGGTTGTATAAAACATTGTTATTATAACTGTTAACAGTTATCAGAGTAATTAAGAATAAATACAAAAGCTTTTATTATATCTTTATTTCACTCTAATGTTCTTTTTTCTTTTATGTTGATCAAGGTTTCTTAGTTATACCATTTTCCTTCTTTTTAAAGAAATTTTAATAGTTCATGTGGGACAGGTATGCTATTAATAAATTCTGTAAGTTTTTATTTGTCTGAAAAAGTCCTTCATTTCTATAGGATCTGTTCAGTGGAAAGAGAAGTCGATGTTGGAATTATTTCTTATAATACTTTAATTCTTCCTCTTTTATCTTGCTTGCATAGTTTCTGATATAAAGTAATAATTTTTACTTTTTTCTGTATAAGTAAGGTGTTCCCTCTCTATCTTTGACTTGATCAAAATATTATTTTTCTTTGGCTTTATGCAATCTGAATATATGTCTGGGTGTAGTTTTATATATATATATATATATATATATATATATATATATATATATATATATATATATATATATATTCTGTGTGGTCTGAATTTCCTTGGTGGGTGGTTTGTTGTCTGTCATTAACTTTTTAAAGTTTTAAGCCATTGTTAATTCAGATATTTGCTCTATTCCATTCTTTTTCTTCTCCTTTAGTATTCCAATTATGTATTTTTATACCTGTTGAAATTATCCGGTGGATCTTAGATTTTGCAAAATCATTTTTTCACTTTGTGCTTTAGTTTGGACAGTTTTTTATCAACACATTTTTCAAAGTTCTTTGATTTTTTCTGCTTTAGTCAGCTTTTTCACTGCTGCAACTAAAAGACCTGACCAGCACAATTGTAGAGGAGGGAATTTATTTGAGGGCTCATAGTTTCAGAGGTCTTAGTCCATAGAGGCTGGCTCCATTCCTCAGGGGCTCAAGATGAGGCAGAACATCATGGCAAAAGAGTGTGGCAGAGGGAAGCAGCTCACATAATGATCAGAAAGCAGAGAGAGAGGTCTCCACTCTCCAGATACAAATATATACCCCAAAGCCATGGCCCCAATTCCCATCTCCTCCAGCCACACCCTACTACTTCATTTACCACTTGATTAATCCCTTTCAGGGGATTAATTCACTGACTGGGCTGAGACTCTCACAACCCAATCATTTCTCCCCTGAACCTTCTTGCATTCTCTCACACATGAGCATTTGGGGAACACCACATCTAAACTATAACACTTTCCTCAACTGTCCAGTCTTCTAGTGATCTCATTTTCATTTCTGTAATACTGTTTTGTTTTTAATCCTTTCTTGGAGTTTTCATCTCTGCTGGCACACCAATCTGTTCTTATATGGTTTCTACTTTTTCTGTTTGAGTCTTTAATTACATTAATCATACATATGTTAAATACCCCATCTGTCTGATATTTCCAAAATCTGCATGGTGTCTGAGTCTGGTTATGATGCTTGCTTTTTCTCTTCAATCTGTATTTTTACTTGCCTTTTAATATGGTATGCAAATGTTTTGTTATTGAAAGCAGACATAATATATTGAGTAACAAATTAGGAACTAAGGTGAATAGACCTTTGGAGTTAATTTGGCTTGTGGTTAGGCTGTTTATTATCTGCTGCAGCTACAGGTGTTAAGGGTTTCACATGCTTCTAGTGTGATTATGTCTTTCTCCCTGTTGTCTTTATGTGTGCCTAAACACTCCTTCTTAAATAAAATCTGGATTTTATAGCTGTAAGAACTGTAAGATTCCATTGTTACCATACTGTAACCCTCTGGGGTTCTCCTTAAAATTGTAGCTTTGGAAAGTTTCTTACTTTCATAAAAGTCTACACTCTTCTTCCAGAAATTCATCCAAATCATCTATTAAGCATTCCAACCAGTTACGGCCTTAGTGGCTTCCACTTCAGGTAAAATAATCTTGGCTGTGATTCTTCATATTTACCTCCAGACTTCACGGTGAGAGTTTGCTCTATGACTTCAGTATTTTGATGGGTCTGTTTAAGAAAAAAAAATTAATATTTAGTTTTTAGTATTTTTTTCTATTTTAAGGATGAAAATAACCACTGCCAAGCCATTTAAATGCTGGATCTCTAATCTCTATTTTTATCCCTCCAAGAGTCCAGCATGGTGTATTGTGTTAGCAAGTGTTTCTTAAATGTTTGAGTTAGAGAATAAACAATCCAAGTTTAGGTAAAGATGAGCAAATTTTCACATTTTATTGAGAATTTCTTACTAAAATAAAATTTGGAAAAGCTGAAAAAATGTAAAATAACTGTGGTTCTCTGTGTTTTTCAAAGCTTATTTTGGGTGATTTGGATTAGTAAAAGGCAGAAACTAGGAAATTTCTTAGAAACACAGTTTTCTAAATTGGTAAACCAACATGCAATTGCATTCTTGTTTTCAAAACTTGAAGCAATGCATAAGCACATAGATTGAAATGAAAAATATTCCCTCCACCAAAGTCTGCACTTTTACTTGACTATTAAGAATGCTGTTTATTTTTTAAAAATATGTTTCTAAAATATATCATGGCATTATATAAATATCTATCTTAATCACTCTTTCATTTGAGAGATAGTTATTGTGTTCTAATTGTGTATTAATACTTTTCTAAGTGCTAGGAATGTAGCAGTGAGAAAAAAAAAATTCCTACCCTTATAGATCTTTTAAATTAGTAGAAGATACAGATATTAAACATGAAGAAAATTAACATATAATGTATATCAGGAATTATAGATTTAATGAAAAATTTAAGGCAAGAGTGGTCATGAAAGCTTTTACTCTTCATAATTTCATTCTTTTTAAAATTTTATTTTTAATTATTCAGGTAATATATGTCAATTTACCCCATAGTTTAATTATTAACCATCCTTGCTTAATAGAGTTGAAATATAATCCCTAGATTTTTATGAAAATATCTTCATCTTGCTTATCTTAATTATTTTTCCACATATTGGTTGCTTCATTCATTTCATAAATATTCATGAAAAGCCCATCATTTGTCAAGCATTATTCCATATGTTGAGAAAAGTACAGATGGAAATATCTACCTGGAATATATATAGATATGAAAATTTAGGTTATTTCAGTATCTAAAGCATGTGACCTCTCTGTTTTAAGATATTAATATATTGACTTCAGTTTTTTTTATTATAGACTACTGCTAATTTAATTATATATGGATTTAAGTTCCCTCTCTCAGATCAACTATTCATTCTTTCCACAAAACAGAAGATGAAAGAAAGAGGAGTTTCAGCATCAATTTAGAGTATAGAAAAGGAAGGTCTTCATCAGAAGGAAGGAGCTAAGCATTTACTCTACAAAGAACAAAACCACACCCATCGCAATGCTACCCTTTGTAGTTAGAAATTGGTGGAATTTATTTTATATGTAGAGCATTTTCTTTTTCTTAGTCTTTAAAAAAACTTTTGTTGAAAGTTTTCTTGGGAAAGTGACTTTTAAGAGAAATTTCACCTCACACACAAGACCAATTTAGACAAATTTTCTGAAGAGACTGAGCAGTTCCATCATGCAGCATTAAACACAGGGTAGGAAATCAAATCCACTCTCCCAGTTTAAAATAGTAAACTTGAAATAATATAATGCAACCCTGGGAAAGGATTATAAAATAAGCAATATGGTTTTTGTGTTTTTTAAGGACAATATATCGTATGTTTTTGAATTAGAAAAAATACAGTTAAAAACTGAGCAACTTTAAAAGACTGGACACAGATGAATATTTTGGAAAATGGTTAAATAATTGATAAAATATTTTGGAAATATTGTCTCATTTTATATTCTTAACAATCCTGTAGCATGGATATTATTGTTATGTTCTTGAAGCTGTGGGTCAGCAGAAACACAAGACTTACCTATGGTGCTCATCCCCTATACTTTGGGTGCTCATTCCATTGTGTTTCTATTAAATTATTTTATTTCAGTGACTCATCCAAAATCACATTATTTGTGGAAGCTTTGAAGAGAAAGCAGATTAAATACAATGGTATCTGATGAAGAAATGTTGATTAAATGTAGATACAATAAATATAAACAATTTAGAAATAAAATTATCTTTTTCACCTCTCAATGGTTTGCTTTTACCAAATTATTGCTCAATTTATTCCTCTCACTTGATTTTATGCATCTCACCCACCTCCTGATCTCCTTGAATCTTTACTTTGCCTTCTTCACATTTACTGTAAGCATTTTTGTAATAGTGAAAAGTTAAAATGGACTCATATTTATCAGTGAATGGATATTTGCATTTACAGAATATACTAGATAGCCATTCATGTTAAAAATTCTCAGAAAAATAGGAATACAGAGAACCTTTCTCAATTAATAAAGAAAATTCCACAACTATCATCATACTTTGTGGTAAAAGACTAAATGCTTTACACCTAAGATCATGAACAAGTTAAAGATACATACTCTCACTGCTGTTATGCAAAGGAGTGTTAGAAGTTCTATCTAGTGTAATATTCAGAGAGAGAGAAAGAGAGAGAGAATGCTCAGAAAGAGGTAAAAGGTCTTTATCTGAAAAATGATATGATTTTCTATGAAGAAAATCTCAAGAAATGTATAAAAACAAAAAGAACAAAGTTTGCACCTAGTAAGTGGATTCAGCAAGGTCACAGAATCCAACATTAGATTGTACTTTTGTGTGCTAACAATGAACATAGTAACACTAAAATTAAAAGTATAATACCATATATATCAGCTTAAAAGATGATAAACTTAGGTGAAAACCTAATCAAACATAAGCAGGGCCTGTATGATGAAAACTACTACAAAACACTGATAAAATCAAAGAAGATGAAGTAAATGGAGATGTATCATGTTCATGGATTAGAAGAAAACATAGTAAAGACATCAATTTTTTTCTATGACATTACACAGCATGCATTTTATTTACATCCCAATAGAATATTTTTGTAGATATAGACAAGATTATGCTAAAATTTGTGGGGAAAGGCAATGATACAAAGTAAGAAAAAGAAGCACAAAGTGAGAGTAATCACTCTAATTTTAAGATTTATACCTACAGTGATCCAGACACTGTGGTGCTGGTGGAGGGACAGACACATGATTTACTGAAACAGATTAGGAATTTTAGAAATATACGTACCAAAAAAAAAAAAAAAAAATCCCACCTAACTTTTAAAGAACATTTTAAAACAATTAAAAAGTAAGAAAAGTAACATTTTCAACAAATGTTTTGGAGAAACTGGACTTCCATGTGTTAAAAAACAACAACACAACAACAAACTGGACCTAAGGGTCACATCTAATGAAAAATTAACTCAGAATGAATCAGAGACTTAAATGTTAAATGCAAAAGTATAAAACTTTTAGAAATAAGCATATGAGAAAATCTTTTCGGAATGTAGAACTAGGAAAGAGTTCCCAGACTTCACACAAAAGCACCATTAAAAAAATGATGAATTTTATTTCATTAAAATGTAAAACTTTTTCTCTATACAAGATCATATTAAGTAGATGAAAAGACACTACAGACTAGAAGAAAATCTTTCAAGCCACACATTTCATATGTGCTTCCTAACATATATAAGGAACTCTCAAAATTCAAGTCTAAAATAAATAGTATAATTGAAGCACATGCAAAAGGCATAAAAAGGTATTTCATCAAAAATATTTTCATAAATCAATAGTACATGAAAAAATGCATATCATTGAACATTATGGAAATGTAAATTAAAGCCACTATGAGACATCAACACATACCTATCAGAATGGCTAAAGTAAAATATAGTGGCAAGACCAAATGCAGCAAGAAACTGGAAAGTTTGGATTGCTCATTCATTGCTGGTAGAAATATAAAGAAGTACAGTCACTAAATTTTAAAGTCCTAAAAAACTTTACATGCAACTAGTGTATGACCCAACACTTGCTCACTTGGGCATTTACCCCAGAGAAATAAAGAGATGTTTACATAAAAACCTTCATAATGATATTTATTGTGACTTCATTCATAACAACCTAAACTGAAAACAACCCAGATGGTGAGTGGTGAGCAAATTGTAGTAAATTCATCCCATGGGATACTTTGCTTGACAATAGAAAGAAATGAAATACATCATATTTTAATTATATGAATATCAATATTCTGGTTGTGATAATTTTTTTAAGATAGTAACATTGGGGGGAAAAACAAGTAAAGAACCCACAGAATCTTTTTGTATTCTTTTTTACAATTGCTTTTGAATCTACAAGTATCTCAAATTTTTAAAAATCACCTTAAAAAATGATGGAACTTTTATAAAATGGATCCTTCCTTCCTTCCTTCCTACCTTCCTTCTTTCCTTCCTCCCTCCCTCCCTCCCTTTCTTTCTTTCTTTCTCTGTCCCCCCAACTCTAAAATGTTAAGTAAACATAAATTAACTTTATTGTATTGTTACCTGATATCATTTGTCCTACCCAATGATAATACATGCTTCTTGAGGAGATGAATGAATTGCAGGTATACATTCAGTACATATTTTATTAAATCATCTGGATATTTGCGACAGTGGTCCTTCTTGGTTTACCAGCATAGACAAACTTCAATTGCAAAATCCAACTCAGTTCCTTTATCCTCTGCAGTTCTGCAGCATTTCACACTATTGGCCTCTTCCTCCTCCTTAGAACTCTTTTTATTGATTTCTGTGACACAATAATCTTTTGATTCTCTATTTCTTTTATCTTGTGACTCATTCTCTAACACTCATCTTTCCAAACTCTAAATATAAATGTTACTTAAATTATTTTATTTGGCTTCTTTTTCTTCTCTTTAATTTCATTTATAATTTCATATTTTTGACTTTTTTATTAAAACATATTTGCAGATGGTAGCCTAATTTTCAGTTCCAGGTCACACCTAAATTTTCAAGCTTTTATTTATAGCTGTTTGATGAACACTGCCATCTTAAATTTCCTTCTAACTCAACAATTCCTGAGTAGAACATCTTTTGTTATCCATACATCTTTGTACTTTGTGCTCCCTATTTAATAAGGACCCCACCAGCTTCAATAACAGGAACTCCATATGTTCAGTCTTGACAATAACCAAGAAAACTTTCAAGTTTTTCCCTAGGAAAGTGGCTGTCTCTTTTCTCATACCATGTTTCCCCACTTGTTTATTCATTGCCATGGTAACCAACTGCACAAAGGTGCATCCTGACAACACCTCAAGTCAGTTGCTCCAGAGATCTCTGACTTGCTGACCTGAGGCTCCTATACAACATGTGATTTTCTGTAGAACATGCTTAGCTGATCTGACACAACTATCTGGGGCAAACTTGACCAATTGGTAACAAGGGATTGAGAGCTTATAGATAAATATCATCAATTTTATCCCATCAGGTAGACATTTCTGAAGACTGCTCTCTATAGATCCTTGGAGTTCCCAAGAGAACTGGATTAATACCCAGCTGCCCACAGCAGTAACCTGCTCAGTAACACTTCCTTAAATTGACATTTCCACCTTTCTGGTTTCATTCTTTTCATACAATTCTTCTCATATGTTCTTTTAAGCTCTCTTCCAAAAATAGGATTCATAAATTCTAGTCCTTATCTCAAGCTTTGCTGTTTAGGGGAGATTAGGCTATGGACCACTGTCCAAAATACTAAGGTAAGTTACTTGCATTTTATTTATACATAATGAAGAATTACTGAAAAAAAATTACTAGCTATAATTTGGAAGGGTTGATAAATTTTCAGGGTTTAGGATGAACTGAACAGTGAAAATAGGAGACTTTTGTAGTAGATCAGGGATGGGTAGAGAGAACCTGAACTATTGCATAAAAAGGTGGTGATGATAATAGGATGTTGTATAGGACTTGGCATGATTTGATACTACTGGGGTTTGGAAGGTTGGAGGGACAAGCCACAAAGATACTTTTACAGCTTTATGCCTGAGTGTTATTGATTGAATTGTGTTCCTACCACACCCCAAATTGTAATCTCCAATACCTCAGAATATGACTTTTTTAAAAAAAACAGAGACATTAAGTTGTACTTAGTCAAGAAGAGGTAATTCTGGAGAAGTGTTAACCCCTAATCTGGTATGATTGTTGTCCTTATATAAAGAGAAAATGTTGCATAGATGGTACCGGGGGAGAATATATGAAGGTGATGATAGAGCTTAGAGTGAAGCCCCCACAGGTTTAGGAATACCAAAGCTCATCACCCTCTCACCAGAAGCTAGGAGACAAGCATGGAATAGATTCGACCTCATGTCCCTCAGATGAACTGACCCTATTGAAACCTTGATTTTGGGCTTCTAATCTCTGAAACTGTGAGACAATAAATTTTTATTGGCTCAGCCATCTGATTTATGATACTTTTTAATAGTGGCCTTAGGAAACTAATAAACTTATAGTTAGATGTCATTAATACAAGTAAGGAAACGAAGAGAGAGGGAACCCACTGAGATGAAGGAGAAAGTGGGAACAGGTCCATGCTTCAATTTTTGTCATACCTGACTCATTTAAAGAGAAATGTAAAAGATGTGAGTACAAATTGGAATTGCTGTGTGAAAGGGTGGGAAACATGATCCCCATTTAGTTGGAAAGGAAAGCATTATGTGAAAAGGGCAGAACTCATCTTCGGCATGTAACTAATGAATCTGCACTTGAAAAAGCATGCTCACTCCTTTAAGCCTTAGGTGGATAGGGAGGAACCAATTAGGTAAATTGAGTGAAATTCAGATAAGGAATTTGTGAGAATGGAAGACTGGCTTTGAGAAAAGATGAAAGGAAAGGAATGTACTTAGCTAGACTAAGTGATGATTAAGTGGAATTTGATGATAAAGGACACATATTTTAAAGGTGAAGCTTCAAAGAAGAAATGAAATGATATAAAGAGAAAGATGAATGCATTGTACTAATTTCATTATGAAAACAGAAAAATGTATTTCTAACAAGGAGGTGAGAGAGACCTGCTTAACATGACAACAGAGAAAAAAACAAATTAGGTAGAAACAATTTAAAGTTTGGAATAAAAAAACAAATTGGCATCAAACTAACTGAAGGAAAAATGAAAGTAAGGAAAAATATGACTGATAGAGTTAATATTCAAAATATATGAAGTTATCCCATTAGAAAAAAACATGTCTAATTTTAAACATTAAAATATTCTTTACTAAAGTAAACATATGTTACTAAAAAATAGTTGACAAGATGCTCCAAGACACTGATTACCAAAACATGTAAAATAAAACTATATTTTTATTAGGTTGGTAAAATTTTTAGTGATGTAAAATATTTTGTTAGTGAAGGTGTATGGATACTGGTACTCTTGTATATTACTGAGAGAATTAAAATATGTCTAAACTCTTTTGAGCCAATTTCAAAATTATTTTCAAATTTAAATATACCTATACTTTGAGCCAGCCAATCAACTTGTAGGAACTCATCCTACAGTAAACTTTCATGAATTCATAAAGAAATATTACCATATTTTACTGTGTAATTGGGTAGTGAAAAATTAGAAGCAACTAAATGCTGTTATTAATAGAGAAATAATTAAGTGAATGATGAATGATGATAGTCATGACATAGAATACTTGTGATCATATAACAATGAGGTAGATTTCTGTATAATTTTTATGACCTAAGAAGATACTTATAATATATTTTTAAAGCATAAAAAGTGAAGGATGAGATATTGTTAGTCATAAGCAAATAGAAATATATTCGTTAAAAAGCCGTACCTCTGGTAAGTTCAAGTATGGATGATTTATTTTTATTTTGAGCATCTTTGTATCTTTTGAAATGTTTTCAAGGTGAGTGCATTACTTTCATAATCAGACTTTTTCACAAAAGGATAAAAGAAATCCTGGTTAAGGAAAAAAAAAAAAATAAAGAAAAAGCAATGATGTTATGGTTTGGATATGAGGTGTCCTGCAAAAGCTTTTGTGTGTGAGACAATGCAAGAAGGTTTGGAGGAGGAAATGTTTGGATTGTGAGAGTCTTAAACTCAGAGAATTAATTCCTGATGGGATTAACTGAGTGGTAACTAGAGGCAGGTGGGGGTGTGGCTGGAGGAAGTGGTTAATTGGGGGCATAGCTATGGGTATATAGTTTGTATCTGGAGCTGGAGTCTCTGTCTGCTTCTTGACCACCATGATGTGAGCTGCTTTCCTCTGCCACACACTCCGCCATGAAGTTCTGCCTCACCTCCAACCCTGAGGAATGGAGCGGGCCTTCTCTTGATTAAGACCTCTGAAACTGTGAGCCCTTAAACAAATTTTTGTTAGATAATTCCAGGCTGGCAGGCCACACTTCCCAGGTACCTTGGACAGGCCACACCTCCCAGGTGCTTTAAACTGGCCACACCTCAGGTCCCTTAAGGAGCCAATCATGGCACATGGGTTCCCCTTCCGATCCCAGGCAGCCTATGGAGTCAGGGGTCCCTGGGACAACCAGAGTCGCTATGTAAACCCCTGCCAGGCTGAAACTCGCCCCTTTTTTTCGCCTTTCTGTCCCTTTTGCCCTCTTTTTTCTTCTTTTCTTTTTGTTGCCCGTCTCCTCTCCCCCGCACCAGTTTTCCCTTCCCCCTCCACATGTCCCTCGGCTGATTAATAAACCCCCTTTACTACACGGTGGTCCCAGTGTGTGTTCATCTGCCCTTCAATTTTCCTCCCCCACAGTTGTGCTAGTCAGATCCTTTAGTCACAGCAGTGACAAGGCTGACTAAAACAAATGGATTCCCAAGTGCATAAAGAGAAACAAACGAACAAACAAACAAAGAAGGGGAGATAGACAGCTTCAAACTTCTTCCGAGTTTCCGCTGAAATTTTGCAATAAACTAATTTATCATTTTTTCCAGGCACAGGCTCAAATTAAATGCTGAAAAGCTGGAATCAAGTCACTTAGCCATTAGCAAGACTTGCAAAAGGATGAATGTTTTGGTTTTGAAGCCAGAATCTAATAGGCAGTCAGTATAGATGGGTAAATCAAGTCAGGTCAGATCAAGAAAGCCAATTTGAGCAAGTCCCGGGAAGTTGGAGACTGTTGGGAAACTGACCCCAGAGGGACTGGAATGTTAATTCCTTCACAGCCCTTCCTCCACCCTTATCAAAAACCTGCCCCAACCTGTTGCCAGGGTAACCTGTTCCAGGAATTGCCCCTTCCTACAGGGAGCTTTAAAGTTGTTAATGTGTCCTGGGCTGCTCCTTTCTACCCTTCCCCCTTCAACCCATCTGCTTCTCACCTTTTGGCCATCCCACCAGGCCTGGTCATGCACAAGAAGAGAACAGGAGAGCAAAGGAAGCCCTGGGACATATAAAAAGGCAGACCTGCCTCGCTTCTTGGGACACCTGAATACCAGCAATGGCCCCCTTCTCCCTCCTGGGTGAAGTCTATGTTACCCCTTTTAAATAAACCTCGCTTTATATGCTTGCCTTGGTATGATTCTCTAATGTTCAAACTTTAACATTTCGGGTAGCAGAACTTGTCACCAGTAAACGGTGGTATCAGTTTCAATAAGGCTTTCATGTTGTTGGGTTTTTTTTTTTTTTTTTTTTTCTGATTTATAAACTGCAGTCATGTAATAATAAAAACTTGCTTTATAAAAAATGGCCAATAAGAGAGAAGAAAGGCATATTCGGGTGAGCCTGTTCCTTCAAAAATATATTTCATCAGGCTATCAGTCTTTATATCTTAGGAAAAGATCCCTATTATCTGTAATTTAGCTATGATTTGTGTGCACCTGGCACTTGCCCTCCATTCCCTAAGTCATGGCAAAAGGTTGTTTTCTTCCCGGCTACAGGCTGAGCACATGAGTTCAAGGTCTGAACTGTCATTGCACCTCATTTTCTGATCACAGTACTTAGTTAGGGATTGTACTGAAAAGAATCTATCTTAGACTGGGCTCCCCACAAGTGGACCTTGAGTGTGGGGAGTGGGGAAAAGTGATTTATTAGGAAATATTTCCAAGAAAAATCTAGAGGGAAATGGAGAAAAGAGGGGAGAAAGTCATGCAAGGGTGCAGTATGGAGAAGAGCGTTGTGAAGGGTGCTGTGCCAGGGTTCCACGGTTCAGGGTACCAGTGTTCACTGGGAGGACTCTGTGCACAGTTGTATGGAAGGACTGCACTTTTTTTTTTTTTTTTTTTTTTTTTTTTTTTAACAGAGAAAGGATACAAAGCAACATTAGCAAAGAGAAAAGGCAACTGGGGTGAAGTCCAAAGAAAATGAGGATTAAACTTTTGAGGGTCATCTCCCAGAAGAGTCACATAAGAAATATTTAATTCCTACAGTAAAGGAATTGTGACAGTTTATGCAATCTTGCCAAATCAGGAAAGCTCACTAGAGGCTCAGTGCTCAGGGCTTTTACTGGGGGCTGGTCACGTAGGCACAGTCTATCATGTTCTCAAATTCCAAGCTCCCTGAAGGAAAGCAGGTGTTCAGCATAAACCACATTGTTTGTACAGATTAGGTGCAGTGACTTTTTATCAGCAAATGATGGAAAACCTTCCAAAATTCACATTCTCAAAAGCCAACCAGGGGCAAACATTGAGCCAGCCTTTTTAAAGACTAGGTTTCAGTCTTGCTATTAACTTCTTTTTCCACAGGTACTTTGACTAGATCCCCTTGGAAAGCTCTAAAAACTGGACTACAATTCACTTTTGGGTAGCCAGCTAGGATGTATTTCCACACCTGTCAGTCATTGATTAAAGGATACCTGCCAGGAACATAGATTTCCAGGCATTTAGTGATCTGTGTGTAGAGCTAAGCTGGCTCTGGCTTGCCTGAAGGCAAGTCCTCTAACAAAGAGATGCAGGTGCTGGCTGGAGTGATAGCTCACTTGGAGATTCATGCATGAAAAATGGCTCTGGCCCTGAGAGGATATAGGTGAAGTGCTAACAGCATCTATTACAGATACCCACTCTGAGATTTTACAGACTGAACCAAGGATAGAGAAACCATCCTCTTGAGATGAACATGTTGGCATATGTGAGCCTCAAGCTGCCTGTAGTTGTATTCTCCACCATGTGCAGAAGACTTTTTGCAGTGACTGACAATGAAATCTGCACTGAGAGAAAAGCTGAGAGAAAAAGCTGAGAGAAGGCAGAGACAAAATTATGACCGTGCATCCGGTTTTGCTTGAAACCACTGCTCCATTTTTTTGTTTTAGCCAATATAGACTTCCTCCTTATTTTTTGCTTCTGCTGGTTTAATTTTTAGTTTAGCTTTTTGTGACATGCAAACACTCAAGGGAGCCTTTATTCCATATACAATATAACCTGTATATTATCTAATGAAGCTAGCAAGTCATAGGTACCCAATTCAAGGATGTTTGATATTGATTTACTTTTGAAGGTAGGAATGTGAATTAACCAATTTGGGCCAACTAAGTTCTTTCTGAATACAGATTTTGACAAACTACAATCAAATTCATCATTCCTACCTCTATCCCTATCCATCCGTCCTAGTATGTTTTGGAAGACTCATAAGCCAATAATGGTTTTTACATTTTTAAATGATTGAGAGAAAAATTAAGAGAATATTTTGTGATAAATAAAAATTGAAATTCAAATTTCTGAGTTCATAGATAAATTTTTAAGTTTCATGAATAAAATATGTATGAAAAATTTGTTTTCTCTCTTATTATATAAGTACTCACACAATATCCTTGATTTTGCTGCTTGGCCAGCACAACCTGAAATATTTATAATTTGGACCTTTTCAAAAAGCGTTTGCTAATCCTCACCCCAGAAAACAATCAGAGTAGAAAACTGGTGCTTCTGAGGGAAGGAACTGTGTCTCATTATGATTATTTTAATAATCTTATATAACAATACTTAGATAAGTTATCTGTAAATAGAAACATCTAGGAGATTGAACTGACAAAATAAGATGGCATGTAAGAGGAGGGGGCTTTATGGTGGACTGCTTATCACTAAATGGAGCACTACAATGGCTGTTTGAAACAATTAATGCTAATACCTGCTTGCCATTTGAACCATAGTAAGTGATAAACCTCCTCCTGTGATAAAGTGTAGATGAGCATTTTGACTATTGAGGACATGCATGAGCTATCCAATTCTAAGATTCTGACAGCTCAAAAGTTAGAGATTTAATTGCATTAATTAGCCAACATTTCAAGGTATGTTTGAGAATACTAATCTTCTGAACTATTCATACTCCAGTATGCATAAGTTTTACTGTGATAATCAGATGACGTTTTTGTTCAGCTATTACAGGGAACAGGAGAAGCAAGCAAAGAGAAAGCAGGGGGATAAACTAGAAATTGTGAACATGGACTCTGAAAAACTTTGGAAGAAGGTGGCCTGTGTGTGACATCCATTGGGTGGGCTTCCTGGGGGTTGGGATTAAGAGTGAGACAAAAGAAAGATGTGGTTACTTGTAAGATGTGGTAGAAGGACCCAGGAAGATACGTAGAGGGTAACAAGGAAATTTGTTTTATTTTACAATTTTATCTAGGTACCTGATCTTTTCACATAGCTATGAAATACTTGTTGCCTACATGTAACTATAAAAGCAATGAAAATAAATTATTATTATATTAATGTTGAGGTTGAAGATGCTTTGTTGGACAAGGAGTATTGTGAAATCATTTAAGTTTTATCATAAACATTTTTGTGATTGTTATCATTTCCTTTGCTAAAGGACTACATGGAACTAATCATTTATAAAGCATTACTGCTGGACTGTTTTAAGGAAAACCTCTTATTATTATGTGATAGAGGATAGAAGCAAGCTAGTAAATGATGATAACAAACAACTAAGCCAAAGATTCCTCCTCTCTGCTCAGTCACATGCTGCGAGGAACTCTTTGTGATCCATAATGAGGAAGGACCCTAGACCAGCTTCTCAAGAAACCTCAAATTGAGAAATTGAGGAACTAAGTCTTAGATTCAATCTTCAGATTTGAGGATTCTGTATAGTTCATTCAACACGCACACAAACACAGATATACACATACATATTTGATTATATATAATCCCATCCATTTTCGAATTACTGCACTCCAGCTTGGATATAATAGCAAGCAAAATAGAGAGACTACCATCAGTCTTTAGTAAGTGTTACCATCAGTCTGCCGGCCATCCTGTGATTGTATATCCCTTCAGTTTCCAAGAATTCATTAATATCTAGCATTAGCATGTTCTTAGTCTTCAATGCATGCTTATTATTTTGTTATTCCTACCTGGGTTCAGTATGGTGAAGATAGATACATTTAAAATGATCATATCTTCCCCAAATTCACCCTGGATTTTGTTATCATAACAAGGGTTTCAGCACAGCCCTTATTCTCAAGGTTCTTCTTAACTACTGCAATACCAGGACTTCCTATAAAATCTCTGATTATTGTCAGGCAGCATTTGACTATCACACAATTATTTGTCCCACAAGACAGTCAATAGATACAGTTACTAGGCAAAGTAGTTCCACCTAAAACAAAAGAGCAAACTCTGGAGAGGTAGAGCTGATGTAAGGGTTGGTAGAGCTGCATATCCAGAATGAAGAGATTTTTCTTGAGCAGCAGTGATGACCCACATTGAAGAGCCATGAAAACCAAGATCAGGCAGATTAATGCCATATCTGGAAAGTCCTGAAAGTCATGCAAAAGAGTTTGAATTATGAACCAGGAACCAGAATTGCTGATGTCTAAGGGCAGAAAATTAATGCCTCAGCTCCAGATGACAGAAAATTCACCCTTCCTCTGACTTTTTGTTCTATTTAGACCCTTAACCACTTACAGACTATCCACCCACATTGGTGAGAGAGAACTTTTTTTTATTCAGTCTACTGATTTAAATACTAATCTCTTTATACACCTTCACAGACTTACCCTAGATTAATATTTTATCAGCTATTTGGGTGTCCTTTAGCCCTATCAAGGTAACATTAAAATTAACCATCACCATCACAGTGGGGGAGCAGAGAAGGGGAAATAAGCAGATAAACTTTGAGTATACACACACACACACACACACACACACACACACACACACATGGATATATAGATACCTATTAAAAATGAGATGATGGGACAAATGAATAAATGTAGATGAAGACAAACAGAAGGCTAAGATCATAGCCTTGGTAGAAACCCACAGCTTGGTTGTGGAAGGAAGGAGAAGATCTATCAATGAAAACAAAGAATCCTTCACAAAGGTTATAGAGCAAAGAACAGTACTATGGAAACCAAGAGAAGACTAAGAAAGAAGGAACAGGTGTTCAACAGTGTCAATGCTATAGAGAGTCAGGAGGATAAAAACTGAGGAAAGACTGGAGCTAAGCTAGAGGTTACTTGTGACATTTAAAAGAACCAGATGAATGGAAGGGATAGGAGCAGACTACAGGGAGGACTTAGGCAGGAATGTGCAGGCAATTAACACAGGTCCCTAGCTCAAGAGGTCTGGCACCAAAGAAGAGAAATTGTAGTGTTATAGTACAACACATCCCTATTTCATAATATAAGACAACAGAAAAGTAAAATTCATCCAAGAGAATTTCACTTTTCAAATATTGCTGGAGCTGGGCGCGGTGGCACACGCCTGTAATTCCAGCATTTGGGAGGCTGAGGCAGGAGGATTGCGAGTTCAAAGTCAGCCTCAGCAATGATGAGGCACTTAGCAACTCAGTGAGACCCTATCTCTAATAAAATACAAAAAAGGGCTGGGGATGTGGCCCAGTCAGTGGTCGAGTGCCCCTGAGTTCAATCCCTGGTACAAAAAAAAATTGCTGGAAACCTCTATAATCTTTGGTGGAAGACATACCAGCGGTAGGAATGTGACTTTTTACTACTGCAAACTGAACTGTATAATTCTCCATTGCCTTTCCATCAGCATTAACTATACATTTTCCTTTTCTTGACATCTTTCTGTGCTGACAGTAGGAAGAGAGGAAAAAAAATGCTAATCAGCTAAGATAAAAGTGGAATTTCTAAGACTGTCGATCTACATGATTTCTCTGGCGGCTTTTCACTGGTAACAGAGTGTCTAATGTTCAGGGACAAGAGGATTCAGACCGCAGGGTGTCTGCCAACTCCCCAGAGGACAAAAACTCCACTTTTGCATACATATAAATAAGACCCAAAATAGGTTGAAAGATAAGAAATGGTGTGATATGATGGAGCTCCACAGTATGCAAGGAAACCTGGGCTCTCCAGACAGAAGAGAAATTTGGACAGTATACGGCTGGAGTAGATAATGACATTAGAAAGGAATCATGCAGAGGCATGGTATATTTTCCTGATGTACTGGGCCAAGGCAGCAGGTTGCTTAATTGTGTAAAATATAAGACCAAATATGTCCTTTCCTCTCACCTTTCCTAAATATTCGTTCTTGCAACGGAAAAGTTTGGCACCAGTTTCCAATCATTTCAAAAGAAAGAAAAAGAAGGATATGTGAAGATGTATTGATATTTTGAAAGGTCAGGAGCAGATTCATAGGTCAAGGTACTACTTCTAAATAGCTAAGATGAGTGAGGGGAAGATTCACGGGAAGAACAAGAAAATAAAACAAAGAATGTCCTGTACATAAAACCAACTGCATTTTGTTGTCTTTGTTTCTAAATAATAACATTTTATATGTATGTATATGTGTGCATATATGCATGTAAAATATAAATTCAGGTATGTACATATGTGCACACGTATGTGATCTTATCTTTGTTTACTTTAAAAGCCAAGTTCAGAAAATAAATTCAGTCACTGGAAGAAATAATTACAAATATATTTCAGCTTCATTGTGAAGCTTTGAAGTCAGAAAAAGAGAAAGATGTACAGAGAAGGGCAAAGGGGATGGAAAAGGGGGACAAAGAAGAGAAGTAAGACAGACGGGATGGTAGGTCTATAAAAAGAAAATAGGAATGCCAAAAGAAAAGGAGGGGAATAGAGAGAGGGGAAGTGGGTGTGGAGGGAAATGCCAAAGCCAAAGTTAAACACATGTTCTGTGGGCATCTATGTTTCTAGAATAGTCTGAAGAACTAAAAGAGAAGATAAGCAAAGAATGGAAAAGAAGGCCTGACAAATCAAGTCTCTCAGGTTCTGAGATGAATCTGCTGGTTGGAAACCCATTGCTCTTTTACACACTAGTCTCTCTTGGTTGAAGCATCAGAATAAGCATGCTTCCACATTATTCACCTTTAAAATGAGGGTTAACTAGAACTTTAAGACAGTCCTCTCAAAGTTTGAAATACATTTTCTTGTTTTATTTTCAATGTTCAAAGCAAATATATTAAATAAAGTTTTAGTTTTTTGGGGATATTTAAAGTTTCTTCTGAAGAGTGGAAGCATTGGCTGCATGTTAGGGAATGATCCTGGAGTCTTAGCGACTCCAAATATCATCACAGGAGTTAACTGCAGTTATGTTGACCTCTTCCCCTTCTTTGTACATTCAAGTGCTGCCACTCTTTTCGTGCTTTATGTGTGTCAGTGGGACTGAGATAAAACTAGATCCATCCTCCCTAAAGTAAAACTTATCCTGCAGTCTATACCTTTTGTGTGTGTGTGTGTGTGTGTGTGTGTGTGTGTGTGTGTTCCAAACTTGATATGGTTCCATAATTTGACCATTGTGAATTGTGCTCCTATAAACACAGCATGCATGTATTGCTATAGTATAATGACTTTAATTCTTTAGGATAAATACTGAAGAATGTTATATGCTATAGCTAAATCTCTTTCATTGCTTTTCTTGAACAGTCCAACAAGATTCTAGAAGAAGCATTGTGATCTCTGACCTACTTCACCTAACTCACCTCATCTGAAACTTGGACAAAATCTAACAGTGTGCTGCATGCCATGTTTCAATTCTAGCCCCTTACTAAAATAGATGTAGGTATTAGTCTATGCATTACCTGGTTCTTCCTAAAATGGTTACATTTAGGCTGACTATAAACTTCTGAAGTATTAAATATACATTTTTTACATATATTTAAATATATTCTCTTCATTTAAAAAGCTACTGTATTACCAATTCCATGGATATAAAGTTTTTTCTCTAATAGATGACTTTCACAAAATGTAATAAACATGTGCCCCTTTTATTTTTGCACAATGCTGATCTAATACTATATATCTCCAAAACAATTTTTAAGAAAATTGGATACATACATAACAGTCCATTCAGAACACTGCATATATTTATATGTACATTTGTACTTTATTGCTCAATTCTCTCTTGGCTACTGGGAGCCATCACAGCAGTCTTGTAATGTCACTCTTGGCTAACAAAGTTAGCACATTGTATTGCAAATACTCTCAATCAATGAGGACTCTTCTATAATGCCCTATGGTGAATTTATTCTAAAACACCACTGTTTTCTCAGCTGTGGCTTCTTTTTTGCAACCCTATTGCCTTCTGGGCAATCATTTGAGACTTTGATCTACACTTGAGGGTCTTCTTTAGAGTGACTTTAGTACTATTATGTGAATTGTAATACACAGGTTTCCCAGAGGCTGTCCTAGTCACCTTCAAGGAAATGATCAAAAATAAAGAGTAAAGGACAAGGAGCATTTGAAATTGTTAGGAGAACTTTAATATTATGAAGACATCATACATTCTCTGGTAGCTTGTAGGATTGACCAACAATTTTACATTATGTATGAAAAGAACCATGTGAAGGCCTGAAGTGATACCAGACGCAGTTTTTAAAGAAAGGTGAAGACATGATATCTTCTTAGGGACTAAGTTACAATGATGTGCTCTTACTCTGCTTTGGTGAATGCTGACTCAGTGCTTCCATTGTAGAAAGGCATTCCCCATCCTCCACAGATTATGTCTCTAAGCAGATGTTGAAAAACTGTGGCCTACCAAGCAAATGCAGCCCACCACAAGATTTTGACAAATGAAATTTTGTTAGAACCCAGACCATTTCTTTATGTCTTTTCTATGGCTACTTTCCCACCAAACCAGTAAAGCTGAGTAGTTGTGGCAAAGACTATCTGGCCCACAAAACCTGTAATATTTACCACCTGGCTCTTTATTTAAAACATTTGCTAAGCCCTGCTCTAAAGGGTACAGATCAGTGCTAAAGAAATGTTTGGTGATGGGAGATAGAGAACCATGCATGTCCTAGCTCACATTCTGAGTGCTGGTGGAAAGTCAAGCTTTGCTGAACTTTACCTAACATGCCCCTGCATGAGTCGAGATTTTAGAAGTTACTAAGTTCAAGTCCCTACTAACTGGAATGTAGGTAGGGAATTTTGTCTTTCTTCTTCATAAAGAGGTCAAGCTGGTGAGGAGAGTGAAGAGTGTAAACACTTAGCGGAGGGAATGATCTGTCCGTTTACAAGAACCGAGAAAAGAGCTTACTTATAAATAAGTGTAATTGAGACGTAAAGAAAAACACTGCTGCTTGTGCTGGGGTTTGATATGTTAATTGTAAAGCATTCTTCATTCCTAATTTATTCGTTTCAGCAGGGTCAGCTTTGATTTGAGCTTCTCTGGACAATTGAAAACAGTAAAGCTTAGCTTCTTTAATGTCTTATAACTTATGTTAATTGACGTTTTCCTTCCCCCAGACACTGTGTCACTAAGAATGTACTTGTGTACATTCTTAACAAAAAGATGAAGTTCTCTCCTCTGTCTTGTGTCACCCTGTAATTCCTCGGTGTGAAGTTTTTATTGGTTAAGAAGCTAAGAAGACTCATGGAACAATTTGGTCTCAATTTTTTTGCTGAAGATGGCAATAAGTTAAGACATGTATGGAACCCTGGCAGTGTTACGCTGGGCAACAACAGCTCCTGGTCAGCCACGAAATCACAAGGGTAAACCACTGGTACTCCACAGTGTATGTGTTGATGTATCACTGTGCTTGGTAGGTCAAGTGAAGTGCGCAAGATGCACTTTTGACTCATAATATTTCAATTTATGATCAGTTTATTTAACCTCATCATAAGTCTAGGAGAATTTCTGTACACACACACACACACACACACACACACACACAGATACCCCTTGAATGGTGCCTAGAATATTTTTAGCATATTATAAGAAAAAAAATGTTATTTTTTGACAGTAGATACAAATTCACAAATTGAATTCATTTTGGAGAGTTTTTAATTTTAATTACAAATGAATTATAAAATTAACAATCTCTAAATAAATAAGCATCTCTTTTTTTTTTTTTTTTCTCTCCTTGTGGTGCTGGGGACCGAACCCAGGGCCTTGTGCATGCAAGGCAAGCACTCCACCAACTGGGCAGTGCCCCCCCAGCCCAATGAGTATCTCTTAGTAGGGTAGTAAGTCATTCACAGAAAGAAGTTTGAAAAAAGAAAAGAAAGAAAACAAGATGCCTATATCATTGATGAAGACTCATGATGTTTGGAGAATTCAGTCTTTTTCTGGGGCCACTCAGTATCTTTAGTTACTGATTCTGTCCATTTTTTATTGGATCACTTTATTGAATTCTTAATCATCCAACATATATTTTTTATTTCAGGTCTTACCACAAAATAGACCAGTTTCTTCCAAGGCTAACTGAGATGAAAGATTCAAATTCAGATGAGGAACAGAAAAAAAAATAGGTAAACCCAGATAATACAGTCATCTTCAAATACTCACTTGGTAAATAATTGTTGTGTCTCTAGTATGTCAGTCATTGTGCTAAGCTCTGGGAGAAAAACAGGCTCTGATGGAGCAATTGGTCTGGCAGGACATTACATGTGATAAAGAAATGAATGATCAGACAAATAAAAATAATAGAAAATTGAAATGAATGCCAAGAAATAGAGCAGCATTATACTAATATTAAAAGTGAATGAATGCTGGGCTGACGCTTCAGATAGATTTGTTTGGTAAAACTTTCTGAGAAAGTTGAGATTTAAAAGACCTTGTCATTGGGCTGGGGTTGTGGCTCAGCGGTAGAGCGCTCGCCTAGCATGTGTGCGGCCCGGGTTCGATCCTCAGCACCACGTACAAATAAACGCATTGTGTACAACTAAAGCAAATAAATAAATATTAAAAAAAAAAAGACCTTGTCATAGGAAAGGTGGGCAGGGTCGAGTGTGCCTAACTAAAGGAACAGTATGTGCAAAAGACCAAGGATGGGAGGTATTGAGGTACTGAAAGAAGGCCAGTATAGTTGGAATCTTGTGAGCAAAGTCAAGAGATGAAAGATGAGGCTATATCATGGGAGAGTGTTGGAAAATTCTGAAGTAGAAGACCATAGAAAGATTTCAAACAGATGGTCTATATGATCTGATATACATCTTAGGGAGATAGAGCTTGCTGCTGCTGAAATAGAATGTGAGAGAACAATAGCATGGGAAGCAAGGAGATTGTTAGGCAGCGTTTGCTGTACTCCAAGTGAACTTCTTGGGGTCTTGGACTAAGGTAAAGAAGAAGAGATAAGGAGAAGTAGAAATATGTATTGTGCAGTGTAAAGTGGACTTATGACGTGTATGGAAGGCCTGTGAAATGTTTGAATACGAAGCTCCTAAAGAGTTTGTATGTGTTGTGGCAGGGGAAAGGTGGCAGGTTGCTCGTTATTCAGCCCTTCTGTTTCTTTTTATTTATTTATTTATTTATTTTATGAGTCACGTTTTATTAGAGAGAGAAGCCCTCTGTTTTATTAATTTACTTCCCTGTCTAATTGAAGAAAGTGTGACTTTATGAGCATATTGATTGGGGGGTTTTAATATATTTGGATCTTTTTAAACTGTTTAATTGCATGGTGTCATTTAAAGGAATTGCATGTTCTGTCTGACTAATGTGAACGCTTTGCTCATGGTGGTCTGCTTTTATCTGAATTGTCTGCTCAAAAACTACTCAGATGCTTTGCATCTCTTCTTTACCTTTTATATTCACTTCATATGCTATACAACTACAGTGTATCTATTTTTTCTAGTCTCACATTCTTCTGGGAAGAAAATTGGGCAAATATCCCAGGGTTCATGGACATTTATTTTCACATTCTTGTGTCCATCCATTTGCAGGTACTATAAGATAAAGTGATTCATCAACCATACCTGTAAAAATTCTCTCTCTCTCTTGCTCATACGTTAGGAATATTTTGCTTAAAGAATATGGCATAATATTTGTATCAATTTGAAGATTTGTTTAAACTATATGCTTGGAGGTACTAAGAATAAGAGTTCTGCAGCATATGTTACTTGTGAAAGTATGAGATGTTCAGAATATTTGTGTGTATTATGGTTTTATATCCCTGCCTTGATAAAAAGTGGGTGCCTAGCACTGTGCTTGACATTTTGTTGATGTTGATGTTTGACAAATGTTTATTGAATCAGTGTTTCTTAAGTAATGATCACATAATGATATTTACTGGCTATCTCTTTACGGTAATGTTAATACTATAACAGGCCTTCTAATTTAAAAAGGCTAGAAGTAGAAAATAAAATGTCATCTATCATGTCATGGAATACTATTCTTCAAAATAGAAATGAAGAGCCAGATGTATTTCAAACTCAACAACTACAATAAAACCTAATTTAAAAGTAGACAAAGAACTTAAATAGAAATTTCTCCACAGACAATAAACAAATGGCCAATAAGCACATGAAAATATCTCCAATCATTTAGAAAATGCAAAAAAAAAAAAAAAAAAAATCCAGAATAAGGTTCCAACTCATATCCATTGGGATGGCTACTATTTAAAAAGTTAAAACAGGAAATAAGGCCTGGGGTTGTGGCCCAGCGGTAGAGTGCTCGCCTAGCACATGCGAGGCCTGAGTTTGATCCTCAGCACCACATTAAAAAAAAAAAAAAAAATATATATATATATATGTATATATAAAATAAAGGTATTGTGTCCAACTACAACTAAAAAATAAATACTTAAAAGACAGAAAATAACAAAGATTGGCAAAGATGTGGAGAAATTGGATCCTTTGTGCATCTTTGGTAGAATGTAAAAGGGTGTAGCCACTGTGAAAAAGAGTTATGTAGTTCCTCAAAAAATTAAAAATATAATGGGCATATGATTCAGCAATTTCACTTCTGGGTATATATTCAAAGGAATTGAAAGTTGAGTCTCAAAGAATATCCATACCTCCAAATATTCATGTTCTCAATAGCATTAACAATAGCTAAGATGTGGAGGCAACTCAGATGTCCACTGATGAATGAACTGATAAGCAAAATGTGGTATGTACATACAATGAAATACTATTCCACCTTAAAAATGAAGGAAATTCTTACATATACTAAATCATGGGAGAATATTGAAGATACTATGCTAAGTAAAAGAAACTAGTCAGGAAAGGACAAACACTATATGATTCTATTTTATGAGGTACCCAAAGTGGTTGCACTCACAGAGACAGAAAGTAGAATGGTATTGGACAATGGTGAAGATCAGAATAGGGAGCCACTTCTTAATATGTACTTGGGTTCAGTTTTGCAAGATGAAAAATTTCTAGAGATAATGTTGACAGTTTCACGATAGTATGGATGCACTTAATTCTATTGAACTATGTATTTACATATGGCTTAGATGTTAAATTTTCTATCATGTGTATTTTAACACAACTAAAAAGTTGAAGAAACAAAAAGGAATGAAGTATTGATGTATACTAAAACATGGACAGACTTCAAAATCACTATTCTCAGTAAAGGAAACCAGTCACAGAAGAACATGTATTGTATGAAAGGTTCAAATAGATAAACTTCCAGACAGAAAGTACATTAGTTGAGGTCTGGAGCTACAGGTGGGAAGGTGGGACTAGGAAGTTGCCAATAATAGGTATGGAGCAGGTTGGGGAGGGAGTGATGAAAATTCCTAAAATTAGAGTATGTTGATTATTTGACAATTCTGTAAGTATGTTAAAAAACCATTTACTTTTATAATTCAGTGAGTAAATTTTATGAAATAAATTATTGCTCAAGAAAGCTGCTTTTAAAAAAGAGTTTGGGAAGAATGACTTGCACTATTTTATCATGCTACTTACCTCTTAGTAATCCTAATTTGTTCCATGTGAGTTTTATAGTCTCTTGCACACAGCACTTAGGAGTCTAAAGAGCATGTTCGTATAATTTATTTTTACATATGGTTAAACCAGGATCTTGTAGTAAATGACTCAACCTAGATTGAAATCCATTTGACTCTAAAGCCATTGGTTCCTCTAGCACAGCATGCTGCTTCTCAATGGAGGATGGTTTCTGATCTGTGGAACACATAAAATACATAGAATAAAATACACAAAATAATTTCTTGTCAAACCAGAAGAAATTAGCATTAATATGTTTGGGATAGTGTTACAAAGTCAATTGTTCTTTTATTCTTATTCACAGAATGCGTGAATTTTCCCATATCATAGACATTTGGGGATTTCCTGGAGAGCCAGTGTAGATAGAACTTGAGCCAGAGAGACCATGAGAGGCAGATGGTCAGTGATCAAATAGCTGACAGTAGGAGGAGGCACTGGAAGGGCAGAATTCATTTGAAAGCACCAGCACTGAGGACTGGGGATTTGCATGCATCAACAGAGTCCAGGATAAGGATTCCAACCTCAAAAATGTCCTATGGGAGCTAAGAGGGTCATTGCTTTTCCAGAAGCTTAAGGTGGGAACTTTGTAATAAAGACACCAATATCCTAGAATATACATAAAAAGGAGGGTCTGGGTCACAACAGAACAAGTCTTCCTCATTTGTGAAAATTGTGGTTGAGATTCAGAGAGTACATTGTGATAAAACTAATTTCATGTTCATATGCAGATGTGGAATGTGATTAATTACAGCACAATTAATAGTGGTTTTTCCTCAGAGGTAGTGGTAATTTTTACCTATAATGACTTCCTTAAATTAGGAAAAGAGGGAAGCAGAGCTAAATATTGTTTGCTATCCTTTATTTGTACTTCCTAAATTTACTACCTTAATAAGGAGTGTTTTTCTGGTTTATTTTTTATTTCTATTTTTTTAATTTTTGTCATCCAGTCCTTTTGAGGAGGTTCCAGATTCATGGGAATAAGAAGTAACTGGAGTTCAGTTTCATTTAAACTTATTTTTCCTCTACCCTGAAGCTTTTATAAAGATAAGAGGTGATAGATACTTTGTTTCTCCTCTCCATATGGGAAGAAAATATTTCATTTTTATTGACTACTTCTTATCCAGGCGTTTGAGTCTTGGTAAAAAGATTAGAAACATTGCCAACTAGCAGATCTCAAGTATAATAAGAGAAAGACAAGATGCAAGAGAGATCCTGAATCTTGTTCCTTTTGTGAAAATGGCAGTACCTCTCTGGTGGCAGAATTCCTTTCCTGAAGAGTTGGAGTGGTGAAAGCATTGCTTGTCATAGGGAGTGAAGGGATTATAAGGTACAAACAGAACCAGAGTCAAGTCTATGAAATAACACAAAGACAGGAAGACTATAGAGAAAAAAGAAAAGAAAGGAAGGAGTCTATCAATCAGGAATCAGCCGCTTGAAAAATATTTAAAGAGGCAAATTCTTGCAAATACATTACCACACAATAACCAATTCTTTAAACCTGACATACATTTTTAAATGTTTTTATTAGTGCATTATAGTTAACATTATAGTTGGATTAATTTTGACATAATCATACATGCATGGAATTGAATTTGCTCCATTTCAGTCCCCAGTGCCTTCTCTTTGCCTCTCCTCCTCCCTCTTGCTATTCCCCTTCTTCTAATCTACTGGTCTTCCTTCCTTTGTTTGTTTGTTTATACTTTGTGCCTTACAGATATACATAAAGGTAGAACTCATTGGTGTATTTATACATACACATACTGTAATTTTGTCAAATTTATTTCATATTTCCCATCTTTCCTCCTTCCCCCTCTTCTCCTTCTTCTACTCTACTGATCACCACTCTATCCTTATGACATCTGTCCTCTACCCCTTTTTCTCTTATTTTGCTGTAGTCTCTGCATATAAGAAAAAACATTTGACCCTTGATTTTCTGAGTCTGGATTATTTCACTTAACATGATGTTCTCCAGTTCCATCCATTCATCAGTTAAATTCATAATTTCATTCTTCTCTATCACAGAGGAAAATGCCACTGTATATATACACCACCTTTTCTTTATCCATTTGTCTGTTGACAGGCATCTCACCTGGTTCCATAACTTGGGAATTGGGAATTGTGCTGCTATAAACATTGATGCTGTAATCACTGATTATAGTATGCTGATTTTATTTCTTTTGGATAAAGACCGAGGAGTGGGATAGCTATATCATATAATGGTTTCATTGCTAGATTTTTGAGGAATTTTCATGCTGCTTTCCAGAGTGGTTGTACTATTTGCAGTCCCACTAACAATGTGTGAGTATACCTTTTCCCCACATCCTCACCAGTATTTATTATACTTTGTATTCTTAATCATTGCCATCCTAACTGGAGTGAGATGAACTCTCAGTGTAGTTTTGATTTGTATTTCTCTGATTGCTAGGGATGTTAGACATTTTTTCATATGTTTGTTGGCCTTTTGTATTTCATCCTTTGAAAAAAATGTCTGTTTAGTTCTTTTGCCCATTTATTGATTGGCTTATTTTATTTTTTTGGTATTGAGCTTTTTGAGTTTTTTATATATTCTGAATATTAATCCCTTGAGAGAGGTGGAGTTGGCAAAGACTTTTTGCCCATTCTGTAGGTTTTCTGTTCATACTCATAATCACTTTTTTTCCCCTGCAGTCCAGAGACTTTTTAATTGAATGTGCTCCCACTTATTGATCCTTGGTTTCACTTCTTGTGTTTTATGGGTCTTATTAAGGAAGTTGGTGCCTCTACCAATATAATGGAGTGTTGATCCTATTGTTTTCTTCTACCAGTTGCAAAGTTTCTAGTCAAGTCCTTACATCTTTGATCTGCTTTGATTTGACTTTTGTGCAGGGTGAGAGATAGTGATCTAATTTCATTCTTCTACATACGGGTATCCAGTTTTCCCAGCACCATTTGTTAAAAAGTTTATCTTTTCTCAAGCATGTATTTTTAACACTTTTGTCAAGCATCAGATGACTGTGAGTATGTGGGTTTGTCTGTCTTCTAGTCTATTTCATTGGTCTTCATGTCTGTTATGATGCCTATATCATACTGGTTTTGTTGCTGCAGCTCTGTAGTATAATTTGAAATCAGATATTGTGTTTCCTCTTCTTACTTAGGATTCTGGGTCTCTTATTCTTCAAAATGCATTTTTGTTTTTTTCTAGTTCTGTAAAGATGTCATTGGTGGTTTTTTCTTTGTTGTTTGTTTGTTTTTTGTTGTTTGTACCAGAGATTGAACTCAGGGGAACTTGACCACTGAGCCACATTCCCAGCCCTTTTTTATATTTTTATTTAGAGACAGGATATCACTAAGTTGCTTAGGGCACCACTAAGTTGCTGAGGTTGGCTTTAAACTCGTGATGTTCCTGCCTCAGCCTTCCTAGCCTCTGGAATTATAGGCATGGGCCACCATGCCCAGCTTCATTGGGGTTTTGATGAGGAGTACATTAAATCTGTAAAATGTTTTTGGTAATATGGCCATTTGACAATATTAATTCTGCTTATCCAAGAACATGGAAGATCTTTCCTTCTTCTAAGGTCATCAATTCTTTCCTTCAGTGTTCTATAGTTTTCATTGTAAAGATCTTTTACCCCCTTGGTTAGAGTAATTCCCAAGTATTTTATGGTTTTGAGTTTATTGTCCACACATTTAATTGTACAATGTATATGCATGTTGTCAATGCACATTTATAAACTTTTGAAAATTCTCACTATTAAGCTATTCTAAAATTTTTCATTATTTACTTTTTCTCTTCTTTCTATTTAGTAGTGAGAAACACCCTCTAGCCAGGCTTCTGACTTTTATAAGCATTCATGCTTTTGCTCTGTTGGAAAATTATCTAAGATTACCCAAGATTGTCCACTGTATCTCCCCCTTCTCAGAGAAAACTTTTGTAGGTAGGTAAATTCTATGTGGTAAATGAATACAAAGATGCATTTATAAGTCAGTCATTTCAGTAGTAAAAGATCTATCCAAAAGCTCCTATAAAAGTCTAGACTAGCCGGGCGCGGTGGCGCACACCTGTAATCCCAGCACTTGGGTGGCTGAGGCAGGAGGATCGTGAGTTCAAAGCCAGCCTTAGCAATGGCGAGGTGCTTAGCAACTCAGTGAGACCCTGTCTCTAATAAAATACAAAAAAGGGCTGGGGATGTGGCCCAGTGGTCCAGTGCCCCTGAGTTCAATCCCCGGTACCAAAAAAAAAAAAAAAAAAAAAAAAAAAAGTCTAGACCAATCAAGGCTAGAATATGGTATAACTGTCCATTTTGCAAACTTATAGTTTAGTTTCTTAGAATTATCTCTAGAATTATCTAGTCTACCTGTGGCTCTTCCACGTCAAGAGTGTCAAGCTGCCGGTATTATTTATGTATTGTTACAAATTTACCACCGCAAACAGCATACTTTTGTTATCTCACAGATTCTGTGGGTCAGGAATCCAGATGTGTTTTAGCTGGATTATCTGCAAGGCAGCAATTAAGGTATCAGCTGAGCTGTGGTCTCCTCTGCCTCTCATCTTGGGATGGATCCACTTGTTGGCTTATGTAGTTGTTGGATGTTCATTTGCTTGTGGACTACTAGGCTGAAGATCTCAGTTCCTTGCTGGCTGGAGACAAGAGGCCACTGTGACATTTTTGCTGCATAGCTGTCCAAATTCAGTTCACAACACAGCAGCTTGCTTCTTCAAAGCTGGCAAGGTAAAGAGAGTCTTCTAGCAAGAAAGACACTAAAATATTATGTAATACAATCATGTGTATCCCATTACCTTTGCTGTATTTTATTGATTGGAATAAAGTCACTGGTCCCACCCACACTCAAGGAACAGGGGACTCTATACAAAGGCATGAATTTCATGATATCACATGGGCCAGTCTGGTTTACCCTTTTCCTGGAGGTAACAGTGTTGCCTAATTTCTTCTCAGTTGTTTTCTCTCACAGAATGATGTTCAATGCAGTTAGAAATACTTTCTTATAGTCTGAAACTTAAAAGTTGAACATTTATCACATGAATAATGACAATGATAGCTTGATCTCAGCTTCCATGCATCATATTCATTATGCTTATTATGTGTTATCCTATTTCTTCAATTGTGTTATAAGTAATTTTTTCTCCTTTATAAAAAAAATCCTACAGGTTATCAACAGCTTCCTTTCTTCTAATCTATTAGAGTATTACTTTTTCATGTGTTTTGTTATAATTTCTCTTCATTTGGAAATTGACTCAGCCTTCAGCTTCCTCTTTCCATTGGGCATCTTTCCCAGTTCTCCCTTTCAAAGTTAGGTCTACCTGAAAAATCACTTTGCAATCCTTTCTCATAACTGACAGCCCCATCACTTTGCTATTTTGCCCTGACTTCTCTCTCCAAGGTTGTTCAGGTTGTTCCCCTCAAAAAGAAGGATTGTGATTATTCTATGTAGCTCCATAAGGCAGAATGAAGATTAATAGTAGGAAGTAAAAGGAAGAAAAATTGTAACTCAGTTTGTGGAGGACCTTTCTAATAACTATAACTATGTGACAGTCCCTGGAAGTGCCCAGGTAGGAGCTGGCCATTTGTCAGTGCTCCTAGAGAGAGAATGCCAGCATTGCAGTGTCATAACTTAGAAAACTGATTTCTTTCTCATCCCTCCCAACTCTACGAGTCCATCATCTAGAGAGAGCACTTTTTTTTTCAACTGTTCCCCCTGCCCCCGCCATCTTCTCCAAATCCAAGGGGGAAAAAATGAAATAAAATAAAATAAAATAAAGTAAAAATAAAACTTCCTTGGCAGAGCTAGCAAATCACCATCTTCAGGATGACTGCATTTCTCTCCTCTCCTCTACCCACTTTGACTTTGCAATATTAGACTGTCTTTTCAGTGTACACAGACCTTTCTGCTATTACTAGTAGTGCCATCACTCCATACTATGATTAGTCCTAGCTGCATCTCTAAATCTCACTTTTATTTTCCACCTTTTTCTCTATCTAGCATGAACTGACATGAAAAAATAAAGGACCACAATGACATTAAAGAAACTGGAGGGAAGCCTCATCTTATTCCCATGATTTCTCCAATTTGCCATCTACCATTTCATCAAGTTGAAATGTACTTTTTCACATATCTCTAGAACTTAGTTGAAAGATGACATTGTGTCATGACTTTGCATTGGGAAAAATAATCCTAATTTGTTGGGTTAAAGGTTTTTCCTTAATTTAAACCATTTGACTATATTCCTGCATCCCTTTTCTGCTATACCTGGTATCTACATGTCTGCCATGTTTTATCCCTTTGAGAATGCTCCACTATGCTCAATGTCTTAACATAAACTCAGCTGTTCTAGCCACCTTTTGGACTCTACATGATTCAGTTCTGAATTTGATATCTAATATCACATAACAAGAAAACAACAGAAATTTTTCCAAAATAGTAGACGACATGAGAATAAGATTGGAGCAGGTTAAATATTGTCTATCTTTGAGAGAAGCATTCTTACTGTGTTCATCTTAAATAAATGCAAAGGTTTCAAAGGTGGAAATTATGTGTTCTTACAAAGATTTAATGCATGGTGTGAAAGAGCATATATGGCCTAGAATAATCCCGATGAGCTGTGAGAAGGTGCTTTCCCACACAGTGTCAGAATGACCTCGGTTGTTAATTAGCCACACAGGACCTGCCCTGGATGTTAAATGTTAGACTCATAAAGGTTTTCATGGCTAATGTCACATCCAGATTGTTATTGCTAGTATATTCATGCTCTTTATCAGCCTAATAATTCTAGGATAAAGGATATCAGGCATGAAATATACAAATACAGTAACTGGCACACCATTGGCATTCAAGACAAATTAAGTCCTTCTCTCTCTCTCAGTCCCCAACCCACTCACTATCTTTCTATTTTTTGCTTAAGCTCTTTAACAATAAATAATAAACATGAGATAAAATAGAAATGATATTCCTATCGTTTGCATTCTTTAAAGATGGAAATAGGAATTGATCCTCTTTTGATAGGTTTATCCTGTATTATCTGTTCGAATGTAGAGGCTATGAAAGGGGCCCACAAGACAAAAATATTATAGCAGCCTTTTATATAGTTTTACAAAATCATTAAAGTTGAAAAAAATCTGTATGGCTTATCAAATTTAATTTACCTTTCAGAGTTTCTTTCTTTCCCAGGAGTCAAATTTACTTTCCTGTATTCACTTAATGTTTCTGTTAAGTGAAAAAAAAAAACCAAATATAATATACAACATCCTCCATCACACCTACCACACACATACCCAGACACACATTTGCTCACCTATCTGTAGATCTATGATTATTTCATACTTGATTTCTTTTATACCCCTGGTAAATCAGCATATTAATTTATTTTCAAGGCTACTTATATGATTGAATAGGTGAAAGCTTGAGAAAAAGTTGTGATTTATGTATGTGTGTTAGCAGGGGGCAGGGAGGTGGAATGGAAGCAGGAGTGATGCTATAATCAGCCTTGAAGGAAGCTAATGTCATGGGGCATCCTAGCCCCCACAAGCTCCAATAACCATTACATTTCTATTCTCATGGTGGCTGCAAATCTTGGTGAGGCTTTATCTTTTTTCCCCAACACACCCCCCCCCCCTTTCCTAGCAGGCAGAAGACTTGAAAGTGAACTCCTGAGCTGAGAGAATAAATGTCTCAGGCAATGAAGAAATATAACAACATGTGCCTACTGCTCAATTATTTTGAATAAGTTGCTTTCTTCTCACTTTAATCTGGTGCTATAGGAGTTTAACATTGGGGAAAGATAAAGTTATTTTATCAAATAAAGTAAATGGTGAAATCTGGGAGGATAACAATGAACCAAAATAATAAGTGGGAATAGCTGCTGAAGGAGAGCCAAGGTCAATAGCAGGTGGGTGTCTAACCTCCCATTGGTGCCTGTGCATTTCAGCACCTCCACTTCTTTTTGCCTTCACTCTTGTATGCAGTGGAGAAAAACTGAGCATCAGAGGATGGCCACAAGGTCATTGAGGTGACGGGAGAAGGACAGACTGAAATTTCAGTGTTTTACTCTAGTCTTGGAATCTAGGGGTCATTTTGAACCTTGAGTATTGGGGACCCTGAGTCTATAAGTCAAAGAACTTAGAGGGGAGGCTTCCACTGTTTTTCAAAAGAGAGAAATTTTTGTACATCTATTCTATCTCATTTTTTTCTGATCCCTTTCCATTTTTCCATTTTCTGAACCCTTATGTAGTATTCATCTCTCCTAATGCCCAAAGTTCAATGACCCCTCCCTTTCAGAGCTATTTTCAACTAACACCCAGATTCAGAATGCAATTCATTTCATTTATGCGGGCATTCAATTACACTAATTCACATTAAATTATTTAAAAAGGGATTTAACTGTTCCTGAGATTATTTGCACTTTTTAATTTAAGTGAAATGCCTTTTGATGGTCTGGGTCTGGAATAGGTGTTGGAGGGAAGGCTTTTTGCTAAGTTATGGGTTCTGCACATTGCTCCACTTCCTTTAATGAATCATCTTTAGAATAGCTTAGTTTGCTTCATCCGACTACCTTTTGAGCCCTTGTAAATTTCTGCATTTCATGGAATGCAAACAAGCATGGTGTAGGTTCATGATCAAATATACAAATGACAAGTGTGAAAATGAATAATTTTCTCTTTTTATAGATTATCTATTAATTTACTCACACATTACTTCAACTTTTTAGAGATGGTGGGACCTCTACCAATACCTATTGAGTAAATACTCTATGCTGATAATAAAAATGCAGGAAAGAGCGCCTCAGGAGACTATTACATAACAGTTAAATAAAAGGAACCAGAAACTAGTAACTTTCCACTGCTATACTTTTTTTTTTTTAACAAATGTCTCATTATACAATTTTTCATTCTTTAATGTAATATATTATTAACACTGAAAGTTTATAGTAAATATAACTAAACACACTCAAATATGTTATATATAATTATATATTGGACATCACATGCATAATGTTATGGGGTAAGCTGAGTTTCATGTAATCCTCAGAAAAATGTTTTCTGGCCCTTATTCTGTATATATTTGAGCTTTGTATAACATGTCATTGATTATAAAATGCTAATTTCAGGGGGCTGGGGCTATAGCTCAGTGGTAAAGTGCTTGCCTAGCATGTTTGAGGCATTGGGTTCAATCCTCAGCACCACATAAAAATAAATAAAGATACTGTGTGTTCATCTACAACTAAATAGATATTTAAAAAATAAAATAAAATGCGAATTTCATATTAATCTTCTAGAAAACAATTTATACCTGCACATCTCTATAAAACAGGTCTACAGAGTTCATTTAAAGTTGAAGCAAGGCTTAGGCACATATTTAATCACTAGCATACATATAAATGAGTATTGAAAGTGATATATACTATTTGCAGATTTGGAAATCATTATAGCAAAGATCTTCATAAACCAGCCATCATGGCACACATCTGTAATCCTACCTATCCAGGACACTGAGGCAGGAGGACCACAAGTTTGAGGTAAACATGGACAATTTAGTGAGACCTGTATCAAAATAAAACATAAAAATGTTTGGGGATGTAGCTCAGGGGTAAAGTACCCCTGGATTCAATCCCCAGTATCTCAGAAAATCTTTATACATAGTAAGATGTTAAAATAAATCTCTTTTACACTTACTATTTAAACCGAGTCCCCAAAAGGTCAGAGACAGCCAGGCATGGTGGCTCACACCTATAATCCTAGTGGTTGGGAGGCTGAGGCAGGAGGATCACAAGTTCAAAGCCAGCCTTAGCAATTTAGTGAGGCTCTAAGCAACTTAGTGATACCCTGTCTCAAAAATAAATAAATAAAATAAAAAGGGACTGGGGATGTAGCTCAGCGGTTAAGTGTTCCTGGGTTCAATCCTCTGTACCAATAAATAAATAAATAAAAACAAAAGTTCAGGAACAGAGCAAATTTGGCAAATTCCCATTTCATAGTCCAAAGTGAGGTAATAAGCCATCTTTTCAGAGTTTGCAAAGTAGGCTTGAAAATACTGGTTTTATGATCTTTTATTGACCAAATAAATGGGGACATAGAGACCAAGAGAAGGAAAACTGGGTAAGTTGAGAAAGGTTTTTCCTAGAGAATTGTTCAAGTTAACTGAATTTACCAACTTCAGCTCACCCAAGGTAGAGTATGGAGCTTCATACACAGTTTACAGGTGTGAGGTGAGGGACTTCACTGGACCAGAATTTAAGTGATTTTCCTGTAGATTGAGAAACAGAACTTCTTGTGTCTGACATGTGCTTGAGGCTCAAGCAAGATGCTACCCTGTAGCTGATTGTTCTTATCAGAAGCAAACAAAGGTAATGGTGGCAGGGACAGTCTTCATGTCCCAAGTGTGGTGGTCAAAGATTCAGGAATATTTCCCATAGACTTGGTGTGGACTCTCTAGAAGAATTTGCATACAGTACCTTAGATCCTGATTCGGAGAGTTGTCTGAAGAGTCAGGAGCTCTCAACCAACAGGTGCAGGACTAATGGAGGGAAAATGGATCAGAAGGAGGATATGCATCTGTACTATTTAGGGAAGTTCAGGTGGAGATCCTTAGCAATATAGAGGAGAGGTTATCTGAGCAATCCACAGCGTACCTGAAGACAGGAGTCAGCACAACCATGGCCAGATGAAACCAAGGGCAGGTTGCAATGCCTTTCTTGTACAACCTCAGACCTACACAGTGTGTACACACAAATATAAACACCTTAGCAATATACGCTTCTACCCCCTGAGGAGCCAGCAGCCACAAATAATGACTTTTTAAATCATAAGATAGCATTAGACACGAAGTATAGTAATGAATTAGTGGATTTTGAAAAACATATGTGTTTTAGAAGACCAGTAATTTAATATAAGCAAATCATGAAATTGATTAGAAAATAAGTAAGAGAATTGTTGTCCTTTCACATACATCACAAATAAGTAGGATTTTTGAAAACTTCATGCAATACCTAGACATTTAATAATGGGAATATAACATAACAGGATTTTTCTGCTAATTAATTCTGCTGGCAAAAATCAGAATTTACAATTCCCACTCATTTCCTTAATCATTACAAGAAGTAGCAGAGAGTAAGTTTTTAATGGAATTTCTTTTTGCTGAAAATCCCCTGGTCTATGTACAGCAGTACAGCAGAACCATTTACACTGAGATCTGTTTTTATACCCTCAGCAGAAACCAAAGAAGAGGATGATGTAAAAGCCCTTTGAAAAAGGTCAGATGTTGCATGTAATGTTCTTGTTCTTGCTCTAGCTTTCCTTGTGGTGTCTAACGTTTAGTAGCACAGGAGCACTGTTTCCTCCCCAGCAGGAAATGATTTTTGTTCCATGAAATGCAAGTGATTTTCACTGTCTCTGAGAAAGTAGTTTTTTGATACGACTATTACCGACTTGGACCATCCAATTCAATTATGTTTGCTTGGGCCCTGCTCACTGATGGGTCAATTGCAAACTCATATCCTAAATATGTGCCACATATTTTAGCAAATGTTGTTTAAGTTGTTACATTGGTAGGATTAATGAGTGAATAATCATTCAAATTATTTTAGGATAGTCCTACAGTTTTGATAATTTGAGTGTTTATACTCCTGAATAAAGATTTTCTATTCTGCTCTCTTTTTAGTTTCTGGGTGGGGTTATATACATATATACATATACACTCACACATGTATATAATACTATATATAATTATATATAATTACATTATTTATATATAGTACATGTAATTATATGTATAATTTTACATATAGTTATATTAATAGTTATAGTTATTTGTTACTTCTTAGCCTTGTAAGTCAGATTTATTTTACTACTATATACCCAAAATAAAATATGGAAATAAATGTATTGTTGAGACTAAGATTTTTTTATAGTTACTAATTTAAATTGCCTGTGTTCATAAAAGTCTTGTCTTCATTAATGAACTGACAAGTTGTTTTAAATTAGATTTAATGAAATTATTATTATCAAACATTTATCAATTCTATTTCAAAGTCTTGCATAAATATATCATTTTTTGAAGCTCCCACTGCTTTCAAAAACTGAAAATTACTGATCTAATTAAAAGTTGAGTAAACACCTTTTTGTCATTTATACTTTAACACTCTGGGCTTATGATCAAATTAATTATCTGTATTTTAATAAAAAATAGTTAATTCTGGCATTGCTGATTTACAACTTATTAATATAAACACATGGATTTAGGAATTTATTAATAATATCTGCAAAAATATGTTGGTTAAACATTTTGATAAAGTAAGAAATGTTACAGAAGGCAAAATATTTTCATGTGTGTATTATTTATTGGCAGTTGACATACAAATAGGAAATTTTCATTAGAAATGATATGACCTGTTTACTTAAACAGTTTCATAAGTTTGATATTCAGACAATAATAAATGAACAATTCAAATTAAGGACTCACCAAAGTGATACCACAATTTCTGGGTTGTTAGATAACTTACAGGTCATCCAATCCAAGCTTTCATTGAGTGATAGAACATCTGTTACTGCTAGTTCTAGAGTTTTTGGTGTAATACAAATAAGTAAGTGACTTTGCTTTCAATGAACTTAGATGTGGGAAATGAGGTATAAACAGGTGAAATTGAAGTCAAGATTTAAGTCACATTTGAAAAGGCTACTAAAAACAGTGGTCCAAGAGGGTATATTATCAACTGTCAAAATAATTAAACAACCTAAAAGTTCTTTTCAGAGGAGGCCATTTGATCTATCCTATGGATAGCTATATGGAAGAGAGTTCCAAATACATTCTTTAAAACCTGCAGTATATATTTTTGATAATTCATTTTAGCTCTAGTTAGTTGTTTTCATGGTATATCTAGGTGTCTTGGTGGCACTGTATTCCCAGTAATTCAACATATATTTCGGTATATTGTTAAAATTTGTGTGCTGTTCAGTATAACCAGCTAAAAAATCTTTTTTACTTTATGTGGAAAGAAGAGTCAAGAAAATGTGACTAATTACAGGTTAGAGCTGTTTTTGAAGCATGATGTTGTAGTAAATAAATAGTTGGCAATGACACTGTGAAGAGTGGTGCTGTTGCAGTGGGGCATGATCCTGGTTCTTGCGGTCAAGGGTTTTGAGCACAGAATCTTCTTCCAGCCTCTTTGCTCTCTTTTCCTAATTAATGAATTATGATAAAACAACCTCTCTTTCCCTCTTTCTCTTCCTCTTTTCCCTCGTTCACCTCAACAGAAGGAAATTTTGCTGGATTTTTGCAATGTTTCTATTGCCTCTACTTTCTGTTCTTATCTCGTGCTGTTTCATGAAGTATCTATTGTAATTTGTTATCTATTGTTTCATGCATATCTATTGTAATGGACATGACTATTTTACTGTAGTGTAAAGGAATCTTGGAGTTGAAACTATAACTGGATCTCATAAGGTATAGTTGTGTATTAGTCTACTAAGTATATCTTCCGAGCTTTGAAAGCTAAACCTCCAGTCACAACCATGTCCCCTTCCTATTTTCCCTTCATGAAATAACTGTTTTGTAAATCTACTTTTACTTCCAACATTGCAGTGCTCTGTATTAAGAGATTTAAGAAATTATTCTTCAAAATATACAAATTACTATGTAGTCTTAGAAAAGTAAAGAATAGTGGAGGTTGTCTAGTCTATCTCTCTAAGTATAAAATGGGATGAGAAAATTCAAACCCAGAACCAATTATCACAAAGAAGAGTGTTGGTACCAAGATTAGGCAAAGCCACCCGGCTCCAGTTTTAGTGTGCATACTTTCCATTCCTTTGTCATCAAGATACGAAAATTTTCCTTTCCCTGTGGTGTTAAATTGTACAAACTCCAGCAGTGGCTGTAGAAGCACTCCACCACTCTAACACAGAATAAGATTTTCAGTATTCTCCATCACCCATTCATGTTAAAAATGCTGGAGAAGCTAGGGATTGAAGGCACTTACCTCAACATCGTCAAGGTCATTTATGACAAACCCATAGCCAACATCATGCTTGTTGGAGAGAAAATAAAAGCATTTCCTCTAAAATCAGGAACAAGACAAGGCTGTCCACTCTCATCACTCCTATTCAATATAGTTCTTGAAACATTAGCTAGAGTAATCTGATCAAGAAAATGTGTCCTTTTTAACAAATCATGCTGGGCAAACTAGATAGCTATATGTAGAAAAATGAAACTAGACCCCTATCTCTCACCCTGTGCAAAGTTCAAATCAAAATGGATCAAAGGCTTAGGAATTAGACCAGAAATTTACAACTGGTAGAAGAAAACATAGGGTCAACACTCCATCATAATAGGTGCTGGCACTGGCTGCTTAACAAGACCCCCAAAGTGCAAGAAATCAAACCAAGAATCAATAAGTGGGATGCCATCAAACTACAAAGCTTCTGTACAGCAAAGGAAATGATTAAGAACTTGAGGAGAGAGACTAGAGAATAGAGAAAATCTTGACCCAGCTACTCCTCTGATTGGGGATTAATATCCAGAATATACAAAGAACTTGAAAAACTTAACACCAAAAAAACATATAATCCAATCAATAAATGGGAAAAAGAACTACACAGAAACTTCCCAAAAGAAGAAACACAAATGGCCAACAAATATGTGAAAAAATGTTCAACATCTCTAGATCAAGGAAAAATGCAATTAAAACTACACTGAGATTTCATCTCACTCCAGTCAGAATGGCAATGATCAAGAACACAAACAATTAGAATGCTGGTGAGGTTGTGGGGAAAAGGTACTGTTGGGACTGAAGACTAGAATAACCACCCTGTAAAGCAGTATGGAGATTCCTTGAAAAACTAGGGATGGAACTCCCATATGACCCAGCTATCCCACTCCCTGGTATTTTTAAATCTAAAATTGGCATACTACAGTGATATAGTCACATCAATGTTTATAGCAGCATAATTCACAATAGCTAAATTATGGTGCCTGTCACTAGATAAATGGATTAAGAAATTGTGATATATATATAGGTGTGTGTGTTCATGTATATATACATATACATACATATATGTGTGTGTGCATATATATATATACATATACTCAGTCATAAAAAATAATGAAATTATGGTTTTTGCTGGTAAAAGGATAGAAATGGAGAATATCATACTAAGTGAAATAAGTCAAACTTAGAGATTCAAAGGTTTAATGTTTTATATATGGAAGCTAGAGTAAAATAAAGGAAAAGGGGAGGGAAGGATAGGATAACATAAAGAACAAAACAAATTAATAGATGATCCAAAGGAAGTCAGGTAGAATAGAGGAAGGAGAATGGGAGAGGAGAGGGAGGAGAGGAGAGGGGGAAGAAAGGGGATATTATGAACTGAAATTGAATTCCATGCATCATGAGTTTGTTGGGATGAACCCAAATACTATGTTTAAGTATAAGGCAATAATAATAATAATAATAATAATAATAATAATAGAGTTTTAGGATTCTGGTACAAACTCAGATAAATATATATAAAATTCCCAATTTTAAATTGGGAATGGAAAATTAAAAACAGATGTAAATAGCTTTTCTTTAACTGTTAAAGACAGACTTGCCTGAGCTCACAGTAGGTAACTCTGAGATAAACCTCAAAACTTCTGAATGATTAATGACTAAGAGCAGGAATGAATTTCTTTTCCCTAAAATTTCCATATACTTGCTTCCCCTGATTCTGGGATGTAGGTAGGAACTTGGTGAACATACACAGATTCTTGGTGTAGTCATCATTAGGCAAGCCAGGAACATTTTCTCCTCATTTGTTTTCCATAGCACATCATGGTTGTTTAGGATAAAAACCTTCCTTTCTTTTTCTTCCTTTCTTATAGCTTCCATTTTCCACCAGCTTTTGCACCTGCCTGCCATTTCCTAAATGCCAGTGTGATTAATGAGTGCCAGAGGTAGCAGATGGGGAGGTAAACTTTCCCTGTCTGCACTCACACATTAGCCAGTAAGATTTGCCTGTTCTTTCCCCTAACACTCTACTCATTTAATCACTAAACAGACACAATGCAAGAGACTTTTGGTACTTATTCAATACAAGGATCTGAATCAGAGATTAACTTAAGTCTCAGCTAAAAATATCATTTGTGAATTCATTTACTAATCTCACCTAAATCTCAACCATCAAAATATTTTTGAATCCCACCTGCGATACAAAGCTTCCATAGCTCATCTTCTACATTTTGTTCCAGACCTGACCAGGAACTCTATTAGAGATTATGAAACTTTACAATAGATCTCCCCTAACACCATAACATAAAAATTGGCTTAATTGTGCTATAGACCATGTTAAATTCCCATCAGATTTGTAAAGGACTACATCCATCCAGTTGTGTGAAGGAGCTCTGAACTGTGGTGGGTATACAGTCCCTGAAGGAGTTCCCGATTATTCAGGGTCATGTTTTTCTAATCAGAAAATCAGTGAGATATTTAGATTGTTCTTTTCTTCCCATCTTAACTTTCCCTTTAATCATTTTGCTTTTTACTAGAACCCAGTAGGTGATCAGGGAAAAAAAAAGAGTAAAAATCAATTCTGTCTATTCTGGTAGTAATGGATAACAAAATAAGCTATTGCATCAATGGGGAGAGTGTGGAAGTTTCTGGTTATGATAAGACTTATGGATTATCTGTGCATTCTTTATCAAGGCTTACCCTGTAGCTATGGAAAACTGGGAACAGTGTATAAAGAAAGAAATTTTCATATTTGCAAAATTTTTTTTGTTACTTTTAACTTTTTATCATAAAATTAGTAGTAATAAAAATTCAAGCATTATAGGTAGTTATGAAATAAAAACAAACCACTTCCCTCTTCACAGTCCCACTCTACAGAAGTAACCCATTTTGGAATATTTTTATTTTTAGATCTCTGATTGGTAAGACATATTGCTTCAAATAAGGTACTTATATTCCTACTATTATTTTAGCAACTTTAGGTAGTCATCTCTTACCTCTCCATCATGAAACATAAAGAATTTAGACTGTTTATATTATTCTATTATCTTTTCCCTTTGTGCTTATTGAATTTTTTAAGTTCTCTTAATGGTTACTTTTATACAGGTATTTATTTAAACTGTGCATTTAGGCTACACATAAAATTTTCTATAAATATATATTTAATGTGTGTATACATACATCAATTAAATAGCTATCATTTACCTACCTACTTATATCTACTATAGAGTTTTTTTAATTTTCTACCATATGAGGTTAAAAAATGTTTGTTATCTGTTTTGTTTATGGAGTCAATTACAATAATTGAAATTCCATAATCGTATAAATATTATTCATTAAATATGAAGCAGTGTGAATGGACCTATGGACAAGCTAATGTTTTCTTTGGATCAAAAAAAAAGCTTTGTGGGGGCTGGGGCTGTGGCTCAGCGGCAGAGCGCTCGCCTCGCACGTGCGCGGCCCGGTTCGATCCTCAGCACCGCGTAAACATAAATACATTGCATTGTGTGCAGCTAAATAAATAAATATTTGAAAAAAAAAAAAAAAAAAGCTTTGTGAGGAAGCTTAGAAAAAATTCTTAGTCTACTAATTGCTCAAAAATCATGTCTTATTTTGCTTTGTTTCACATGTATACTATAAATTTTGTACATTCATGTGCAGTTTTTTAAAAATAATTTAGTTGTTTTCACTGTTGTTAAATGATTTATACAATTTCACTTTCATTACAGATTCATATTTATGCTGCTTGCTATAGGGAATCCATTTTCTTCTTGAAAACATCTCTCTTTAAGATCCTCTTACACCTGTTCCGATTAGGCTCACCTGCTTTATTTCTCTGTAGGCATGCCAGGATTTTCCCCCTTTTGTGCCCCTGGTTTAATTCCATGGTTCTAGAAGTCCACATACTGTTCTTTCTCAGATTTTCTCTCAGTTTGCTCCACAAGTAATACTTGTCAGAAATGTTGAATAGAGGTTAGGAGTATTCACCTGCCTTAAAAATATTGTGACTTTTGCCTCCTACTTTGCTGATATTTTGGCTAAGTATAATATTTATGCATCTTTACAAAGTGTACACGTTTTAAAGCAAATTGCTTTTGTTATCCAGTGTTGTTATGGTTTGGATGTGGTGTCCACCAGAAGCTCATGTGTGAGACAATGCAAGAAGGTTTGGAGGAGAAATGATTGGGCTATATCATTTACCTAATCAGTGAATTAATCCCTGGTGGGATGAATTGAGTGGTAACCAGAGGCAGGTGGGGTGTGGATGGAGGAAGTGGTTCACTGGGGGTGGGGCTATGGGGCATATGGGGCATATGGAGAATGGAGCCTCTCCCTCTCCTTCCCCCTCCCCTCCCCCTCTCCCTCTCACTTTCCCTCTCCCTCTCCCTCCTGATCATGATGTGAGCTGCTTCCCTCTGCCACACTCTTCCGCCATGATTTTCTGCCTCACCTCAAGCACTGAGGAATGGAGCCTGCTGTCTTTGGATTGAGACCTCTGAAACTGTGAGCCCTTAAATAAACTTTTCCTCTTCTACAATTGTTCTAGTCAGATGTTTTAGTCACAGCAGTGAAAAAACTGACTAAAACAAGTGTTATTGATTAGGAGTTGGGTGATGATGTATTTATTATTCATTTGTTAATAACACTCTCCCTTCTTTTCTTCTTGAAAGTTTTATAAAAAGTTTTCTCCATCTTTAAAGTTTGAATTTTTTATTTACCTTACTAGTCATTGGAAGACTTGGATCCTACTTAAGCTCTAAATTAGTTTAAAACTTGTTCTTCTCTATCTCTTCCATATTCTCTGTTCCTTCTTTTTAAAACATGCATTAGGTGTGTGTTGGATTCCCTGCAGTGATTTCCTAACTTCCAACTTTTCTTTTATTATTTTTAGTCTATTATAATTACATATAATGGTAGGGTTCAGTGTGACATGTTCATACATGCAGATAATGTAATGTTCGCCATATCATTCCTCGGTACTGCCCCTTATCTTCCCCTCCTCTCTCCCTGGATCCCATCCTCTACTCTACTGGTCTCCCTTCTATTTATTATTTTAAATTAGTACTTCATGATTATAAATAAAAGTGGGATTCACTGTGCTATATTCACACATGCACATAGAATAATTTAGTCAATATCATTCCCCAGTGCCTCTTCTTTCCCTCCCCTTCTCCCTTCCCTAGATCCCTTTCCTGAACTCTACTGTTTCCTTTCTATTTTCATGACATATTTTGTTTTTATAATTCTTTTAGCTTCTGCATGAGAGAAAATATCTGATGATTGATGTTCTTCAGTTTTAACCATGTACCAGCAAAGGACTTCATTTCTTTCATCTTAGTGGCTAAGTAGAACTCCATTATATATACATCACATTTTCTTTATTCATTAATCTATTGAAGGATATCTAGGTTGGTTCCATAATTTGGTTATTGTGCATTGAAAGCACGTATCACATATGCTCAGCCTTCCAAACTGCTGGGATTACAGGCCTGCTCCACCACACAGGTGGTTTCATTTCTAGTCTTTTGAGGAATTTCTATTCTGATTTCCGTAGAGGCTGTACTAATTTGCAGTTCCACCAACAGTGCATGAATGTTCCTCTTTCCCCATATCCTCACCAGCAATTATTTTATTTCCATTCTTGATGGTTGCCATTCTAACTAGAGTGAGATAAAATCTCAGTGTAGTTTTGATTTTCATTTCCCTGATTGCTAACGATGTTGAACATTTTTTTTTCATATATTTGTTGGTGATTTTTGTTTCTTCCATCAATGATGTTTGTTTTGATTATTTGCTCATTTGTTGATTGGTTTATTTGTTTGTTTTGGTGCAAAGTTTTTTGAATGTTTTTATTTCTGGTATGAATCCCCTGACAGAATAGTAACTGGCAAAGTTACTCCTATTCTGTAGGCTTTCTTTTCACACTTTTGTTCCCTTTGCTGTCCAGAAGCTTTTTAATTTGATGCCATCCCACTTATTGAGTCTTGGTTTTATTTCTTGTGCTTCAGGAGTTGTTGAAGAAGTTGGTACCTGCACTTATATGTTGAGGTGTTGCTCCTACATTTACTTCTAGCAGTTGCGAATTTTCTGGTCAAATTCTTAGATCATCAGTTCATTTTGAGTTGACTCTTGTGCAGGATGAGAGATAGAAACCTAGTTTTCATTCTACAAATGGTTATCTGGTTTTCCCAATGCCTTTTATTCAAAAAGCTGTCTTTTCTCCAACACATATTTTCAGTGTTTTGTCAAGGATCAGATAACTGTCTCAATGTGTTTATCTCTGTGCCTTCATGTCTGTTTTTTTAAATATTTTTATTTGTTCTAATTATACATGACAGTAGAATGGATTTTGACACATCATATATAAATAGAGTATAACTTATTCTTCTGGTTATACATGATGCAGAGTTATACATGATGTAGAGTTGCACATAGGGTAATAATATCCAATTAATTCTACTATCCTTCCTCCCCACCAATACCCCCCTTCACTCCCCTCTGTCTAATCCAAAGTACCTCTATTCTTCCCTAGCCACCCCTTCCCTTATTGTGAATTGGCATTCACATATCAGAGAAAACATTCAGCATTTGGTTCTTTGTGATCAGCTTATTTAACTTAGCATAATATTCTCCACCTCCATCCATTTACTAGCAAATGTTATTTCATTCTTCTTCAAGGCTGAGTAATATTCCATTGTGTGTATATATACCACATTTTCTTTATCCATTCATCTATCGAAGGGCACCTTGGTTGGATCCATAGTTTAGCTATAATGAATTGTGCTTGTATAAACACTGATGTGGCTGCATTACTATAATATGCTGATTTTAAGTCCTTTGGGTATAAACCAAGGAGTGGGATAACTGGGTCAAATGGTGGTTCCAATCCAAGTTTTCTGAGGAATCTCCATACTGCTTTCCAGAGTAGTTGCACCAATTTGCAGTCCTACAAGTAATGTATGAGTGTACCTTTTCCCCCACATCCTGGCCAACATTTATTGTTGCTTGTGTTCTTGATAATTGCCATTCCAACTGGAGTGAGAGGAAATCTCAGTGTAGTTTTTAGTTGCAATTCTCTAATTGCTAGATATGTTGAACATTTTTTCATATTTTGTTGATCAATTGTATTTCTTCTGTGAAGTGTCTGTTCAGATCTTTAGCCCACTTATTGATTGGATTATTTGTTTTGGGGTATTAAGTTCTTTCAATTCTTTATGTATCCTAGAGCTTAATGTTCTATCTGAGGTGCAGGTGGTAAACATTTTGTCCCATTCTGTAGGCTCTCTCTTCACATTATCAATTGTTTCCTTTTCTGTGAAGAAGCTTTTTAGTTTGATTCTATCCTATTTGTTGATTCTTGATTTTTCTTATGCTTTAGAGGTCTTGTTAAGGAAGTCAGTTTCTAAGCCAACATGGTGAAGATTTTGGCCTACTTTTTCTTCTGTTAGGTGCAGGGTCTCTGTTCTAGCGTCTAAGTCCTTGATCCACTTTGAGTTGTGTTTTGTGCAGGGTGAGTAATAAGGGTTTAATTTCATTTTGCTACATATATTTCCAGATTTCCCAGTACCATTTGTTGAAGTGGCTGTCTTTTCTCCAATGTATGTTTTTGGTACGTTTGTCTAGTATGAGATAAATCTATTTATGTGGGTTTGTCTCTGTGTCTTCTATTTTGTACCATTGGTCTATGTGTCTGTTTTGATGTCAATGCCATTTTTGTTACTATGGCTCTGTAGTATAATTTAAGTTCTAGTATTTTGATGCCTCCTGCTTCATTTTTCTTATTGAGGGTTGCTTTGATTATTCTGGGTCTCTTATTTATCAAAATAAATTTCTTGATGGCTCTTTCTGTTTCAAGAAGAATGTCATTGGAATTTTGATAGTAATTGCATTAAATCTATTTTACACTTTCAGTAGTATGGCCATTTGAACAATGTTAATTCTGTCTATCCAAAAGCATGGGAGATCTTTCCATCTTCTAAGGTCTTCTTCAATTTCTTTCTGTTCTGTAGTTTTTGTTGTACATATTTCACCTCTTTGGTTAGATTGATTCCCAAATATTTTTTTGAGGCTATTGTGACTGAAGTAATTTTCCTAATTTCACTTTCAGTGGATTCATCACTGATGTGTAGGAACACATTTGATTTATGGGTGTTAATTTTATATCCTGCTACTTTCATGTCTGTTTTTATGCCAACACCATGCTGCTTTTGTTAGTAGAGCTCTGTAGTATAATTTGAGATTGAGTATTATGATACTTACAGCCTTCTTTATTTCAGCAATTTTTTTTTTTTTTTTTTTTTTTGGCTATTCTGGATCTTTTGTTCTTCCATATGAATTTTAGGAGTGTTTTTCCTAGTTTTATAAAAAATGTCATTGGTATTTTGATGAGTATCACATTGAATCTGTGGATCATTTTTGGTAATATGGTCATTTAAACAACATTAATTCTTCCTATGCAAGAATATATCTTTCACCTTTTCTATGAAATTTTCTATCCTTTTGCATGTTGCTTTACATTTGGGGAAATTTTTAAGACTCTTTAATACTGCCTTGTCTTTGTCTGTTTCCTGTTGCTATTTTTGAAAATACTCAAGGTTGGGTGATTTATGAAGATATGAAGTTTATTTAGCTCACAGTTCTGAAGGCCCAAGAGCATGATGAGGGTCTGATGGCAGATAACACCCCATGTTGACAGCATATGCAAAGAGAGTATAAGAGAGATTCAGAAAGGCTTACCTGCTTTATAACTACTTACTCTGCAGTCAATAATCCAGTCCTGAGAAACCCAACTCCCTCTTGTGACACCTGATCCAGTCTCTTGAGAATGACATGAATCCATTTGTGAGATTGGTACCTTCATGAGCTAATTGCCTCCCACTAAACCCCACCTCTTAAAGGTTCCATCACCTCTCAGTAGCTTTACATTGGAGGCCAATCTTATAGTGAGTGCACAAGCCTTTAAGGGACAACTTGTATGTAAGACATGGTACGTCTTTTATTTAAAGAATTTTTTGTCAATCACATTTTAAATTTCCAAAATATTTTTCTTATACTCAGAATCTTTATTTTGACATAGCAATCTATTTTTATTTTATGCAATTAATACCTTCTTGAATCTCTCTGAGCATGCAAAATAAAAGTTTTTCAAGTTCTGAATTATTCCCGCATATTTTGGGGTTAGTGATTTTATTTTAATCATCTCATGTATATGTGTGTGCTATTTATTTTACTCAAAATCTGAATTTCATCAATACTGAGACACACATTCTTTTGCTTTACCACATTTAATATCTCTGAAATCAGGATTAATAGTACCTCTTGGCTTAATTTGCAGTGCTTTTTTTCCTTTATTGCTGTTAAAAAAATGTGTTCTACAATTGATAACATCTTAGTTATAAACAAATTAATTGGCAATCTGTGGTTGATTATTAGTAGTCATAAATGTTTCATTAGTTGCCCTTGGCTTCTTATACAGATATTTAGGTTTTCTTGTTTAGGAATTTGAACTCTTGGCACCCTTCATTTTAGACTGCATAAGTAGAGCAGGCCACAGGTATATATGTCCCTGACAACCACATACATAGTGCCAACTAAAGAGAGCTTTTTTTACTCTGGGATGTGAGGCTCACACAAAAGAGCCTAGTGGATCACTTAATTTAAAAATTTTATTTGAATTTTTAAAATGCAGTTTTGATCCTGAGAACAAATGCTTCTAATACTCAAAATCAGGGGTGGTAAATTGGGCATTAATTTTCATTACTATTCTCCAGAGAGATTATCTTGATTTTTGCTTTACTTCCTATTCTTAATCTGTATACCAATTCAATTGTCCTTATAAGTTCCAAATTCTACTAGATCCTACCTAGACCACAACATTTTCTTACTAGTGTTTAGACTCCGGTTTCCTCCATGTTGACTTATCCATCAGGATGGTCATATTGCCCAGTGCTGCTTCTTCACTTAGGTCTCTGTCAGTGGCTCTCAATCTTGTCTGTTCAGATCAATCATGCGAGGAGTTTTAAAACACTGATTCCTGGATTCTGGTTCTCACTTCCAGAGATTTGTATTTCTGGGCCAAACTGGCTAAATCTAAAATGTAGCAAAGATTGAAAGCTATTTGCTTAGAGCATCTCTGAAACCTACAACATTAATGGGAAGCAGCATAAAGTATTAGTTACAACTTCTGTTGCCAAAGTGCCTCATTTTAAATCTTAGTTCTGCCACTTAATATCTGTGTGACCATAGGCCAGCTACTACATGTCTCTGTACATCATATTTAAAATGGGACTGTCACTGTTGTTGTCTGCAAATTAGGCCACAACTGTATAATGATTCATAGGATTCAATGGGTTTAATAAGTTAATATCAAACAATACCTAGATCATAGTGTTACAAGGATGTAAAATTAATATATAAACTACTGAACATTATTCCTGTCTCTTAAATCTTACCTTCCAGTTCTTCACAACTTCAAATCTTTCCTTGTCTGCATTTGCTGTTCCATTTCATCATTTTCTTTACTTACATAAGTATCCTAGAATCCATAGTCTACCACTTAGTTCCTCTCTTGTTAGCATCCTCCATTCCCTAATCATGTTGTCACTTTGATGACACAAATCATCCATTGAATCATCCTTCAATTCTGCTTCTGCACTCCTCATGTGGACTATTGAATGCTGGTGAGAAAAATGGTGTCATTACAAATGTATGGTCTGGTACCCTATCCTACGTAGATTCTCAGCATCACTCTGTGATTTTATTTTTCACACATCTTTGGTGGACGCTTCTATTCCCCACAGTGATTCCTCCAAACCTCATCACTCTCTATAAACAACCTAGTAAATCTACCTTCCATTTTTGCAAATATCTTTGCCCCTAGTTTCATTAAAAATTTGGAGACTCCCATCTGCAGACATCATCTTTCTACAGATGTTTGTCCACTCAGCCTTTCCTATTTTCCTTCCAGTCTCAAGGAAGTCTTCCAGTTTCCTGCTCAAAGAGAATTTATTTATCTGTATTCCTGGTCTCTTCCCCTCCAACCCCATGATGTTTTAACATCTCCTTTTACTGGATTCTTCCTCTTCACTTATGAGCATATTAAAGCCTCTTGAGAAGAAACTCTTTGTCCCTCCAACAAAGGATTAATATCCAGATTATATAAAGAACGTGAAACACTTAACACTAATAAACAATCCAATCAATAAATAGGCAAATTAACTGAAAAGAGAGTTGGATTATTAAATGCTGTTTATCAAAATAGTGTCAGTACAAATTTATGGTCAAAAGAAGTATGAATGGCCAATATTATATAAAAGAATGTTCAACATCAGGGAAATGCAATTCAAAACTACACTGAGATTCTGTCCCACCCTAGTCAGAATGGTTATCTCAAAAATACATAAACAAAATAAATGTTGGTGAGAATATAAGGTAAATGGAATCTGTATAAGCTGTTGGTGGGGATGTAAATTAGTACAACCACTATGGAAATCAATAAACAGATTCCTCAAATTGAACTACCACATGATCCAGCTAAACCATGCCTGGGTACATGCCTAAAAGAATTAAAGTCAGCATACTATAGAGATGCCTGAATACCCATGTTTTCCATGGCATAGTTCATAATAGTTCAGTCATAGAATTAGCCTAGATGCCTGCCAATAGATAAAGGATATAGAAATATGGCATATACACGGGGCCTATTATTCAGCCATAAAGAGTAGAATCATATCATTTTTAGGAAAATGGTTGGCATTGGAGACCATAATATTGAGTGAAATAAGTCAGACTCAGAAAAGTATTGTGTATTTTCCCTCGTGTGGAATCTAAGAGGAATATGAAAGTAACTGGGTGACTATTAGAGAAGAGGACAGGGATCAGGGAGAGGGAAGAAGGAGTCAGGGAGAATAATGGAAGAGGTGAGCATGATTAAAGTATGTTAGTTGCATGAATAAGTATGCCACAATGAAACCCATTAGTCTGTGTGATTGTGTGTATGCATTTTAATATATATTATACACATATACACACACCCCAAATTTTACCATGAATATTTAACAAAGTATAAATGTGATCAATATGTTAACTCTTTCTCTGAAAACAATTCAGACCTTAGAAGAAAAAGGAGAAGGAAATCCTTCTTATCTATAAACCACAACATTTGTGCCTTCACTTCATAGCCAAATCACTCAATAGAACAGTGCACATTTCCCTCCTTCCCTGTCTTAGTTCCTTTCACTCATCATTCCACTGAAATTACATGTCTGTCGGTCACAGTTCAACAAATTTCTCTGATGACAGAACTGTCAATTCCAATGAACTGTTTGCAATTCCAGTCTTGTTGGGATTCTCTGTGGCAGTAGACATGTCATCCATTTCTTCTTTGGTTTCTGAAACTTCTTTTCCTTCTAGTTTACCTTTTTGGATATTACTTTTCAGTTTTCTCTGTCAGTTTCTTTTCCTTTCCCCCCTCATTTCTGTTAGTATGTCATGGTTTGTGGAGACTTTCCCCCAAGTCTTTCAATTCTGTTTGGGACTCTATTGCCAACAGAGTGGTTTAAGAGAACAGAAAGTTTTTCTCAATGCTTGGGAGGCAGAGTAATCTGCAATCTGGGATTAACACTGGAAGATAGCAGGCATCATCAGGTCTGGATTAGAATCAACAAAGATATATGTTTCTTGTGGCTAATACAATAGCAGAGTAGTGATTCTAATATGATTTTTTCTTTTCTTTCTTTCTTTTTTTTTTTTTTTTTGGTAACTGGCTTCCCTAAGAGGGCCATGAAACATTATGCACAAATCCATTTCTCTTCTTCCAATTTTCTGTAAAAAGGAGGACACTGTTTCTAAAGGGAGAGGCCCAGACTCTGGATGACATAGTAAATATAGTTTGGAGAAGGGCCCTATTTGCGATTAAAAATCACTCCTTACCACTGCTCTTATAGAAAGTTTTCCTTCTGTTTCTGAGGGATATGACTGTGGAAAGTTGAGATTTGGGAAGCAGTGCTTTCTAGTGTAGTGAGTAAGCATGTAAACCTTGTCTAGAGAATCCCATTATGACCCTACTGGAATACCAGGTTAATGAGCTGAAGAAATACTGAAGGCAAATGAGAAGTCTCTGAGCCCCTACTTCTACCTATAAGGGTGATGGTTTTCAGGATCCCAACATTGATTGGCTTTTCAGTCTTTGTTCTTAATGCCTAAGCATTGTTGAGCAAGTCTTTGGACAGGAAGAGAACTGAAGGGCTGGGTCACTCACCCCCTCAACATTGGCAAAGTTAGCGAGTGGGATCTACAGATACCCTGATGCTGCAGAACTGGTTCAAGGAAGCTCTAATCAAGAGTTGTTACTTGTATCCACCTGGGTTTGATGTGATCTGGGGTTTCTCAATGAACTTTTCATTTTAAACTCTCTCAGCTGAAAACTGATCAGTCTCCTCAAATCTGACAAACATTGATCAGGGGGACAATTTCCTGCACCTGACTACAGGCCATTGGAAAGCTGCTGAGGCAAATGGATCCCAACAGCCCACCAAGGCAGGATGCTCAGCCTGTTCACACCTGCATGGTCCAGAATATCCTCATGGGACTGTGATAAAGAAGTCCCTCAGGCCCAGTGGGAATGTAGTGAAAGATCATGCAGCTTTCCTGGACAACCTCAGAGAGGGCCCATGCTGGGCTGTCTTTCAAGTTTAAATTTCTCCCAGGACTACTGGGACCTCTGAGTGGAGGTAGCAGGGAAGGGAGGAGGAAGTGGGCTTTTTAAGTTGTGTCGTTGGAGATAATCATTTTCAAATTGTTCATATACATCTTGGATACTAACTTGCCTAGACTAGAGATAGGTGACTATTGAGCCAGAATTTCTTGAATTGAGAGTGTGGTTGGTGATCAGTTGTTAGACATCAGTGGGATAGCTGTGGCCAGAAATTGAAAGCAAGCAGGGAGTCCACTGTGAATTGGAACCAAGTGTAACCTGTTTAAAGTGTTAGACTCATGCTCTTAGAAGCATGAAAACTGGGGCCTTCCATGTCTTTCTTCGTTAATGGTCAGTCTTCTGATGCTTACAGAGAATCCAAGGCATACACTATGACATCCTGTCTCTTTCTAAAGGTTATATCTCCTAGACTGCTCAAACAGAGCTCCATGAGCTTTAATTTTAGGGGATTCCCCAAACTCAAGGAGTAGCTAGAAATGGAAAAAGGAAATTTCATCCAAGAACAATGTTTCCTCTGACCATAACTGAAATGTGGAATATGCTCAGGGTGAGAAGACAAATAGGATTTAATGATCCTGTCCATTTGAAAAAAAAGATCTAGAAATATCTCATTGTATGAAGGACCTAAGAATGAATAAACAAAAGGGTTGTTAAATAATAAATTTATCTCTGAATCTGTGTTATTCTTTTGTGTGCCCCACCAGGGTGGTGAATAAGAAAGCAGTTCTGAGAAACGATTTTTGAGATTCTTTACTCACAGTCTTCTGATAGGAAAGCCAAAATCCATGCACAGTATGTAAGGCCTTTTAAAATCAAAACCCTGAGATTCTCTGCAGCCTTAGGTCACATCGCATTTGTAGTTTCCCAAACAGTGACCGGGCAACGATGAGCGCTCCATACAAAGGTTTAGAAGATAAAGTCTTCTGACTGAATAATACCTCATCTTTGAAGAGCTAGCCAGGGCTACAAAAACTCTTCTCCTTCCCCAGACATAACAGTTACTATTTATATTTCTATAATAGCATCCATGAGACTTTGAGCTCCTTATGCAAGAACCATGTAATTCTACTCAGTATCTGCAAAACCTAGCATAGTCCAAGGTATTAATGAAGTACACAATAAATGTTAAATGCATGAGTGAATGGATGAATAAACAAGAAGCTAACAAGCTTGCACAGGGCCTTAACCAAGAGCATTTTGCAGAACCAAGACCAGGACTGATAATTAAATATAGAAGGTTTAGCCCCTTCTTGCCTCCAAACCCTGCCACAAATTCTTTGAGATGCTGCTTGTCTTTGTTTTGCATTGAATATCTATAGCTATATATAAAGTGAACGCCTGGTGAGTGGGTGGATGGTGGTGTTCACTCTTATTTAGTGGAATGTGAATATGTCAGAATCACAGAAAATAGAAAGAATGAGGTTTATGCAAAGCTGTCAGTTCTCATGCCTGCTTTGTAAAATCGGAGATGGTGCTGAGATGGTTCCAACTTAATATTCACATCCATTTTATCACATCAAATATGATCATTAGCAAACACTGTTTGAATGGTAGCTATTTCCTGACTGACAATAGCCATCCGGTGGTACCCACTTCCCCATATGCTTGAGACTGATACAATTCTGATGGTCTAGAAAACAGTGGGAGGAAGGAAGTAATTAAAAGTGAAGGGGAAACTGGGAGCAGGAGGATAGCAACCAATTTTATCTCACACAAGAATATCCTACACTTATTCTTTTGAAAGTTATGGGTGGGGACAGAAATACTATTTTTAGATTGATTTTTATATCCTCAAGTTGGCATGCAGTCTTGCCCATAGAATGAGTGTCAGGAAACCTTGAGGGTGGGCACTAGTATTTAAAATAAGCTTAGGTTGTAAAGTAAAAAAAAACAGGAAGACATTAGCTCTGAATACTGTGGCTGCAGAGGAAACTGGAAAAACAGACAGTGGTAAAATTGTAAGTTCAGTATCCCAAGCTTATTATAGATTACCTGCCTCCCACCTACCCCAAGCAACACTTCCCTGTCACCAGAAAATTGCTTTACTATATGGAGCAGGATGGGTGTGAGTGGGTGGGAGGGAGGCCTGGCTTTCAGAATCCTTAAGCACTGCAGAATCTTCTCTGGCAGCAATATCACCCACAAAGATAGATTAAAAGAAGGTTATTCAGCAACAGTTTGTGAACACTGGAAATTCAAAGTAAGGAGACTTTAATTGCATTCTTAATTTTAGGACTGTCCAGTTTCAAAAAGTGACTGTTCATCAAATTCCTGTCCTATTCTTTCTGAGCATTTGGTTAAATTGAATTTCTCAGCTTCCAGTAGGGTGGAATCACATGGTGAATGGTAACCAATGGAATATGAGCAGAAGCGACTGATACCATCATCCAGACCTTGGCAGGGCCTACCTACTAGTGTCTTTTTCCTCATCTGCACACTGAATGGAGAGGAATCTGAGCCCCTTTAGGAGGAAGGTGCCAGGACAGATAGGGACAAGGCCCCTATATGAACTATTCATAAGGTGGTCTAGCAAATCCTTTTCTCTTAAGTCATTTAGATTTTGTATCTTTCTATAAAGCCATAGAGACTTGGGTGTTTATCTGTTAGAGCAGAGACACAGCTATTGCTTCTGTGTCACAAAAATGACTTATACGGTTTCATATATCTTGTCTTTCCATGTTCTCTGTCATTCTCAGAAGCATCTTCTTGGCATCTCCCTCCCATTTGGGGCATGCAAACAAACTGTTCATTTGGAATGTCAAAAACTTGTGGCTATAATAGTGATGACATTTAAATAGCTGAGAAATCAATGGAATGCTTTTTATTTTTTAATTTTTTTTTTTTTTTTTTGAGAAAAGGCAGAAGAATTGAAGGAACACGATGAGCAATGCTTTTAGTCATTGTGGCACTCTTATTTTCATAGATGTGCACCTGTAATTTCAATTAAATTTCCAGATCCAAATGCATGCAGCCATCCCCATGGTTGCTGAGAGCTCTGGAATTTAACTAGCATAACAGGGCAATTTAAACAGCTTTTGATTCTCAATTTAAAGCTGGGATGTTGAAGTAAGGTATTAGACAAATACATAGACAAATAATGAATCTTACATACCTAGAGCATTATTATGGAAGTTGGAAGTTGGAAGTTGGATAAAGACTGGAGAATACACAGCGAATGAATCTCCTCAAGATTCTATTGAATATTTGAATTTAATGTAGCTATGCAGCCTTCTTATTTACCCAGGTGCTGAGTTAGGACTTCCTACTCCAGTCCAGAACAAGAGTCACCTCTAAAAGACTTAAGGGCTCCTCCAGGTACATTCTGCCCTTCACTTGCTATCAGTATAACTTTTTTTTCTACCTGTACCCGAGGATAAAAGGGAAATTCTTTGGTCACCTGGCTCACTGAAAAATTTCCTTACATTTCTGCTTCCCATGTAGCAACTCTGACTATGTTATAAAAATAAAAATAAAAATCCACTTAAAAGAAGAGTTAATCAGGAATATAGAGTGACTGAAGTAGGTGTGCTTGTCCATGCAGTTGTACAATCTTGAATGTTGGGCCTCCTCAGGAACATAGCCACTAAGAGATTCCACCAGCCAGCTGGGGTAGCAAGAAGGAAACTCTGTTGACTCATCCTTGCCTGGGATGGCTGATGACCTCTTAGGGACAGAAAATCAAATTTCAGGTGCTACTCTCTGGCCATGTTTTCAGGAAGATTTCCCTGAGCCTTCCAAATGACCCAACCTCAGGACATGGTGGCCATGGTAAACAGTTGCTAAACCATGACTTTGACCTGTACCTCTTTCCTCCCTTAATTTTTTTAAAACTTGCTTTTAGTCTAAGACCTTCCCTTTCCTCATAAACACATTCTTTTCTATTGTTTTCTAATGAATTTTCTACTATCTGCTTTTTTCTCCACCTTGAAGAGACCCTAGACAATGCTTCTACCACAGGTTGAAGGAAACATCTCTGAGTGATGGTGTGAAGAAAAGGTATTCCAAGAAAGCTACCACCCATCCTAAGTTATGTTATTGTTCACAAGTACATTCTCTGCCTTTTAAGAACCCCTGCCTGTTGAAGTTAAGCTTGCCCATGTGATGTGCTTGAGCAAATGGAATACGAGCATGTATGATGTATGTTTCTACCTTCCACAAGCTTTGGGAGGCATTGTGAAAGTCTTCCAATTATTTTGATTCTTGTTCCTGCTATGGAAATGGTACAACCCACACAGAGATTTCTTCTTTATTCTAGACTCAGGAGCAGTGCCAAATGGAATCAAGCAGAAACAAAGCATCTGCAGCCATCACTATATAATGTGGTCTGATACCACTAAGATTTGGGTTAGTTTGTGGTTGCAGCCAAGCTAATTAAAATGCCACTCAATCAGGACAATTAGGAATAGATTTTTTGAATGAGAGGTGAACTTTATTGGCCCAAGTACCTCAGATTTTGAGTTGTTTGTTACAACTGCATTCATTTTAATATACTAATCTCTGTCGCCCCTTTAATAGCCTAGGACACTCATTAGTCCCTGGAAAAGAAGGATGATGATAATATAGAGGAGAAAGTCCCTGCATCCTCAAACTGGCTAAGATTAAAAGGAACTGTCTTGAGACTTCTCCAAAAATCTGGAAAATGGTGAACACCCAACAGCCTCGTTTCTATAAGTCAGCACATCATAAATAGAGTAGGGTAGTTGTAGTGTTTATCTTTGTAACAGCCACTTAAGTAAATGTTATTCTTCTTTTTGTTTTATCCTAATTGGCTCCCAAGATTGGCTAGGTACTGCTTCTTTGAAGTATAATTCATAAGCAGGCAGACCCTTGCAAGTTGGCACAGCAACCCAAAGATGCTCCTTCAGATGACCTCCAGACTCTCTAAGAAGCTTCTTAGATTTTCTAGTTCTCACTGAAAATTTTGAATTATTCTCTAAGAATTAAGCATTGGTTAACTTTTCTACCTGCTTTTTTCTAGCTCTGCTGTTGTTTAATTAGGCTTAGGATAAGTTACCCTAACTATGTGAGCATTATTTTTTGGTGTCTGTTTTTATTACTTTAAAAAAAAAATCTCTCATTCTTATGTATCCAAGTTAAACCTTACCTGTACTATTATGCTATTGGAAGACAATTTTCCACAAATGCCTTATGTTTTTGGCATGTCTTATAAGCATGAGAACTGACAGCTTTTTGTTCTAGACTGTTTTCAGAAATGTTTGTATAATAAACAGCATTGAAAAATAGAAATGGTGTTTTGCTTCAAAGCAAAGGAAATTCTTGCTTGCTGTCCATTATAATTTCTCCTTTTAGAGCAGAGGTTGGGTAGATTTGCTCACAGCCCACTGAAAAAAAGATTGAAGTTTCCTAGGTTCAAATGTTCCTCATATGTGACAAAAGCCAATTGTGTCTGCCTCACAGCATTCATCTGTAACTACCTGTGTCAGTCTAGGGATCTTAGAGGAAGGACACAGAGGACCAGCATGAACATGAATCTCATTCTACCTGTTGTGCTATAAGAGTCCTTTGTCTCTGACGGGAGTCTCATATCTTCTGCCAGCATCCATAAAATTAGGCAAGCTAACTTGTTAGTTTGCAATAGAGCAAAAGCTTGCACCCTCCACAATACTTGACACATACCATCTTCAATAGATAATAATTAATTTATCATAAATTAATGCCTATAATTATACTCATTTATATTTATCACATATAAAACATTTCTTAAAATGGTTCTAAAACACAGCATACTTTTTACATGAACAAACAATATCACTGTGAATTCCTTGCTCAATAAAAGTTTGATCAATTACTGAATGAAGTGAAAAAGGATTGTATATTATTTGCAATAAAATCTTCAGCATGTTTATACATTTAGTTACTGCTGATACTCTCAATAGAATGGAGAAAAGTCAATATTGGCCTCAGGTCCCCTCAAAAGCAATCCAAATCTAGTCAGTATCTCCCAGAAGCAGACATGCTAGTTTTACTAAGAGCGTTCAAAGGCATCTCATTCCTACCTCTCAAGTATTAGGGATGGGGCTTTGTCATTCTCAACAAATATTTGTGACCTGTAGTCTCGACTGCACTTCATGAATAGCCCCATAATACTCATTCTTTAATATCTCATTCAAAAACGTTTTGTCATAACCTCCTCTTTGTAATGAAGAATGAGTCCCTTGGAGTACAAATATGTAAATGGGAAAATTACAATAAAAAAGTAGTAAATGATATAATACAATTAAAACCTGCAAAATCACAAAGAAGGGCAACCAACTCTAAGGACTAGAGTATAAGGTATGTATAACATCAATATTAATATTCCAACAAGATTTGGGATATTTATCCACTATTATTTATTTCCTTTTTGCTCCTTACTCCTTGATTTTTACCATATTAATTAATATACCAATCAATTCCTTTTTTCTTCATCCTGACACCCAACTTCAGTTTTTCACATCATCTTGTACTCATATGAAAGCTCTCAATTTTGGCTTACCTCTCATAGAACTTCATTCCACACATCTTATTTTTGTTTTCTGTCCTAACTTTCCTGGTGCTGCACACAGAGTCACCCCATTTAGCTAGGACAGTCTGGGGCAAGGCATCTGTATTTCTAAAATCTCCCTATCTAGGCTCTAATGTGAGACACATTTGAGAACCCTTCCTCTAGGTTTTTCTACCACTCTGCCAATTATGAATTGTAATGTATTATGCAAATCTGTCAACACATCCTTATAACTGACTTGCCCAGTTAATTTCTCTCCACCTTAGCCCAGATTCCATTTTTACTTTCTAGAGAATAGATTGCATCTTTACTTTCTAGAGAATAGAGGAACCCTGACTATGTATTATTCTGACTAGGAATTAACACCATAATTTCAAAGATAGAATTGGAATCCAGGTGCTTCATGTCTATGAAAGAGAGACTCATACAGACAGACTTACAAGGCACGGGCAATCAAAAGCAGGAATTAGTGCTAACCTCTGTCCATACTAGTCTAGTGGAGAAAAAAAGGGAGTGGGAAGGAAAGAGGGAAAGATTACAGCTGTCCACCCCTCCTAGTAGAATAGCACACAGAGAGCAAAGAAAGGACTGGGGGTTGCCATGGCAGCCTGAAACCCCCCACAGAATCTAAGTCCTGCCTGTCCGGCGATGGGAGCAGGAGTTCCTTTCTCAGTCAGTCTCAGCAAATATTATGGTGACTTTATAGGCTGGAGATGTACCTTTGCTACAGAGTCATAGATGCAGAGATGGGCCCTCTTTATTTATGTAAAAAACAGAATATTACTACTGAGTATGATGAAGCATCCAGTAGCTAGGATACTCAAGCACAAAACATCTACCACTTTCTTAAAAACATGTACCTATTAAATCAACCATGCTCTTATGTTTCAAACATTTTTACATGTAAAATAAAGCAGATAAATCATAGTCATATTTGTGTTTAAGTCCTTTATTTTTTTCTTTTTTAATTTATTCAAAAAATTTTATTTGTTTTAATTAGTTATACAAGTCCTTTATTCTTCAAGCTAATTTAGGAAATGATCCCCAAACCAGAGAAAGTATCATAATTCAATGTTATTAATGGTATTTATTTGGATATTTAGGTGCCCTTCCAAACACTGGCTGAAAGATCCCTTCCATTTTAAGTTGCTGGTGGATGCTGAGTGGGCTGAGCATTTCCGAGGATCTCTACCTTGATGCTGCTAGAACCTGAGACCTGAGAACTGCTGTTTGATTAATTGATTAGCTGATTTAATTCATAAAATATCAATTTGGTGCCTTTTATGTGCTAACAGTTACTCAAAATGGTAGTGTTATGGAGACACCATCTCAGTGAGCTTTTGATGTTGATGAGGAGACATGCAGTTACAATTTTAAACATGATAAGTGTTGTAACCATTACAGAAAAAGAATCGGTATGTGCAAAGGATAGAATACCAATATCTGTAGAGGTTAGGGGAGACTGGAGTCAGCAGAAAAGATATGGTGTCTCAGCTCAGTTTGAAGGACCTAGTAAGATTTATCAGTTCGAAATGTTAGGGAGCTTGTGTTAAGCAGCAGAAATTACACAAGCTAAAGTTTAAAGCCACATGGTATACATGATGCATACATTTCAGAATACACATTTGGGGAGGAGGCTGCTGGTGAGAAAGAGACTAAAAGACTAGAAAGAGAGTCAAATCAAGGGCGTGGGGCTTCATGATTATACTGAAGAGTTGGAACATTACTCTGCACATGATAGGTTTTAAAACAATAAACTGCTTTGATTAAGTGTGTGTGTGTCTGTTTAGAAACATTTCAAATGCTTGGGAATGGAAGTAGTGAAGGGGCTCTGGTATAATTGCAGACAAGGTGACTGGTTAAGAGGTGACAGATGATGGCATCCTAATGCAGATCATTGCTGGGTGTTGAAGATGGAAGAAAATATTTTTGAAAATTGATACATCAAGAACATTGTATAAATATGAGGGCAAGAAAGGAAGGGTTTTTTACATTTTGGGTGGGGTACTTGGGTGAAGAAGTACTTGTACCCCAACAAAACATGGGAAATTGGAAATAATGAGTTAATTTTGAATGGACTGAGTTTGAAGTACTTGTGGAACATCTAGAGAAAAATGTCTGATTGAAAGCTCTACATACGAGTTGTACCTCAAAAAGTGAGATGGTATGAAGACATAAATTTGGGGCTTGGGGCTGGAGATTGAGTTGTAGATCAAATCTTTCAGGGGTATATTGAAAGGTCAGGTACAAAATTCTGGACTTGTGTTTCTCAAGCTTGAGTGTGTGTGTACAAGTCTCTTGAGGATCCTGGTAAAATATAGGTCCTGATTCAGTAGCTCTGCAGTGGGGTCTGATGTTTATCATGTCTAACAACCTTTCAGGTAATGGTGCTTCTGTGGCCTTTCACACCTCTGCTATGAGAAGCAAGTCTAGAAAACATTAGTGTTTAAGGATAGACACTTAAAGGATTGAGTAGAAGTAATGAGAGTTATGGGGGGCGGGGCTGCAGGAAGGAGGAGAATTATCACGGAATAAAAGTGAAGAGAAGAAAATGTACAGCAAATTCAAACTGCTGACAAATAAGGTAATAACTGACTGATAAACATCAACTGAAACTGGCAATTTGAAAGTAATTATGAACTTTGACAGAACAGCTTTTGTACCAGGAAGGGGAAAGAACCAAATTGTAGCAGGTAGCTAAGTAAATGTTAGGTGAAGAAGTAGAGATAGTCAGTATGGACTGCTTTATGTAAACAAAAGCAAACAAAACTTGGCTGTCAATAGAAAGAGACAAATTGGGTGATAATTTAAGGACAAAAGGTTGAAAAAGCATCATCATTTTTATTAGAGCATTAGAGTTATACATAGCAGTTGAGTTTCTCTTGACAAAATCACATGTGCATGGAATTTGATTTCAGTTCACATTCCTCCACATCTCCCCATCTGACATCATCATTTTTAAGATGGAAAAAACATGAAGTTTGTGGTAGGCAAAATCATTCCCAAAGGTACTTAGTTGATGCAATTAGATTAAGGATTTTGAGATGGAGAGAGTATCCTGGACTATCCAGGCATACCTTATGTAATCACAAGGGTCTTTAAAATGAGGTAGAAGGATCAGGGCCAGAGAAGGAGATGTGATAACAAAAGTTATAGTAGCTAATTTTGAAGAGAAAAGGGGACCAAGTGCTAGAGGACGTGGGCACCCTTTAAGAACTGGAAAAGGCAAGAAAGGGATACTTGTCTTGGAGCCTCTGAAAGGAACACAGCATCATCGATACCTTGGATTTAGTCCGGTGAAACTTCTGTCATCCTTCCAGAACTGTAGGACAATAAGTTCATGCTGTTTTAAGCCAATAAATTTGTGGTAATTTGTTGCAACAGCAATAGGAAGCCAATGCAAGTATATTTCGTATGCTTAGAAAAAGAATTTTAGAGAAGAGAAAGCAATGTCTTTTCCAGGTCCTCACAAGGTTCCTGACTGACATCCCTGTAACAAAGAGACTAACAAGAGAAAAGCATAACGAATGTATTTAACTGAAGTTTTATGCGACATAATAGCCTTTAGAAATAAAGACCCAAAGATCCAGAGAAAACTGGATTTTAATGGACACTCATGCAGAAGTATGGCTGCAGGACACACAGGGTGTGATCCAGTGGTGGTGGGCTGGGGGAACTCAGCAAGGCTAGTTTGTTCAGGTTCTTCTTGGCCTCCAGACCTATGGCAGAGCCTTTTTGGGGTAAGGGTCTTATGAAGTTTTAAGATGGGTCAGAAATTCTCTTTATTACCATGCTTCAGGAGAGAAAGAGTGATTTCCAAAGTGCCATAATTTGGGGTAGGATGGTCTGTGCCCTGACAGAACCATATAAGAATGAGACTGTATTCAAAACAGGGTAAGTGGTAATGGAGAGGCCCCTTCTACTATGGAAGTGTGAAGAGTTTTCTCCAGGACTGAGAGTATAGACAGAATAACTACACTACCCTCTCACATGCATCCTTGTCTGTATGGATGCCAAATGCCAGGTTCAAGAAGATAAAATGAGATATCATTTGTAGATTGTCTAGGCCACAGCAAGAGGGTGGAGTGTTAGTTCTCTTTATCATTTAAGTGCTTTCAGGAAGAATGCTTTCCTTGAGTAGGATGTGACAGCTGCTTCATTGTAACTAAACACCAAAAACAGGAACCCCTCAGTGATTTCACATTAAATTGAGTTTTGTTGGGAACATGAAAAATTGAGGGTGAGATGATCCCAACCCTGGGATTTCTCTGTTTTGTCCCCAAGCAGTTCCTAGGCTGAAACCAAAATTGGTTAGTCCCTCTCTTTTTGCCTCATCTCAAAACCTCTCTGCCTAAATGCTCACTCTTCCTCATTGGGTTCACGTTAATAAGAGGACTATCTACTCGCAGCTTCCCAAGACCCTTGCCTCACCTATACCAGAGAATCTGGTACTGGTATGCAGGAGACCACCGCCCTGCGCCTCTGGTTTCCATGGAGACCCTATTTAATGTCAATGGCGGCTCCAGAGCCGAGGGAAACCTGAGCGTTTGTATTTAAATGAGTGAAAGTGGGGGGAGGGGACATAAAAGAGGAGAGGAAGAAATAGGAGTGAGGAGGATGGAGGAGGTGAACCCTGGGATTCAAGGACTCGGGGAACAGAAAAATCTAGTGGGATTATTCAATCACCTCACGTTTAGAGGAGAAATCAAAAAGAAGGCAGCAGGGGGCAGAGGGGTGTTTATTTCATGCATGAGAAATATATTCCAAAGACTTTTTTTTATTCTGATATCAGAGTAGGGGAGTGAATTATCCAAACATCTGGGAACCCCTTTTTCTTGGGGGCGTTTCTGGCTGATAGTGCTCCTCGGTTTCGTTTCCAAGAAGCAAGTGAGGACTTGCACTTTGCCGAGTATCAAAGCTTAAAGATTCTTTGCTACCGTTGGAGGGGCCGCACCTCTCTTTCACCCCTCCCCCTGCAACCGAACTAAATAAAAGCCCTGAAAAAGAGAGTTCCAAAGCTTTGGGCTCTGGAGAGCTGCTACTTATCAGCTGACTCTCTAGCAAGAGGATGGGGGTTGGGCAGAATGTATGCTAAGATTGAATTGCTCTGGGATTCAGATGACGTCAGCTTGGATAAAGGTCTGACCCAGTGAATGTTAAATGTGGCTGAATGTCTGAATCCTCAGAGGGGATCGATGGCAGCAACCTCCATGAAAGGATCATGTGGCTTCTTTTTTCTTTAAAAAGGAGTCTGTGGCTCTGCTGATCTCCTGCTGCAACTCCCAGAGCCCTAGTGGAATCTCAGCTTTCTGCTATAATCACTAGAACATTACTTACTGCCCTAGATAACTTCGAGTCACGTGGAGTTTGCACCAAAAAAGGCAATCTTTTGCTGTGGGCCCGGTGGGGGGGGGGGGGGCGATTATAAGAGTGTCTGCCACTCTAGCAAAGTAAAACCAATTCAATGTAATACATTTTTTGAGGTCTACTGTGAGCCAGTGTGTGCAAAATGAATGAGATGGTCTTTCCTTCAAGGTGCATACAGTCTGATGAGTAGGCAGATAGCTTATAAATGTTTGATAGTGCCAGGGGCAGCAGTAATAGATATTGTGGGAACTCCAAAGAAAGAAAGTAAAGTTAATTAAAAAAAAAAAAAAAAGGAAAGAAAAGAACAGTTTATATTAGATGCCTCTGAGGTCTAGCCTTTCATAATAGACACAGCAGACAGAAATACCAAGGAAAGCTCTGTAGAGGTAGAATAAAAAAGAAATTTAACACATTGCATATTTGAGATAAAATGTCAATTCTGTACAATATTCTATCAAATGATGTTTTGAGCTAATTTTCCAATGTTCTTTCTGATGATGTTTTTCTATTGCTGCACTTATGAGGGACTTTGCTTGTCCTTTATTCCATTTTTACCATTTGCCTAACCTACCTCATATTTTGGTATTAGAGGTTTAAGGTTTAATTATCTCATTTTAAAATAAACCTAGTAGATATAGATTTCGGAGCAAGAATGCTTTAAAAAATATTCAGGCCAAGTAAGAACCATATGAGTGTGAGGGGCCTTTTAAATATTTTTAGTTGAGACAAGACTGAAATAAAGGAGATATTTGTACCAGTCACAGCTCATTTTTCGAGTCATGACATTTATGAATGAAGAAGTTAAGTACTAGCCAGCATCACAAATGTTGAAGGAATTTTGAAATACTTATTGCTTATGGTCTGTGTTCAGTACATGTCATTCAACATTTCTAGTTTACATTACAAATTTAGGAAAAGTTCAGGGAAAAATTAAATGACATAGAAGTCAAAGGCTAATTCTTGGCATTAGCCTTTAGACAGAAGATATCTGGGGGTAATGGAATTAAAGGCAGTTATTTCTAGAAAGCAGAGGAAAAGAAAGACATATGTGCTCAAACTAGTGGTAGTTACTTTGTTATTATTAGGTACTAATGTTTTGTTTTGAACTATCAGTTTGATAAGGAACATACATACCTATGATAAAAACATCTCCCCAGAGATCTGGCAGTATAAAAGGATATTAGCAATATTTAGATTTAAAAAAATCATAAAAACACAGAATGCCAAGAGTTGACTCATTTTTATTTTTAATTTTTTTTTCATTCTTAGTCACATGATTTATCACAGATTCTTTGGACACCTAATTTACTTCCTTTAAAGGCCATTCTGCAAAGCTTTCAAATAATTAAGAATAATTTAATATTTTAAAAATAATTTTTAAAACCCCTCTGGGTTTTTAGCTTCAAATAAACACCCCCACTCACAGGTACCCCATTCACCCCAACCCAATTAAACATACTTAAATAGTAAATTTATGTAATCATAGTCAATATTGCATGATAATTCCTAGAAATGAGTTCTGCATTGAGTGATCACTTGACATTATTAATAGCTTGAAGAAGAGAAAGAGAAAACAAAATAAAAATATACAACAGAATATATCTCCTAAATAATACAAGATGGAGAGGGAAGAAAAAGAGTGGAGAGATTAAGGGGAAAAACTAAGTAGAACAGAGTGCCTTAAGCATTAGATAAGTAGGCTTGGACTCTTCCAGCTGACTCTCGATTTAGGATGGCACTTTTCAGAGACAGAAAGGATCTGGTGATCATTCAGTCCACCTCTTCAATTCACAGAGAAGATGGAGGTCAGGAGGCAAGTGACTTGTCTAGTATCAAAGTTGATTAGAGATGACGCTGATGTTAGAACCCAGGTTTCCTGACTCTGGCCCAGTGGAAGCTCTGGTGCCTCATTTCTTCCATCCGTCAAGGTTGCCTGAGTCCAAAGTTTCTTTGAAATTTAAATATCTTTTCATATTTTCTTTAATATCTGTGTGTGTGTGTGTGTGTGTGTGTTGTTTCTTTACAGTTTACAAAGTGCTTTATTTGATTTAACACTTGTACTAAGTCTGATAGAAGTACATATCAAGCTATAAAATGGCCCACATGAGACTTACCTAATTTTGATTTGTGGTGTATTTTTTCCCTCACAAATGCTTATCCAATTCTTGTCTGAGAGTACTAAGGTAAATTAAAGTAAAAAAGACCATATTGCTCCTACTTTTTTCTCTACCATAGCACCAAGGAGGAAGTCGTTGTGTCTTAAGAAAGTTAAACATACAGAAGGAGGAGGATGGATGGCCTGACAATAGAGGCAAGTAAGAGAAAAGTACTGCTGTGGGTGGGGAAAAAGTGCAAGTTGGTGCTGTGGATGAAGGGTAAATGTGTTCACAACAGTAGAAACTTAGGATAGAAAAGACACTACCTCTGGTTGCTCCTGCAATGATAATCCTAGTTACTTCAGGAAAGTTCTATTTGAATCTGATGAATTCAGTTCCCAGAAAAAGAACCAGATCTAATGTTGGGGAAAGGAGCACCTCCTCCTCACCATGAACTCACTTTCAGAGGCCCAGCCATCCAAGGCAGGATGGTTTCAATCACTCTGCCATCCAGTCATTGCTGACACTTCTTGGCAGCCAGCCTGCCTCTAATGGAATGTGTCCTGCAGCTGGGAATTAGGTCATCAGTAATTCACTTAATAGCATTTTATGAGTTGGGCTCTGACACAGGAGAGCGATCTGGCCTTACCAGCAGGAGCTTTCCTTGATGTGAGGGGAAGGAGGGAGGAAAAGATACCATTGCGAATAATGAAACACTATATTTCCAGAAAGTAATGGGTGAGGGTAAGAAAACCTGGGTGTTTCTTCAGACTTTCTATGTGACCTGACCAGATGCATGATCTTGGGCAGTCATTCCTTGTTTATGGACTTCAGTTCTTCCACATTCTAATCCAACTTTAACATTGTATGGAAGGTGCAGGATTTGTCAGGTTGCTGCCCTTTTCCCTGATGGTCCTCTTAAAAAAAAGAAGATAGGTGACCTTTTTTGTCTGCTACAAGTGTGCCCTAAAAAGGAAAACTCCAATTAGTAGAGTTTACTAATTCTCTTGATATAAGTATTCTCAACATGGCTGCTTCCAAGATACCAATGGTTTAACAACTAGCTGGTGAAATTTCTGACAATTGAACAATTGTCAATGATGAGCTGGTGAGCTGCTCCAATACTCCACTCATTCTCCCCACCTAGAAAAAGCTACATCCATGAATAGTCTGTCATGTAGACACATAGCTGGATTGTCTGTATACTACAATGTGTAGTGCGTATGTGTGTGTGTGTGTTCCTGTTTTAGTTTTGAATGAAAAGATAGTCATAACTTCTCTTCTTTGATTCTATTCTAGCTGCTATTCTTAATATATTTGAAGCCTATCAGGAATATGTGGAGAATTCTTATTAGAAAGATGTCTATATATATATTCTGGAAGTTCCTCAGAAGACTAGGAATGGAACCATCATGTGACCTGGCTATTCCATTCCTTGGTATTTATTCTACAGAAATGAAGTCTCCATACTATACCAATACATGCACAGTCATGTTTATAGCATCATCATTTTTAATAACCAAACTATGAAACTAGCCTAGGTGTCCATCAGTGGATGAACAGATAAAGAAAAAGTGACATATACACACAATGGAGTTTTATTTAGCCATTAAGAAGAATGAAGGGGCTGGGGTTGTGGCTCAGCGGTAGAGCGTTCGCCTAGCACATGCACGGCCCGGGTTCGATCCTCAGCACCACGTAAAAAGAAACGCATTGTGTACAACTAAAGCAAACAAATAGATATTTTAAAAAAAGAAGAATGAAATTATGTCACTTGAGGGAAAACGGACAGAACTTGAAAACATTATGTTAAGAAAAAAAAAGCACTCAGGAATTCAAGGGTTATATATTTCATATATTTTCTCTCATATAGAGGAAAAGGAAAAGAAAGGTAGAGGGGATCTCATGGAAATCAAAGGGAGATCAGAAGAGTAGAGGGAAGGGACTAGAGGGAGGAAGGACAGGAGGGGAAGGGGAAATACTGGGGAATGATATGGACCAAATTATACTGTTATGTTGTGTGCATGTATGAATATGTAACAATGAATCCCACCATTATATATAGCTATAATGCACCAATAAAATATGGAAAACAAACAAAAAAAACAATAAAAATATGGAAAACAAAAGAAAAATGTCTGTACTCATACATCTCTTTCCTTGAATTTCCATTTTTGCTGCCACTATTCTAACTGTTCCTAGGGATGTTCAGACAGCCACTGGACTCTTAGTTTTGTCTGACCCCTAAGACCCTATATCTTTTCTGTTAAAAAACCCAATGTGTACCTCAAGAATTGTTCATAAGGTTCACTGCTATACAGGGCTTGCAAGCTGAAAAAGAATCAGTAGAGTTCTTTCTTCTTTTCACCTTATCACTTGATGTGAGAGAAGACTTTCTTCTGGGTCCTTGAACTTTAATGTGCAAAATCTGCAAATTCCAAGAAAATTGGGATAATTATGGCTAAAATTAGCACCTAGAATGATGGCAGATAAAATGATGAGTCAGTTCCATTTTATTCCCTCAACTGAATAGGGCTTATAGAAAATATTCAATTAACAACTGTCTACTGAATATTTCCTACATGGTCTCAACACTGAAAACTATTATGATACATAAGAGAAAGCATAAGCTATGATACCAACCTTCAAATTTACAATCAGGTTGGGGAGATAAGATTAACATGTACAAATTAATGAAAATCAGTTAAAAACATTTTATAATTAAGTGTTTAATGATGTGGCACAAACTGTATGTGAAACAGGAGTTTAGAGAAAAGTAAAATTAATTGAAGCAAGCATTGTCCAAGAAAACCTAGTAACAGTAATGAGGCTAAAGCTGCTCTTGGTGTGAGGGTGGTGCTCCTACAACCAACCAAGTGAAGGTGCAGGACAAGCTAGGGTGGGGGAACTGCACTTATAAGGCTGGTGACAAGTAGGAGGAGGTGGAAACAGGAAATAGTAAAAGGTAAAGAAAGAAGTGAAACCTCTGGCCTAAAGCTGGCAGGATATGTGTGGAAGTGGGAGGGGTAGGGAGAAGGATGCGAGCCATGTGCACTTGGACAATGGCTGGATGTATAGCCATAGAAATCTGACCTACAACCTCTCCAGTCACCATCCCAGGAAACCAAACCACAACCTCTGCAGCAAGCAGACCACAACAGTCAGGACTTGATAAATGACAGCCCACTCCCCACTCCCACCCTCACAGCTTCCAACTCAGGACCAGTGAGAAAATCCATGCATGCTCCCAAAACCAAGCACATAGGACACCCTACCTCGTGTTAGTCTGCCTCCAGCTTGCCATGCCAGCACCTTCCAATCAGAGCCCACTTGAATCCCTTCCTTTTTTTTTTTTTTTTTTTTTTTTTTAAATACAATAAAGCCTTCTCACTCCCCTGTCTCCCTTTGAGATGCTACCAAACACAAGTGATGGTGCTTGAATCTCTTGCTGTGTAACATACTGTGAATAAATAGCCTCTGTTCATTTCTCATTTGGGTGTTTTTTGTTTATTTTCACAGTGGGAAAGAGCACACCCATAATAGTTCTGTCTTCAGTTTTTTGCATGAGGACACAAACTCTCTTTCTCTGCGCCACCCCCTCTCCCTCCCTCCCTTCCACCTCCTACTCCCTCTCCCCCTCCCATCCTTTCTCCTTTGCATCCATTATTTACACTTTATGTAGGCTTTCTTACTAATTTTCTTAGAAATCCCATAAAAAAGACAGATGTCAAAGGCTATTTCCTCCATTTCAGAGATGAGAAGAAGAGGCTGCCAAGGTAGCCTATGTTGAGGGCATTTATATACATTTTCTTTGGATCTAAGTAGTGGCCTAATGACTCAATCCTATTCTGATTTGATTCTTTTCTCAGCAAAAGACCTTTTTCCCATATTTTAAAATATTGGGTGAACATTTTTGAGATAATAATTAGTGCTTTTCTAGTACATTTTAATTTGAGATAAAAATGGTTGATCAGATTTTCTTATCAACATGAAATAACCTGCATTGCTGTCATGATAGACAATTTATTTCTGGTCAAATCAAAGAACATAGTCATTTAGTCGGTACTACATGATCTAATACAAACATGGATTCTATTCAGATATTTTGAACTTCTGAAAATAACCCATCAGTTTCCATCTCCATTAATACTTTTTTTTTTTTTTTTTTTTAATTTGGTACTGGGGTTTGAACTCAGTGGCACTCAACTACTGAGTCACATCCCCAGCCCTATTTCATATTTAATTTAGAGACAGGGTCTCACTGAGTTGCTCAGCGCCTTGCCATTGCAGAAGGTGGTTTTGAACTAGCAATTCTCCTGTCTTAGTCTCCTGAGCCACTGGGATTTTAGGTGTGCGCCACTGCATTGGGCTCCATTAATACTTTTGATGATTTATGATAATGCTGGCAATCCCAAATTGGGAAAGACCCTCAGATGACATTATAATACTTTTGTTTGATTTTACCAATTCCTTGAGTCCAGCCCTTTACTACAACTCCAAAACCCAAACTTTTAAGGCTTTACTAGAATTTGATCATTTTGGATGTACAAAGCAATTTGATAACTCTACCTACATTACATTAATGGACCAGAAGTTAATGGACTGCTTTACCAATTAAGTTTTTCAACTTAACATCCTCTTCTTCTCATGATCACCATATGAGCAAAGACATACTAGAGACAGGTGAGCAGGCAGACTCAGCAAATCACTCTCCAAATCACTCTTGGGAAGTGGTGATAGAACTTGACACAAAATCTCCTGTTAATGGTGACTTTTTCACAGCATATGTAATCATGTTAACTGCAATCACAGGGGCTGGGACTTCCTCACAAAGATCTTATCTTCTTATTGAACTTTGCTTAGTCATGTATCTAAGTCTGTGGGATGTATTTAGGGGCATATATTAGTAAGGTGATCTAGTCTGTTGAAACTAATACATCTGTTGGAATCAGCTTTTTTGCTGCTGTGACCAAAAGACCTGACAAGAACGGTTTTAAGGAGGAAAAGTTAATTTGAAGGCTCATGGTTTCAGAGTTCTCAGTCCATAGACAGCCACTCTATGTCTTGGGGCCTAAGGTGAGGTAAAATGCCTTGGCAGAATTGTGTAGCTGAGGGAAGCAGCTAGGAATGTGGCACCAGGAAGCAAATAGAGAAAGAGCTCTCCTCACCACAAAAAATATAAACCCCAAAGGCACACCCCCAATGACCCACCTCCTCCAGCCACATACTACCTGTTTTTGGTTACCACTCAGTTAATCCCTCTCAGGGGACTGATTCACTGATTGGGTTAAGGCTCTCATAATTCAATCATTTCACCTCTACACCTTCTTGCATTGTCTCAGATATGAGCTTTTGAGGGATACCTCACATCTAAACTAAAACAACATACAAATTGCAAATGGGTTCTACACAGTGAGAGTTCATATCTTGCTCAGCCAACAGCCGAAGGTTGGTATTCTTTATTAGCAAGAGGCCTTCTTCATGTGGTGACCAAGGAACCCAGGCTTCAGCCATTTTGTGGCTCCATCATCATCTAGGGTTTTGCTGTCTTCCATGTTGAATACAGATGGGAGAGAGAGTGTGGAGGAAGTACATCTACTTCTTAAAATGCCTTTGCCCTGAAATGGCACATACCCCTTCCATTCATATTCTGTTTGTGAGGACTAATGCAAGGAAGGCTAACTTAGTCTGTCTATAGGCCAACATCAAGAAGAAAATAAAAATTTAGGGAACAGTTAAACAATCTTTGCCTCAGGTATTTGTAGCCTCTGCCTGCTTCTTGTTATTCATTAAAGATATTAAACCATGAGCGGAGTTACAAAGAAGCCATTAATAATATGATCTTCCTTTCCCCTATCTTATGAACTTATCCCACACTTAATTGTCATTATCTTTTGGGGGATGAGCATGGAAGTTGGTGAATAATCTCTAATTTTCTCTACTGTGCTAGGTTTGCTAAAAAGAGGATTGATAACTCTGATGTAAAATGAACACAGCTATTCTCTCCTGGGTGACCTCTCAGTGACTGCTGTCTGCTACTGTGATTGCTGTTCTTGGCAAAAACTCTTTCTGGATCAATTGTTAAATTATATTTATTTATTTATTTATTTATTTATTTATTTATTTATTTATTTGCCCTGAGACCCCTCCACAGTGTAACAGCTCAGGATTCTCATTACAGTTGTACCTCTTGAGGGCCAACTCATGGACCCTGGGCTTTTAAATTCTCCTAAAACCTAAGCTACATTTAGCTTAGGGCTCTACTTTAGTGAAATAACAATTTAACAGTGCAGGAATCTGTCCTTGATTTTTATAATCATAGACTCACAGGCCAATCCCCACTACTGCTTTGAACTCACTGTGGTTAGTCATTCCATAGTTAGCAGTCTGGGCAGAAAAGGTTTGGATAGCTAAATTCTCTCTCTCTAAGTTCTAAATGATTGTCAAGAGCCTAATATGCCTTTGCTAGTAAGAAAGACATGTTTCTATTTAAAAACAGACACTTTAATGATGGGATACAGATGATGTGAAAGATGGATAGCATGCTATCCTTGGACAAAACTCACATCTCTATTTCTCAGATCAATGGCTTCAGATACCACTGGTGTTTTCTATATATGAGGAAGACCTTGTATGTAATAATGTATTTAAAGATTCATTTATCGGTTCTACACAGATTTTTGAGCTTCTAGTGTATTTCAGGTACTGGGAATATAATAGTAAACAAGTCAGATTCAGTCCTACCTGTTATGTAGGATGTTATTCACAGGGGTCCTGGATCCTCATGAAAAACAAGTGTGTCAGGGATGTGTAGATTGTCTGGAGCTTTTGAAAGCTCCAGCTCTAAGCTATGCAGGTTGTCTCCATCTTCCTCCTTTGAATCCCTTTATGTTTCATTGCCTAGACTTTAGGGTAACCCAGAGAATCATTTTCCTGAGGAAATTGGTTTCAGTTTTAAATAAGGCAACTTATTTAAAGCACTTAGCAAGCTCTCAAAATAGTACATAAGACAATTAAATGGTAGCTATTATTAATGTTAGCATTATGCTCTTTAGGAAATCATGGGGGCAAAATTGGTCCAGTTGACTATTTCAAATTGCTTTTATTCTTGGATAAGCATATCAGGCATCAATAACTCTCATGTGTTTCTGTTGATCTCTTCAAATCTTTTTTCTAATTTCCTACCTCAGGCTGCAGGTATCTGTCCTTCTGGACAGAGGCAGGAGATGAGCAGACTTGATCAAGTGTCACAATGTAGTTCCATAGCCAGTTTATTTAATAAATTACATAGAAAAGCATATCTGGGGTCAAAGTGCTGGCGACATCATTTAAGAGTGCCCCTGGTCTCTGGCAACCATGGCAAGTACTACTGCTTGGCATTCCCCTTAATGACTTGCAGAACATGAAAAGGTTCAGAGACTGGGGGATGGTAAATTTGTGAATAAAACTGATTGTTTTGCTGTTATTTCTACATGCTCCATCTTTCCCTGTATTGTACCTGCCACTATACCCAGGAAAGGAAGGCCTCTAAATAAATAATTCATGAGGATTACAACCTCAACATGAAGATGCTATGCAATTATCACCAGGGACCAGGATCATTGATCAATCTAAGTATTCAGTGAGGCCTCTTCTGTGTCCAGAGCTGCACAGAGATATTGCAGAAGGAAACAAGAGAAATTTATAATGTTGTCTCTATCCTTAAAGAATTTATACCTTTCTTGTGGAAACAAGACAAGCACACACAAAGAATTTACAGAACAATTCAATTCTAAAGTGTTTGGCAAGATGAGAATGACAATTTTAAGCTCCATGCTGCCCTCCTAGCTGCCTACAGGGAGGCCCTGTAGGGCGGTACAGGTGCACAGGTATATAGGCCAGCAGACCTACATACAAATTCTCTCTGCACTGTTTAATGAACCATGTGACCTTGAGCAATTTGCTTCGTTTCAACATTTCAGAGAGTTCATCTGTAAAATGAAGAAAGTGCTTTAGCCTCGGGTTTGAGTGATCATTGAATGAGTTAAAATATATCACCTGCCTGGTTGTAGTAGATTCTCAAAAAATATAGTTTTCTTTCTTAAACTCACATGACTGCTTATCTCAAGAGAATCACAGAGACAATGTGTTTAAAACTAGGTGCATCATCTTCTCCCCACCTGTCTACATGCTAAGACTTGGCTTTCTATTTGACTTTCAATTTCTTTCCTGTTTCTGTTGATAGCAACATCAGGTTTGAAACCTATATATCATCTTTGACTTGAACTCCCATCTATTCTGTTTCAAAGATCCTTTTTTTCCCCCCTGATATCTTTCTAATGCAGAATTCCTAGGGTCATAAACGGGCTATAAGAAATCTAAAACTGATGGTCTATGAGGAGAATGACTATAATTATTATAAATTCTTAAATGGGTCTTTATTCAAAAATGTTGTATACACAATCATTATTACTTACTATTACTTACTATTCCTATTACTTCTTCTGTTTCTTTTGCTACCATGTAATTGCAAGCTTTCAAAAAAGTCATTTACTACCCAAATACAATAGCCTCCTAATTCTTCATCTTCCAGTCTAATTCATTTATACCACTGCCATAGATATCTCAAAATATGGCTCCAATCAGTTCATTGCCCCAATCAACAATTTTCAACACTTCCCAATTTCTTTCAAATACACTAAGGGCTCTTAAATTACCTCTCTAGACTATCTTTGGAAATTTTATATCCTGCTACTCCCTCTCATACTCTATGTTCCAGAAAATCAATTACTCACTATTCTTTGAATATACTATAAAAATTAGTTAGAACTTTTTTAATGCAGAACATTAGGGGGAATGAACAATAACTCATCAGTGGACATAAAAAGTAGATTTTCAAAAGATTAATTACAAAGTTTCTCTCCAAGATTCTCCTCCCTCTCACACATACAATTGTACACTTTTCTCCTTCACATGCATAACTCATAATCTGCTTAGAGAGTGAATGCTCAGGGAAAAACCTGCCTTGGCCACTCATGTTAAAGAAAAAGACAACTTTTGGTGCTGTTTCAACATAATATCACCACAGAGTTTCTTTAAAATCCAAGTTTGTTGACCCAAACTCTCCTGCTAATAGCAGTTCCCTGCATTCTTTGGCAGATTTGATAGTTAATGTAACCAGTAGACAGTGTTTTGGTGTCTGCTCCCTGCTGAAGCCACTCCCACTTTCCTGAAGCCATCCTCCCCCATCCCAGCTTGCAGGGTAGAGGGTCCACCAGCAGCCATATTTGCACATCCTCCTCCCCCCCGCTTCCTGATCTCCAGGGACTGGAGAGTGGGTGAAACCTGTTAGGACCTGGGCCAGTTACCTTCCTACTTATACATTTGGAATTGAAACAGCAGTCGTGATACACAACTGGCACTTCAAGATGTAAGTGGAAGAGCTTTTATACAGACAAGGAAAAGCTATTCTGCAGTGAGAAAGAACAATGCAGATGATCTGGGGGACAAAAAAAAAAAAAAGTAAAAATAAGAGTGGAATTGTCCTAATGTCGTTTTAGTACCTCATCTCAGAACTTTGGAGGGTCTGGAGCTCTCCCTTTCTTGCTTTCTCTGAGGGATATTCCTGTGACTCAGTAGAGCCATGCCCTTTCCACTTTTTTATCCTTAGACTATCTTGAGTTGGTGTCTCATACCGGCAATCAAAGAGTACTAAGTAATGCAGTAACCTGGTTCCAGAATGGATATTTTATATTCCTTCCTTCATTCACTAAGGACGTAGCAATGGAGCATCTACTATATGCCAAATGCTTCTCTGTTAGATTTCCTGAGGAGCTTATAAAGAGATACAACGAGGTAATTATGATATAATAAGAAATGTTCTGTCAGACACCGTCACAAAATAATAGATATGACAAATAAATAGAGGTTGAAGGGAAGGAACATAGTCCGATGGTGCCTTAACTAACTTGAACTATGGGTTCAACAAGTGAGGAAAGGAAGGGTGTCTGGGCAGAAGGAATGAAGTGTGTAAATAGAGCATGATATGTTTTGTCATATGCAAGCATCTTCTTACAGAGTATGTATATGACATGGTTCCATGCAGGGAAGGGTGAAAAGATTTTAAGTCCTGAGCCAGATATAGAAAGACTAATCTGCTATAACATGGATTTTCTCTTTAAGTGATAGAGGAATCACTGAAAAATTTAAGCAGTAGTTTTAAGACCTTATTCACTCTAGCTTAAACATGTCAACTTGGAATGGCATGTTCCAATATCTAACCAAGTAGGATCATGTAAAATAGCTCAGGATTTAGGTGAAATCATGCCCATGTCTTTCTGAAGCAATTACTTTTGAAATGTAGGTAAAATTCTTGTTCTTCTAAATTTAACCAATTGCTTAGTTTCTGATTTTCTCTTTGATATGCTTTTCTCTCTCTCTCTCTCTCTCTATCTCTCTCTCTTTCTCATTTTCTCTTTATGTTCATCCATATTTTTGGTCACTTTCATAATTCTGCATTTTATATCTTTTATGATTTATCTCTTCATATAAATCTATTTCTAATTATTTTACAGTAATTATTATAATTAAACTATCATAGTAACTACATAGAAACTAATCTCATTACAATTAGAATTGATATAGAGCTGGGAGGGATATAAAATATTTCATATGGCAAGTCAGGGCCCAGAAGATCTCCAAAAATAGACTGATCTCTGAGCTCTGCGAAAATACAGGCTAGTAGTGATAAAGTGTAAATTCTCATACTTAGGTTCTAAAAAATCAAATACTCAACAATAATAGGAAAGACAGTCCAAGCAGGAAAATCTTTAGTTAAAGGTCAGGTCAAGGGAAGTCAGTGCCACATGGTGACCTTCTCCAAAATCAGCCATAGCACCACAGTCCATTAGTAGGCATTTATCTGCTTAGAAGCAGGAACCAGTGGTCCCACCAATCTTGTTCCTTGCCAGATGATATGAAACATGGCACCTCATATATGCTCACCACATTTTAAGAAAAATATAGAAAAAGTTATCTTTACATGTTCAGACAACTATGACTGAGAGGAGTTAAAAAAAAAAAGTGGGACTTCATGATATTTACTTGGAGAAGATTCAGTTGTTTTAAAATGTTCAGAGAATTGTCATGTGGAAGAGCAAGAGGGGTCAGCTGTTCTTCATGGCCCTACAGAGAAGCTGTGTGGCCTATTGATCAGGAAGGGGAAAATGTAGGTACCTGGATTTTGGTTTAGGATAAGGAACAATTTTCTAAAGGCAAATCTGTGTGATTACACTATGAACTTTCTTGGGCAGAGTCATAGTTTCTCTGTTTGTAGAGGTATTCAAGCTCAGTGTGTGACTACCTGTGAAATCGCTACAACAGGAATCTGGGCTTCACTAATTTTCTTTTGGCTTAGATTCCTGTTGTTTCTTCTTCTTTTAATTTTCTGACATTTCTTTAGGTACACTATTTTCACAAAGAAGAATGCCTTTCATACCATCTTCATTTTCCTGTCCTTTGAGAAAAAGACAAAATCCTCCAATTAATCTTTCTGTCCATGAAATATAGAATCACACTTTATATAATATAAATCCATATTGTACTTATTGCCCATTTAATATGAGTTTTATTTAACCCCGGAGGGCAAGTTGCAAGCAGTATTTCCTATCCCCCCTAAATTCTCCAATTTACCCAAAAAAGGGACAGTCTCATCCCCTCTAAGCCAGGAAATAATGAAGCCATGCTTTGGTCCAGAACACAGACCCAGTTCAATTTTGCAAACTGTCCCAACAATGACCCTTTTCTCTTCTGGTTCAGGATGGCATCCAGGGACTCAGTGCATTCAGTTCTTCTTTTTCTTTAGTCTCTTTCAGGCTGGGTTCTCTAATACAATAGCCAATAGGCACATGTGAACATTTTAAATAAAATATTTAAAAGTTCTACCTCTCAAACCAGCCACATTTAAGTGTTCAATAGCCACACATGACTCATGGCTACTAAATTGAGGGAAAACCATTAAATACAGGTGATTGCAAACATTCCAGAAAGTGCTATTGGACACTGATTGTCTTTACAGTGACTCTCAAGCTGGATCAGCCAGATGTTTCCTTATGACCAGCCTCAGGTCATGTATTCTTTGCAGGAGTACCTCAGAAACAATGCTCAGTTTTACTCAGTGATTCACATAAGGGCATATTACTGCTCTTTAATACCTCTGTTTGTTTGCCTTTTTATACCATATTCTGTCAACAATGCTCATTAGTTTCTGCTCTGTATATGACATTATGACTTTACAATGAAGTTTATGATATTTTTATATATGTGTGTATAACTTCTTATGTATTTGCTATTTTGAAAATGTAAAGACAACTTGCTAACTTATACCTAAAAACTCAATTTGGTATTTTGTTTAGGATAATATTGCATTTATATTCATTTGGGAAGTTTGTCATCTTTAAAAAGTTGAAACTCCTAGCCAGGCATGGTGGTGTATAATAATCCCAGCAGCTTTGGAGGCTGAGGCAGGATCACAAGGTCAAAGCCAGCCTCAGCACCTTATGGAAGCCCTAAGCAACTCAGCAAGACCCTATCTCAAGATTAATATATACATATATATACTTATATAAATATATATATTTATTTTACATATAATTAAAGAAGGGCTGGTAGGGCTGGGGCTGTGGCTCAGTGGTAGCGCACTTGCCTGGCATGTGTGAGGCACTGGGTTTGATTCTCAGCACCAGATATAAATAAATAATTAAAATAAAGGCCTATGAACAACTAAAAAATATTTTAAATAAAAGAAGAAGAAGGCCTGGGGATGTGGCTCAGAGGTTGAGTGACTCTTCTAGGTTCAATCCATAGTACAAAAAAAAAAAAAAAAAAAAAAAAAATTAAAAAAAAATCTAATCTCCTTTTTCAGGAACTTGACATACTTGTCCTTACTCAAGCCTTCTTTTATTTTATTGATGATTCTTCTGTTTTTCCATTCAAATCTTGCATATTCCTTAATTTCACTATGATTAGTACATGTTCAGTGTTTTTATTATTATGACTATATAGATACAGCTTATGGTTAACTAATGAGTTGTCATCACATTTTTATCTACTTGCAACTTTCTTTTTTTCTGAAGTTATCAATTGCTTTATATAATTCTTTGCATGCTAAGATACCCACTAGCTAAGTCTTCCCACATTCTCTAGCAGCTGTAGTGAACATCTCTCAATTGACAACATGGGGGTATAACTCCATGGTAGATGTCTGCTTAGCATATATGAGACCTTGGGCTTAGTTTCTAGCACCATCAAAAAAGAAGGGGGAAAAAATTCATGTTCAAACCTATCATTTACCCAGGAGTTTTATTTATTTATTTATTTTTCCTTGAGATAATGACTCCTAGCGTCTTACTCCATTCAGACTCACTGCTCCACCACCCTGGGCTCTCCCTTCCCTGGGGTTGTCTTTGCCTTACTACTGTGGGTCCCTTGTCTCCTGGATTCCTTGTCTTCTTGTTTTTATCTCTTGTTTTTATTGAGAACAATCTCTAGTACTTTCATGACAAAAACTTTTATTCTGCTCCTCCACTTAATGTAGGGAAACTTTGTAAAGAAAAAGCTTAGTAAGGAATTCTAAGCCAAACATGTTTCACTGAAAACATCAAAGGCAGGTTTCTAACATCTTCTGGATTCTTGCATGTGGCTGCTAAGGAGTTTGAAACTTTTCTATATGATATGTTTTTCCCTCAGAAACTTAAAAAATTTTGTTTTTACTCTTACTGCACAGAATTTCCATGGTAGGAGTATTTTTTTTTTTTTTTTTCTGTTACTGTGCTAGGGATTCAGTGGACCCAAGACTCTTGTCTTTTCCCTCCAGAAACTGTTCTTGTATTGTTTCTTCGAGAAATTGTCCCTCATCATCTCCCTTTTTCTTTCTCTGAGGCACCTACTAATTAGAGTTTAGATATGGTATGATAAAATAAATGTGGATTCATTCACCAAATGCTAACCTAGATTATTGAATTTGAAAGAACTCTTTTTAACACAGAGGATCAGTGTGTTCTATAGTAATAACATGGTCTTTGTTAACACCAAGAGGTAGTTTAAACTGAAATTATTAACTTGTATGTTTAAGGATTTTAAATATATGCATGTAATATGCATAGCTGTGGCTATGAAGGCAGACTGACCTGGGTTAGAATTTAGCTCTACCATTTGTCCCTACTTAAAATCTCTGAATGTTTCCACATCTATAAAGTTGAGATCATTATGGTACTGATAATTAAATGATAAAATGCACTCAAGAACATTATACAATGCCTAGCATATAGTAGATACCTAGTAAACATTATGTGTTGTTACTGATGGAATGAGTTATTAGAAAGAAATTGATGATGCTTAGAATACTTTGCCCATTAGATTTTGATGGCATAGAGAGCTTCAGTGTGTTTCTAAAGACATCTTGGTGTTACTCTATAAGATAAGAACACTGCATAAAATGGGCTATTTAAGTTTAGAATAACATGTCTTATATTCTTATATTCCAGAAAGCCTTTTTTTTTTTTGCTGCCATGTTTGTGAATAGTTTAAGAAGTTCCTCACCAAACTATGTGATGTAGTAGTCATCACAGTTAAATACTCATTTCACCTGTGAAGGAAGATAGGTAACTGAAGAAAGCAAGACAGATGAACCCAAACCAAAAAAGGTGATATTAGAAGCAAGATAACAGATAAAGAGGGAACCAAGACCAAGAGCAGGAAACTAGGAAAGACTATAAAGAATCATTGGGTTGAGATGCTGTTTTAGTGAAAAGTTCTGTCAAAGTGACAGAATATTCTCATAAGCAATCTCATGGGTCAGTGTCATTAGAGATAAAAATGAGTAAGCTCATGTAGGTAGAGGTACAAAACTATCAAAAGAGCTTTGGTTTCCTTGGCCATTTTATAGTGCAGCTAAAACCAAGAGGGAGATGCATATGTTGTCACTGGATACTGCTTCCATAGTGTGTGGAACAATGGATTTTCTAGGAAAGCATCTTGTTAATAGCAAACAATGTTGGTCTTCATGCCTATGGGACATATCCTGAGTAATAGCAGAAGATCTCTAACTATAACCATGTGCTTACATACCTGTCTTAGATGCTGTACCTTGATTCTGTTATCCAGTTGTCTAATTGCCTTGGTTTATCCTGTTCCTTCTGAAACCAAGATTAGGAGGAAAGGATGACACAAACCATGGAATGACTTCTGACCCTAGATTTTGAGTGGCGTGATATTGACATTAGGTCATCTAATCATCCCACAGGCCCCTAAATATTGGCTTCTATTAGAGTTTATGAGCAAAGGTGGTGAACTAGAAAGGGACAAAATCGTTTACTAACCATAAATCTACCAATGGTACTGGGGCACATCTTCTAACCTCTCCAAGACTCAACTTTCCATATCTGTAAAACCATCTTATTTCTCTAGCTGAATGGATCTTAAGCCCTTTAGGTGAAGTATCTAATGAGAATCTAATAAAAGTCACAAATTCTATCCAGAGAATTATACATACTACAATATTATGGAATAGCAAGAAATAAACACACACACACACACACACACACACACACACACACACACATCCTCTTCAAAGCTATATTAGCTTGCTAATTGATTGATCTGAAAATACAAAATATTTTAAAAATGGAGTGGCCATATAGAGCAGGGGCAGGCACAACCCATCACTGTTTAGTTTCTCTTGGGCCCAGATATCAAACCATGGGATGATCATATTATTTGTGCAAGTGAGGATCTTACTTGATCCAAAAGGGGATATTCTTGCTGTCACTTTCCTTTGCATTTGGGGCTGAAACAACTACTGATACACTCACACTAACTGCCTGTGAGCTTCCACTCAGAGATATTTTCACAAAGAATCAGATGGTATCAGCTCAACCACATTCTTATCCAGGGAAAAGGCAAAGTCAGTGCTGTTATTTCCACATTCAGCTTTCAAATATTTCAGTAAGTTATTTCCCTTCACACACACACACACACACACACACACACACACAAGCAATTTGGCACATATTGATTTTGGTACCAGGCATTGAACCCAGAAGTGCTTAACCACTGAGCTACATCCAGCCCTTTATTTTTATTTTTATTTTTTTTTATTTTGAGACAGGATGTTTGCAGTCTCACTAAATTTCTGAGGCTGGCTTTGAACCTGCAATCCTCCTGCTTCAGCTTCCCAAGCCGCTGGGATTACAGGCATGTACCACTGAGGCTGGCTTAGCAGTGATTTTAAATGGCTTACAGACACTCCCCTCAAATTTACCCCTTGTGTTCCAGGTTAAGAAGTCCTGAACAAGGTGACCTTTAGGATGTCTCATACCTCTAACATGTTATTATCCTAACATACATTCTATTCATTACTAGCATTCCTTCAGACCACAATGACAGGACTTGGTGATGGAATGAGTGACTTTTCGTCTTTATAGCTTTCAGACCAGCAATATAACATTTTATTTTGAATCTAATTTTTTCTCTGTTTTAATGGCAAAGTTGACAGAGTCTTGCAGCTCTCATGAAAAGTTCTGAACAATTTCACCTTTCCCTCTTGTTCACATTAGAGATCACTATGTTCCAGAATAATATTTCTGAAACCCAAGGTGAAAGATTTGGGGGAGTCATTGTATGCTGACTTCAGCTAAGAGCTAAATAAATGTCTGTATTGTGGTTTATATCTCCACTTAATTTAACCTACCACTCTGTCTTGAGAAAACGAGGTGCCCTACCCTTTATGTTTCATCTGAAATTTCATCTCTGCAAATTCCTACTTAACCAGATATTGGTTTCATGTTCATGGTCACCATCATTATCAGTTTATTTAATACTGTTCAACTAAGGATCCAGTAGTGCCCTCACGGACCTGTTTAGCCATTCATTCCAAAAATAATTTATGGGAATGTAAAACATTCTCTGAGCCTTTACTGTGTGCAAGGCACTGTGCTAAGACTCTGCAAATACCATCTCCTATAATCCAATTTTTATTGCTTCTTTTCAGGGGTCTGAAAATCCTCTTCTGCTTTACTGTGATGTGGAACCAGCAGATCATAACTGTTTGTGAGACAGAAGTGAATTTCATTTCCTTGAAGTCTTGAGGTCCCTCCTGTTACCACTGCAATGGATAACTAGGACAATGGAGCTAAGGATGAAGGCCAGGCAACAGCTGTGTGGCAGGAAGGATTACTGTTTTTTACGTAGACCAGGAGATGACTACTTAAGCCTCCAGTGAAGGATACAGGAAAACCTTATGAGTGGAGAAAGATCCAGGAAATAAAATTCATGAGTGCCTACTAAGTATCATGCTTAGTAATATATGCTTTCCTATATCTCATTCTCACTTTACCATGTGAAATGAGTATTGATACCTCTGCAGAGAGCATGAGGCTCAGACAGGTTATTTGGCTGATGCATATGCAGTAGAGGTTCTAACTAGGCCAGTCTGTCTTCAGATCTAATCCTTTCCCATGCCCCACAATGAAGAAGAGAGAGGAGGAGGAAAGGTGTAGCGGAGAGGAGAACCAGACCTTCACAAAAGCAAGTGGACATCGGCAGTAGAAACCCAGGGACCGGATATGACCCACTGCTCAGAACTCCTGACTTGGATACTAGGTTGAAAGGAGGCTAGGCTAAAAACTCAACAAGAAAATTAAGTGTTGAGCAAAAAAGAGGCTAGTTAAAAAGTAACATAAATACTCAATTTACCCACAGAAGCATTCCTGTCTCAATGGATTTAGCCTGTGAGCCACATTCTTTCATCATATATCCTATACAACTTTTTGATCAGTTAATCATTTTTATAAATGTACTTGAGTCTTTTCTTAGTATTTTAAATACTAAGAATTTTTAAATACTAAAATTTAATATTTTAAATACTAAATAGTTAATCATATATATCCAAGGGACGATAAAACCTAAGAAGCTAGTTTCTGAAAATTCCTTCATCCTTTGCAAAGGAAGTTTTTCCAACGAGGGAGATTCTTCCTATTATAATTTAGAGTCTTTAAATCAGTGTAATGAGAAATCATTTTAATTAAGGAAAACCCCCAAGTCTTCCCCAACAGCTGGTTTGCTTGCAAATAAGAAAAACTAAAAATGAATCAGAGAAAAAGAGTTTACACAATTTCTAAAATAACTTTTGATATATTTAGAAGTGTGACTCTGTGTATATGTGTGCATGTTCTTGTGCAAATGTAGGAAACCAGAAAGCCTTTATGAGATAATTTTGACTATGTTGTAGTTTTCACAATCATCAAATGTTACACGAAATAAGCAGCACAGTAGCGTCGTTCTACATGCAGTATTCTAGTATGCCTGGTTGTGGGCTCCATGTTGGCATAACAATGTGTGAAAGTAAAGATTTAATATTCTTAAAATCATGAGATGCTGTATGTGCAGATATAGTAAGATATACAATAGTGTGTTAGGTATTTTAGGTATATGATAGTGGGTGACCAGTCATCACTGAACTAGTCTATTAGGGAAGTGTAATTTTAGACAGGTATGTGCAACATTTCTTCCACTCTGTAATCAGTGGTGTTATCTGGAGGTTTGTCCACAGAACAACAGGTGGTACCTAATGTTCAAAGTCAAAAAACAGTTACTATGGAGACCAGATGCAAATTTAGATCTCGATGTCCACTCTGTGCTACATATTTTCAAAAAATGTGTTATAATAGAAATGAGAAAACTGAAATATGATTCTCATTAATGTCTCCTGAGTCCTAAAATATTAGTCAATACTGTGAGATGTTGAATAAGTTACAACTTCTCAGCCTCTGCTTCCAGTCAAATTTGCAAAGATGATGGAATCAGAGAACATTTCTAAGAATTTTTATGTTTTCTAATTTTTCTAAATTCCTTTTTATTAGCATATGTTAAAATTATAGCAAATCTGCCTTTTAAAAATTCTACAGATGTACAGGTAAGGAAAATTAATTTAAAATACTAAGTGCTTATTATATAAAATACAATGAAAGAAAAAAAATTCAAGTCACTCATCATTTCAAGACACAGAGAAAATAGCCATTAATATCTTTGTGTTTTTCTTCTATTCTTTCTATAACACTATTTAATGTATGCAAAAATCACACTATATGCACATATGTTATAAATACATTTAATAACCAATAGATTTAAAATACTTAATGGGCATCCTGTGTGTGTGTGTGTGTGTGTGTGTGTGTGTGTGTGTGTGTTTATTTATTTATTTATTTATTTTAGTAATGGGAATTAAACCCAGAGGTGCTTAACCACTAATTCACATTCCCAGCCCCCTTTTTATTTTATTTTATTTATTTATTTTTTGGTACCGGGGATTGAACTCAGGGGCACTCGACCACTGGGCCACATCCCCAGTCCTTTTTTGTATTTTATTAGAGACAGGGTCTCACTGAGTTGCTAAGTGCCTCGCCATTGCTGAGGCTGGCTTTGAACTCATGATCCTCCTGCCTCAGCCTCCCAAGTGCTGGGATTACAGGCGTGCGCCACCGCGCCCGGCTCCCAGCCCCTTTTTTAAAAAAAATATTGTATCTAGAGACAGGGCCTCACTGAGGTGCTTAGGGACTTATTACATTGCTAAGGCTGGCTTCAAACTTGCATCCTCCTGCCTCAGCCTCCCAAGGTGCTGGGATTACAGGTGTGTACCACCATACCTGGCTTAATGAGCATCCTTTTAACGATAGTTTAATGTATGAATATATGGACAGAAGTTAAGGTACTTAACCTTTCCATTTGTTTTAACAATCAGGTGTTTGATTTTTTTTTGGGGGGGGATAGTATATAAGCACTACAATGACTACATGTGTATATAAGGGTCATTGTATTTCAGATATGTGCTTATAAGTAGAATAGCTAGGTAAAGATTGCAAATTCTAGAGTGCAAATAATACTTTTGAGAGAAACAGGGACAGAAAGACACACACACACACACACACACACACACACACAGATATAGAGAGAAACTTTTTCACTTACAATTAAAAGAAAACCAATGAAAATTGGGAGGATGGATGAGAGAACCATTCTGGTCCATATAACTGAAAAGATCTGGGAGAAGGCCTGAGTTTAGGTATGGTCAAACCATTAATAATGATAATAATCACTAACACTTTTTTGAGCACTGGCTGTATGTCAGGTACTGTTTAAGTACTTGATAAAACTAATGCATTTTATTCTCATAACAAAAATAGTATGAGTCCTATTTTACAGCTCATTTCCACTTTCTTTGCCTGTATTAATTCATTCCCTCAAAGGTTCTTTTTCCCTAGTTCCTCCAGATTGATTCTGTCAAGTCCAAGTCCTGAATACAAATCTTGCCTCTTTTCTAGTTTTTCTGGTGAAATTCCAAAATTAACTATTTAACCCTGGCTTCTATATTGGCCTTGGTCTCTATCATTGATCCAGGCACCAGGGAAAATGTGAGACACTGATTGGTCAGAGCTGGACTGACCTCCCAGCTGAGTGCTGGAACTGGGAATGGTGTTAGCTGTGCCAAGTACGTGGTCTCAGAATGGGGATGGGATAATTCCCCTAAAGATAAACCTGTGCTATTTTTAATAGTAGAATGAATGAAAAACAGATAGCCAATTTTACCACAGAAGCCAATTTCACTATGATGAAGACTAAGAAATGTTTGATTGCATCTAGTGAAATAAACAGTGAAAAATAGCTATCTGTAATAAAAATATCTCCCTGGTTCAAGTTTCTGAGAGTAGTGATTACTGTTTTTCACATTTATAGTACACACCACTAGTTTTAGTCTGAAAGAACTGTTTAGATGTGAGCCATATTTAGATAAATTCTACATGCAAAAATTCGAGTACACATGTAAAAAAGGAAATTTAGAGCTATGCTAGTAGATTAATTCATTCCGGTTTAAAGAAAACACCATTATTTTCCTAAGCCTACACTGTCTATATAAAAATACTATTTAGATAAAAGCCATTTTTTCCCAACAATAGGTCAAAACATAAGGCTTTTTTCTCCCTGCTTTGTCAGTAGTCAGGAGTGTGGTATAGACTGTAACTATTGCACAATTGGAATAATCAGCCACAACAAAAATGGTGAAGAACCACATGGTATTTACGAAGCATGTCTGTTTATAAATCTGATGTTCTTTGCTATGCAATGGAGGTAATGCAGGATAGGAGAGAAAAAAAAAATATGTCTGAGCTGTACATGGATTGCTATGGAAACAGCAGCTGACCAATCAGTGGAGAGTAGTCAGAACATATGCCTCCTCTCCTCTGCAGACTTGATGAATCGATGTCCTGATATTACAGTCCTTTTGGCTCTGATGCCACTTGTAGGGATAGTTCTTCAATGTCTAAGTATATGACACACATCTGTTATTTTAAAAATCAGTTGTATAAATTCTTAGTCTTGAAATTTCCACCCTTCATGTGCAGACACTCACACAGGCAATTCAATATCCCTGTAAGACATTCACCCAAATTCTCACACATCCTCCACTCCCAATTTTTTTCCTTACCATTTCCTCATATCATCTAGCTCATTTACTATCCCAAACTACCTCAGTCTAGCTGGCATATAGCAATTTCTACAACATCAAGAAATACATAAATGCAAGTCAAGTTAAAGCTCTATCTAATTTTAGAGATAATAAAAAAGACCAGTTTTAAAAATATACGTTTTTCAGAAGAACAAGAAGTTTCAATGACTAGAAACAGGAAAAAGAAATGAAATGTACTCTGCAAACGTGTATAACAAATTAGAATTAAAAATTAAAAATAAAAAAAGAAACAGGAAAAAAGCAATATCATATTTCCCTATCGAATTCAAGAAATAAAAACAATTCTGCTTCTCAGGAAAACTCAAGAAAAATGAATGAAGAAATAAGTTAGAGCCTTTGGAAGCAGAGTCTGCCTTCTCAGAATGAATGCATTATGCATTTGCAATAATCTGCAGATTAGTCCTATTGGTTAGGAAAGGTGTTTGTAGATTTCTTTCAGTTGGTGAAGCCTGGATCTTTGGTAAATGTCAGGCTTTCTTGGCCTTAAATGAATTCCTCATAGAATGAATGAATGTTCCCTGCCATTGCTTCAGTGAGTGGGAAGGGGTGTGGGCCTTGATGATACAGACAAAAAAGGGTCCTCTGGTCTTTGGTCCTATTGTTGCATGAAAAGATGTAAAGGACTGGCTTCCATTGAGCAGACTGAATAAATAATGCCTGCTGACATTTAAACCTATCTCCAGATCACACAGTAAATCTGTGGGGGTAGGGGGAATGATGGAGCAAAAACCTTGAACTACATAATGTCCAAGGGATTCACTGGGAGAACAATGGATAGATTTGATGACATAGTCCATGCTGTTATTGTAAGGGCTCACTGAAGAATTAGGCATTCTAAAAGACAGTTCTTTGTGTACATAAACTGAGACTTCAAAAAAATATCTGACACACATTACCATGACTTATTTTAGGAATCGTTCTGGGAGGTGGGGACATGTTAGTGCATAATGAAAGATTTCCTGACCTCATATGGTGCCCATTCTAGCAAGGGAGGTGAACAATAGAAGTAAATGGATTAAGCAAATTAATTGTTTGACGTATTAGAAAGTGAATTTTTCTGTCAAGGTGGCCAGTAGCCTCTTAATTAGTAAAAAACCTTATCTTCTTTGATTTCTTCAAGCCATTTGATATAATTGAGCCCATTCCCCTTATTTTTTTGATTTTCACCTCAGAGATGGGCACATGTTCTTCAAGTGCCTACCTAACACCGGGCATTGTACTGGGTGCCAGGGAGCTAACCCAGAGAATGGTGAGCTTTACCTGCCTCTTCTCTGCTAGTAGTCCTCTCTTTTCTCAAGCCATTTATAGCTTCCTCCACCTCCATAGTAGGTCCTTCTCTTCTGTTCTATACCATAAATATTAAGATATTTCTAGAGTTTTATCCACAGTCTACTCTTTGATCCACATGCTTATCTATGATCTCATTGATTTCTTTACCTTCAACTGTTATTTATATGTTGATAACTCTATCTCTGATTTTTCACAGTAATTCATTAATTTAAAACTAGTGAGCATTCACTCTTTGACAAGCACTTTGCAGAAAGTTGGAAATCCAAGAATACATAACTAGGACATGGTCTAGTGGAGACAGACAAAAAAACAAGTAAACAAGCAAATGAATGAAAATAATTATGCAGTACAATGATTTACATACAGAAATCAAACAAGAAGATGAGAATAAGAATATAGGAGACCTACTACCAAATAGGATTCTTAGGGTGGATTCTCTGAGGAAAAGACATTTAGAAGGAAATTGAATGATGAAAAGAAAATAGCCTTGTGTGAGTCTTCAAAGGAAGATTGTTCCAGCCAAGTGGAATAGCATGAGCTAAAGTCCTGCCGTGGAAAAATATTGCTTACTTTATGACTGGATGAGGATTAACATGGGAGAGGATGGCATGAAATAAATTTGGGGAGAAACATAGTTCTAAGACAATGTAGAATCCTGAAGTCTTAGATTTTTATTCCAGGTATATTTGAAAGTCATTGAATCATTTTAAGCAGAAAATTGGTGTAATGTGATTCATTTTTTGCTATGAGTTACTCTTGCTATTAAGAAAGTGGAATTAATTTTAAGAGGCTGTTGAAGTTCAAATGAGAGATGCTGGTAGCTGTGCTAACTGATGGAAGTAGATGTGGATGGAAGTGAGTTGATTTGATAAATAGTCATTCCTCCATATTCATGGGAGATTGGCTCCCAAGACTGTGTGCAGCTACCAAATCTGTGGATGCTCTAGTCCCTCATGTAAAATGTATTCATAGAACCTATATACATCCTCCTGTAAACTTAAAGTTATCTCTAGGTTACTTATAACACCTAAAGCAGTATAAATGCTGTTCAAAAAATTGTTATATTATATTATTTAGAAATCAGTGAAAGGGGGAAAAGCCTGTCCATGTTCAATGCATTTATACATTTTTCCAGAATATTTTTAATCAACAGCTAATGAAATCCATAAAGGTGGAACCCATGGTAACCAAGGGCTGAGTGTATGTGTTTAAATATGAGCAATAGGAATTAATGTTGGATGGAGTATAATAGATGGGAAAAATGAAGGAATAGGAAATGATTTTTAAAATTCTGGGTTGAGTAAAGGGTGCATGGTGGTACCATTTGAGGGTTGGAAGGTAAAACTAAGCAGTCAGTTCCAAGTACCCAGTTACCTTCTGTGTACCAACATTTCCTCCAGATATGTCAAACTTAGCATATGCACATAGAATTTCCCCAATTCACCTTGCTGTCAATAGCGTTTGTTATTCTAGGTCTAGTTCATAGTGGCACATATTTGTCTAGAGTAGAAAGTGTGATATCATCAGCGACAATTTCTTCCCTCACAACTCTTGTCTTACCCCAGTGATTCTACATTGGGTATGGATTCTACATGGGAGTCTCTTAAATGCCTGCAGTTCTTTCATCTGCTTCATGGACTATTGTCACAGTTCCATATCTTTTTCCTAGTTACCAGATCTTTCTTCTCCTATCCATCCTTTACCATGCAGATGGAAACATTTGACTCAAGAGCTAATGTGATCATTTCTGTCTCCTGATTACAAATCTCTTTTGTTTCCCAAGGCCTACAGTTTTAAATATACAAACACTGCAGATTGGAATCCAGTCTATTTTCTGGTGTCATTCTATCACACAGTGAATTGGTTCTTTCACAATGAATCTTATGTCATTCTCTACATGCCTCCATCTTCACATTTGCAACATTTTCTCTGCACCAGATCTGGAATTTCTTGCTCCTCTTCTCTACCTGGCAAACTCTGATTCATCTTTCAGGGCCCTGCTCCAATGTTCTCTTCTTAAGGGACCCACCCTGACTTCTTCAGTCAGTGGCACTTGATGGGTCTCTACTACCATCTCTTTGTTATAACATTTACTACTATTTTTTTTTTTTTTTTTTTTGTAATTTGTCAGTTCATGTATCTGTTTATCTTGTTAGATCTGTGTTATGGTTTAGATATGAGGTGTCCCCCAAAAGCTTACAGGTGAAACAATGCAAGAAAGTTTTAGAGGTGAAATGATTAAGGTATGACAGCTTTAACCCAATGGGTGAATCAATCCCTGATAGCAAGCAGAGTGTGGCTGGAGAAGGTGGGTCATTAGGGTCCTACCTTTGGGGTGTATATTTTGTACATGATGAGTAAAGACTCTCTCTTTCTGCTTCTTGATTATGTCCTGAGCCCCTTTCCTCCACCAGACTCTTCTGCCATTATATTGTGCTTCACCTCAGGCCCTGAGGAATGGAGTTGGCCATCTATGGACTGAAACAGAGAGCCCCCAAATTAACTTTTCCTCCTCTAAAATTGTTTTTTTTTTTTTTTTTTTTGCACCTGGGATTGAACTCAGGGGCACTCAACCACTGGGCCACATCCTTAGCCCTTTTTTTGTATTTTATTTTATTAGAGACAGGGTCTCACTGAGTTGCTAAGTGCCTCGCCATTGCTGAGGCTGGCTTTGAACTCGCGATCCTCCTGCCTCAGCCTCCCAAGTGCTGGGATTACAGGCGTGCGCCACCGCACCTGACTCTAAAATTGTTATTGTCGGGTCTTTTCATCACAGCAGGAAAAAATCTGACTAAAACAATCTGCATTTGTCAAAGCATGGTCACAGGACACTTGCATTAAAATCTCCTGAGACAACATATTCACAATGTAGATTGCTTGTCCCTTTCCATTCTCTATACATCAGAATTTGTCTCAGTGGAACTTGAGAATCTCTATTTTTATAAATCCCCAAATGATTCTTACATATACTAAACTTTGAGGAGCAATGCACTAAGCTATGAGCTGCTTGAGGGCAGGACCGTATCTTATGTTTCTCTCATCTCCACCCCCTAATATACAGGCAGGCTCAACAGATGGGGTTTTGAATAGATACTGATTTCCAACTAATATATATTATTTATCTGGCATACCATTATTCATTTAACACATAATTAACTTTGATTAGTACTGTGTTATTAGCAAGATTCTAACATTTTGTTGTTTTGTTCAGACCATGTGAAGATTAAAAACATGATATAACCTTGCATGGGGAAAATTAGACTTTCGTTCTTTCACACAATGTTAAAAAACAAAAGAAAAAGAAAATACTATTTTGTCAGCTTTTTCACCACTGTGACCAAAGATCTGACAAGAACAGTTAAAGGAGGAAACATTTATGTAGGTGTTCATGGTTTCAGTGATCTCAGTTCAGAAATGGCTGGCTCTATTTTTCTGGGTCCCAGGTGATGCAGAACATCATGGCAGAAGGGTGTAGTAGAAGAAAGCAGTTCAGAACATGACAATTTAGAAAGCAAAGAGAGAACTTCCCTCACCCTGGACAAAATATAAAACCCCAAAGGCACACTTTCAGTGACCCATCTCCTCCAAACACATCTCCTCCAAACACATGCTACCTACCTACAGTCACCACCCTGTTAACCTCTATCAGGAGACTAACACACTGATTAGGTTAAGACTCTCATAACCCAATTATTTCACCTCTGAACTTTCTTGAATTGTATTACACATGAGCTTTGGGGGAATACCTAATACTTAAACCATAAAAAATACAGATCTCAATTTCTAGTTAGGAATGATATTTTCAGTGTTTCCAATAAATTTTTATCCAAGATATGCACAAACAGAGATAAGAATGGTTAAAGTGTCTGTAATGATCACACATACCCAGAAAGTTCCCTGAAGTCCAGCCCTTCCCTAGAAGCACAACACATTGCACTTAGCCCTGGGAATTACTATTACTTGCAAATGAAATTCAGTTTATCTCTTCTCACTTTGTTGGTGCTTATATATACAAGACGACTTTCTCTAAGACCATTCTTGCTTGATTCATTATTTCTTACTAAAAAATGATGACTTTCTTAAACTCTAAAGGTAGAAGGTTTAATTTTCTCTGAGATTATCTTTGGTTTGACCCAATTGGGTAACAGGATATTTTGCCCTTGTCCTCATGTCCAGCCCAGTCTCTCATACGTTCTCTACTTTTCCTCTCCTACCCAAAGTGTCTCTAGTTGCTGTCTTCCACATTTAATTAGCTAAATTCCAGAACAGTACAGAGGGGTTAGTGAAGTTGCAGTTAGGGGATATAGGGAAAGTCTGAGCTACAAAAAGTAGGGAATGGGAGACCCAGGTCTAGAAAGGCCTGGGAAGGGACACAGTAAGAGTGTGGATATTCTTTGTCTCAGAGCACACTGGGACAATGGTTAAGGAAGCAAGCTAGGGTAAGGGAGAGACAGAGAGGCAGGACTTGGATATCACCAACATTAAAATTTACTTTCAAGGCAACTGTGCTAGAATTAATCAAATCTATACCAGAAAAAATATACAGCAGTCACTAAAAATACAAATATGTTTAGTCCTTTAGGACAAGAAGTATCTGGGGGCTCACACTGTAGTGCATAAGAAGATAAACAGGATGAGTATCTCAACAAAATCCTTAGTGTGATAAAATTGTCCATCAGGACTGCATCATATCCTTTCTCTCATTCCCTCCCCTCATAATATATACCATATGCTTCTCTATGAATCCAGGTCTTCCTGCTTTTTTTTTTTTTCCAACCTAAGAAGGGTTAAAAGTGGAATACAACTTTTAATTACCTTGAGCAAATCAAATATCCAAATCTCTTCAAGGCCAACAACGTGATTATCCAAGACTAACAGAGGCAAGGAGAAGGTTCTCACTGAAATAAACACTGACCCAAAGTCTCTTCAACTTGACTGTTATTGCCTGAAACTCTTAAGAGAAACACAATTTTCTTCCATGGATAGCATTAAAATCATTGCAAAATATTCACGGAAGAAAAAAAATTAATCTACAACATTTCTGCCAGTAAGTTCCACGTACTCTTAAATTATTCATGTATTATTTTTACAAATATGCAATTTGGGTATTTTATTCCCAAATTTATGTAAAATAAAGTGATACTCGAATAGGGGTTGAGCATATAGGTGGTGTTTATCTTGCAACAGTGAACATATTTGTGTTATTAGTGACCACTGTGAATATTGTGTGATAGACTACATTGATTATGATTGATTAGAGTTTACTGAAAGTGAATTTGTGTGTTGAGCCTTATTTTCCACTGGTTCTGGTTTCTATATTATTTATTTATTTTTGCCACACTGGGAATCAATCCCAGGGCCTTGCATATGATTTTCTATTTTTAAATGAAAGATTTATTCTAATGTTTTCTCTGCCTAAGTAGTAAAACAGCAACCCAGGCTTGGTCACTTGGAATCAAATCATCCTAAAACCATTATCATTACTAAAAGACGATATGAAAAATTTTGTATTACTTGGTTAGATTCCTGTGGACAATTAAAACATCTGGACAACCAGCTGGATAGTTCTTATTTCATTGTAATGGTTTAGTGTTGGGTTAGATTAATGACTTCAGAATCTTCCTACAAAAGCACCTAGGTTTGAGATTTCCCCTATGCTATATGAGATTCAAAAAAGGAAAACATGAATGCTATACTTCACTTATTCATTCAATAAATACTTACCAGATAACTAAAAATTTAGCCATGGTATATATAATAGTAAAAAGAAAAATCCCACCTCTCATGTAACTCATACTTGAGTGAGGAACAAAACACAATAAATAGTATCAGATGATCAGACATACTTGAAGAAAATAAAAAGTAAGAGGGGAAATGGGAAGATAAGGATTGCAATCTGAGAGGGGCCAGAGGAGGCCTGAGAAGGTAGGATGGAAAATAAGTCCAAAAGGAGGTGCAGAAGTAGATCGTGTGGCTATCTGGAATGAAAGCTGCTCCATGCAGATAAAACAAACAGTACAAATGCTCTCAGGTGAGATGTACCTAGAATGGTCTAGGAATGGTTGAGTGAAGCAATGTGGAAAATAGTAAAAAAGAAAGTCAAAGAGGAACCAAGAGTCCTGTTATCCATTGTGGAGATTTTCTTTTGTTTGTAATGACACCAGAAGCAATTGGAGGGCTGTGAACAGGGTGATATAATCTGACTTCTATTTTTAAATGATCAATCAGCTGTTAGAACATAGTGGGTAAAGAGCTAAAGCAGGGAGGTCACAGTTAAAACTTCATCTTATTCTGTTCAGGCTGCTACAACATAACACCATAAACCAGGTGGGTTACAAATGAGAGAAAATTTATTTCTCTGAGGACCCTAAAAGTACTGGTAGATTCAATATCTGGTGAAAGCCCACTTCCTGGGTCAGACTCTGTAGACTTCTTTCTGAAACCTTACAGGGTGGAAGGAGCAAGGCAGGTCTCTGGGACTCTAGAGAGTTTATCCTATCTGGAATGAATTCAGGGAGGAAGATAAAAGTGGGGTAAAAAAAACTTTCAGTGCCACATGGGAAATGAACTCACTGTTTATTCTTGAAATTGTCTTAGTATCGATACCATTTTTTTTGTCTTAAAAGATGGAAAGAATAGGGGGGATGCTAAGGATATAGCTCAGTTGGTAGAGTGCTTGCTTAGCATGCACAAGGCCCTGGGTTCAATCCTCAGCATCATCTCCCAAAAAAAAAAAAAAAAAAAAAAAAAAAAAGAAAAAAAAAAGAAAAAAAAGAAAAAAGGGAAGAATAATATCCATCACCTTTGTAAGACAGTAGGGATAACCTAATAGCAAGAAAAATTTTATCCTCCAGTAAAGAAAAATAATTCTTATCTAATGTGCAAGTGGAAAGTTAGCCTTAGGATGATATCCCAAAGGAACAAAAAGAAAGGCAGAGTGTATTGGCACAGGCTTTTAAGTAGGCTGGTTAAATGAGGTTGTGGAAGTTTGTGGAACTTCTCTTCTGATTATTTCTGTGTCTTTCAGTGTACTTGGAATCAAAGTCATGAGATGAGACTGAAGATGGGGAAGGAGGAGGTAGAAGTTTTAAGAAGAGAAGAGAAGAAAACCAGATGGTGTTCAACTTACAATGGTTCAATTTAGGATTCTTTTTATATTATAATGGAGTAGAAGAATACACATTCAGTAGAAACCACACTTTGATTTTTGGATGTTGATTTTTTTTTCCCCAGGCTAAGCATATGCAATATAATACTAGGCAGGGACAGTGAGCTGCAGCTTTTGATAGGCCATGAGATCAACAGGGGAAACAAGAGTCCACAGTGTACTGTGCTGCTAAACTATTGTGTTCAGTAGATTAGGTACATTAAACACATGATTTTTGCTTTTTTTTTTAACTTAAACAATTTTTTCAGCTTATGATGGGTTCACTGGGACATAACCCCATCACAACCAAGGAGAATCTATAACCATCTTATAAAGTGAGAAACTAAACAGAGCAGAGACATAAGGACTGTTTGAGGATAATAGTGAAACATTTCATGTGTTTTTCTCCAATAATAGACAGCTGCAGGAGTGCAGATTAGGAGTAAGTGGAGAATTAGAATTAAGCTAGGAAGAAGTTCTGTTAAATTAAAATCATGACAAAGAGAGGAAAAGGAATTGAGAACATACTATATACATATATTCATTCTAACAATGGACCATAGAATTTAAGCTTTTTAAAAACAGGAGGGAAGTAAGGACCCAAGAGGGGCCAAGGGCAGTGAGGAACTGGTGATCTGGCAATGTCCAAGGAATATTTCAGTCATGGTTCTAGAGGCAGTGAGCTGCAAAGATAAAAGTGACAGTGACAGCAGTCTGTGAATGAGACAAAGCTGAAAGGGGGTCATGCAACTGGGATGGCAAATTAGGCCTGTCTATGTGGACATGGAAATTGTAATGAATAGTGATAGGAATAAGGTCAACAATAATGACCATAATCTAAGAACTGAAATCTCCCAGGGACTTATTTTGGAAGTTAAAGTAAGTGAAAGAGAATAAAAGCTACCATTCTACTTTTGTTCACATTTTACTTACAAGTCTACATCTGTTTTGAAACTTTTGAGGCACACTAAGACAGACTTAGACAGACCTTATTTATCTTCCCTATGCAGGTTCCTTCCTTTCCCATGCCCTGATTCTCTAAAGTCAACCATATCCCTTCCTTGAATCCTTAGTTTCTCTACCTCTGCTGCTGCTGCTGCTGCTGCTGCTTCCTCTTCCTCCTCTTCCTCTTCCCTTTCCCCTTTCTCTGTCTCCTCTTCTCCCTTCTCCTCTTCTCTTCCTCCTTCCCCTCCTCTTCCCCCCTCTTCCCCTTCTTCCTCCTCCCCTTCCTCCTCCTCCTCTTCCTCCTTCTTCTTCTCCCTTTCTGTATTGATACCACCCCCCTAATACTCTAATGCTGTCTTTCCCTCTTTTTCTCCATAAACCCTCTGCCCATATCTCAGAGTCATTGTGGGAGAGTGAAGTTTGGGTGATCAGGACCAGGAAAAAGAGAGGAAAATGAGGTTGACTATCTAATTTGTATCATCTCCTGGAATTTGTTCTACTCAACCATCCACTAAGCTCTCTTCAGACATGGCCATGGTGTATTTTCATCTTGGACATGGTATAAAGTTGCACATATGAGGCTCAATATCAAAACATTACCTGAATAGATACAAAACACTTGATGATATGTGCAGGTAGTTAAATTTGATTACACATTCTAAAAATGTACTCACAGCTTCTAAAATGGATGCCTTTCTGCAGAATAACAGCAATAATGATAATTACTATGGCATCTACTGCAATAATAACAAATGAAAAATCAGTTCCTTTCACTACTGAATTGAGCTCTTAGGCTTTGACTATAACATATCACCACTTAATAATCAGTAGAAGCTATTATTATCTATCTTACCCATGGTTTTCATAGCATGGAGCTTTCCAATTAGCATTTTAAAATATTTAGGGTATAGACAGTGACCCTAATTGCAAAACATTTGAGGAGAGATAGGAGGTGATCAAATGACAACTAATAAGTGCACTTTCCTAATTCCTGAGTATGGTGGTCAGTAACTTTGTTGTTGCTGTTGTTTTTTTTTGTTTGTTTGTTTTTTGCCATTAGTCAACATTTTTAAAATTTGTTCTGCTTAGTTATACATGACAGTAGAATGTATTGACATATCATACATACATGGAGTATAACTTCCCATTCTTGGTGCTTGCACATCATGGGGAGTTACACTGGTCGTACATTTATATATGAACATTGGGAAGTTATGTCTGACTCATTCTACTATCTTTCCCATTTCTATCTCCTCTCTTTACCCCATTCCCCCTGTCCAATCCTGTGAACCTCTACTCCCCCACCCCACCACCTATTGTGGGTCAGCACCCACATATTAGAAAAAACATTCAGCCTTTGGATTTTTGCAATTGGTTTATTTCACTTATCATTATAGTCTCTAGTTCCATCCATTTAAAGGCAAATTCTGAATTTATGACTAAGTAATATTCCATTGTGTATATGTACTATATTTTCTTCATCCATTCATCTATTGAAGGGTACCTAGATTGGTTCCATAGCTGAGCTACTGTGAATTGAGCTGCTATAAACATTGATGTGGCCTCATCACTATAGTCCACTGATTTTAAGTCCTTTGGGTATATACCATGGAATGGGATAACTGGGTCAAATGGTGGTTCCATCCCATGTTTCTGAGAAACTCCATACTGCTTTCCAGAGTGCACGAATTTGCAGTCCCACCAGCAATGTATGAGTGTACATTTTTCCCACATCTTCACCAAAATTTATTATTACTTGTATTCTTGATAACTGCCATTCTGACGGGAGTGAGATGAAATCTCAGTGTAATTTTAATTTGCATTTCTCTAGTTGCTAGTGATGTTGAACATTTTTTCATATATTTGTTGACCGATCATATTTCTTCTGTAGAATGTCTGTTCAGTTCCTTTACCCATTTATTGAATGGGTTATTTGGTTTTTTTTTGGAGTTAAGTTTTTTGAGTTCTTTATAACTCCTGGAGATTAACTTTCTATCTGAGGTGCAGTTGGCAAAGATTTTCTCCCATTCTGCAGGCTCTTTCTTCATGTTCTTGATTGTTTCCTTTGCAGGCAATAGCTTCTAATACCCAAAATATCTAAAAAACAAGATATTTCTTTAAATTATTATTTGCTGTATACAAAAATCACAGTTAAACATTTACATTGTTTTCTCCCCTTGATCCCAAGACTTTAACTCAATACAATTAGTTTGACATTCTTTGGTATCAGCATTAAGACAAATTTAAAAATAAATAATAAGCTGATTGCTTATATGACTTGAAAGCTTGTTTTTTATTTTTTATTTATTTATTTATTTATTTATTTATTTATTTATTTTGGTGTTAATTTTTTTGAGTTTGTTATAAATCCTGGAGATTAGATTTTTTTCCAGTAACTAGAAATCTTCATTCCCATAGATAATCTTCCTTTATAATTTCTCCAGCATTGTTACTGTCTCTTTGTGACACACACACACACACACACACACACACACACAGCAACTCTTTAGTCAGACTTTAGTGTAGGCCATTCTTGGGTTCACTCTTCCATTTATGGTTTTATTCTCATCAGAACTAATACTGAGCAGAATTATTTTTTTTTATCTTTTAAAAAATTTTCTTAGTGCATTGTAGTTACACATAATCTTGGGGTTCACTTTGACATAATTATACAAATATGGACTATAATTTTCTCCAATTCATTCCATGCTATTTCCTGGGCAGAATTATATTTGATCAATACTTATTTGACAAATCTGGATGATTGACTATTGTTGGTGTTGTTCCAACAACTATATAGTCCTGATCTTGGCATGTACAGATTTAGTGTCCCAGGAACTTTTTCCCAAGAGATTGAAAAATGAAGATCTTAAAATACATTTTATGAAAGACTTGTGCTAATGTTCACTGATAGCATCCAATTTAAAAGTAGAAGCCCTGAATCTTTTATGGGCTTGTCTATATCTTTGCTACTGAAAATGTGATTTACAGACTACCTGTATATCACCTAGGATCTAGTTAGAAATGCCCACTCACACTGTGGAAATCTGGCCCTATCCCAAATGTGCAGAAGCAGAATCTGGATGTTCACAAGATGCTCAGATGATTCATAAGAACATTAGAATTTGAGAAGTTTTTATTTATGCAATTTCCTTAGTATATATGAAGGAATGGAAGGGGAATTCATGAGAAATATGCAATAAACATTCATAACACCAGTTCATTTATTCAACATGTATTTATTGAGCACCTTCCATGGGACATTCACTGTGCTAGGAGGTAGGGACACAACAAAGAATAATTCAGACTCTGTACATATGGGATTGCAGTTACACAGATACTTTGCTAGGAGCCTGCACTATATCAGGCAATATGGAGCTCTAAAGAAGCTGAATTCATTTTATCAAATATTTATAAGCAATAAGTACATACACAAGTGCTATAGGAGCTGTGAGAGTTACAGAGGCCCTATGTTTAAGGAGTTTACATATGGTGGCAAGATGTGTTCCCATCTCTAACAATCCAATTAAGTCAACAAGATTTACATTCACAAAACAATTTTGGAACAATGCAAATATAATAGTGTGATATGAACTGGGAATAATATTGTAATTAGAAGAGGGAAAAAATAGTACTACTTGTTGGGTTAGGTTTCAGGATGAAACTTGTGATGCCTATATAAAAATATGAGATATTCATGGTGGATTTCCAAATGGATTGTTTAGAAAACAAAAATTTAAAAGTATAAAACTAAATTTGAAAATTTTGAAGCCATTGAGTTTCTTTATAAGAATAAGTGTAGCTAGATCTATTAGAAAGCATCATGTGGTGCCTCTATTCAGATTTTAGCTTCAAAGGTCAACCCAAAGAATATAAAAGGTTTTAAAGTTTAAAGAGCTATAATAGGGCCAATAGCCCACTTCTAACCCACATCTCCAGGTGTAGAAAGGCTATCCCAGTGGAAAGGCAGAGGTTTAGATGTCAAGAAACCAGAGGTTTTCATTTCTAATACTTTGTTGAAGTTATAATGTGATAATAGCCGCCATAGCCCTCATAGCTCTCCCTGGTAAGGGATCAGATGATTTCATTTCTGCCTCTATTTCAGAAACCATATGATGATCTCCTGGCAGTGCCCCTTCCTCCTCCATTCATCTCAAAAGAACCTCACACATCCAGCATGACTACTTCTCTTGGATGGGGGAAATCCAAAGAAATATGTTTTTCTGATGTGGTTGCTTATAAATTCCCACAAAGTACCTGCAACAACCACAAGTCTTGAAATCTTCAGGATAATTTTGTGTTCAAACATTTTGTCACAAAGTTTCTCCTAAGTACATTTTTGTTTTTTGCCCTATGTAATAAAGTGGGAAGAAACTGAGCTTTGAAATCAGATGGATATGAGTTCAAATGATCAGATCATTCACCTGTCTTCTGTGAGACTTAATTTCCTGGACTGTAAGTGAAAATGTTCACTGTATGAGAATTGTAAAAGATTTTGGATAACATGTGAAAAGTTCAATTGTACTACACAAGGAATATGCCTAGTAATAGGAGATTATATAGCCATATACAGAAACACACAGTATATGCTTGGTATATACATTTATATACATTTTCCCCTTAACCTCTTTATAATTTTCCATTCTGTTGTGCCCAGTACTGAATCACCTTCATATAATCCTCTATTCACTTTCCAACACCCTTTTATTCACTCTTATTTTATTCTGTATGATCAAATCTCTCATGGAAATCAAATCTGTCATGGAAAGGTCACGCATACCACGGAATGAAGGTGAAGATGCCTGTGAAGCATATCTTTTCCCCTCCCCTTACCTATTACCATCTGTGCCCTAAAAAAAGAAACTAAAATCTAAGCATAGCTAAATTAGCTTTATTTTCTTCTCTACTCCTTTCTTTTTTATGGGACAAGAGAGTGAAATGATATTTACAGCAGGTGCTCTATAAATTGAACATGTGAATGACTAAATAATAATGCCACCTTTATTTACTAATTCATAAAGCAAACTTAATCTTGTACTGCATGTCAGCCACTGTAATATGCATGAGGTGACAAAAAATTTAAATTGTTCAAAGTACAATGTAAAGTAAGATGCATTAAGTATACATTTCTTGCCAGGTACTACATTAGGTGTTAATCAGAATTCATTGCTGTCTTCAGGGTATTTATGGTCTAGCGTCTTGGACCAGCAAACTTGATACCACCTGAGAGATGACTAGTGACCTAGACCTACTAAGAAAGAATCTGGGTGATTCAGATATACACAAAAGGTTGAAAAGCACTAGTCTAAGGCATTTCAAAGGTAGTTACCTTAGAAAACATTGTTCTGAGACTCAAGGATCTGCAAGAGCCTTAAATTCCACCAGGCAGCAAGACTGAGGGCAAAAGGTCAGCAGGCATGGGAAATTGCTGCTGGAGATGACTGGAAGCCCAGGGCAGAACACTGCATGACATCATGATATAAATTACTTGTTTTTTTGTCCATGTCTCCTGGCTCACAACTCTCTCACCCCAAGGCCTTAGAAACTAGAATTTCTCTTTTCCAAAGCAAATCATGGGACCTTTAAACTTCAACCAACTCTGTCTTGGAACTGGCCATAAAATGGGGGAAAAAATTGTCTAACCTATCCTATCCTTTTTTGATAGTAGATCATAAGTCTCTCCTCATTCCAGAAAGTTCCCATCCCATACCCCGGGGGAAGGGATGCTCTACAAAGAGGCCAGAACAATTCTGAAACTGACAGGTTTCACACTGGGTTTCCCCTAAAATCTTTTAGCATCAAATCATCCATGCTTCAGTCATGGCTATTCAAATGAAGTCTCTTGTAAAACCCCAAAGGGAAGGGTTTAGAGGGGTTCTGAATAGCTGAGCACATGGATGCTCATAGAAGGTGAACAAGAACTCATTCACATGCTGAAGGGTAGCCCACACCAACTCCATGGGGTCAGAAGCTCCAGCATTCTGGATGCTTCCAGACTTTGTCCTCTGTATCCCTTCATCTGGCTGCTTATTGGCATCGCTTCAAGGATCCTTTATTTGATCCCCATCACTACATGTGAAAAAAAATGTATAATAAGCCAATAAATGTAAGTATATTGTTTCTCTGAGTTCTGTGATGGGCTCCAGCCAATTAATCAAACCTGAGGACAGGGTCACTGGAATCCTAATTTATAGTCAGTTGATTAAAAGTTCTGAAGGCCTGGACTTGTGCTGGTTCTGAAGCGTGGATCGAGTTGAGGACTGAACTCTCAACCTATGGGATCTGACGCTTTCTCCAGGTTGATAGTGTCAGAACTGAAGTAAATTAGAGGATACTCAGCTGGTATCCACTGCAGAATTGTGGCTTGCTGGTAGAGAGAAACCTCTGCATCTTCTGGGATCATAGAAACATTCTGTGTTGATTGTGTGGGAGGAGGAAGCAGAAGAAAAACAGACATTCTCTTTTTTTCAAAAAACAACTAAGGATAGGCTGCTGGTTAGGGTGGGGAGGTCAAGGCATCAATCAAGATCTCCTGCCTTCCACACTGGTGGATTTATCAGTGTCCTCACAAGGGCGTGTGTTACATATCTACACACTCTTCCTCATGATTAGTTATGTGTCCCCAGACATAACATTATAGCTAAATCTTTACACTCTTGAAAGTTGCAAGCACTAATGAAACTAATAAATTAAGTCTACTGTTTTCTGTATATGGTTGGGTATGGGGGAAAGATGGACTCCACTCAGGCAGAGCAGTTACTCGTAAGTTCTGCTTGTGTGTTTTGTACCTTAATGAAAATCAAGAACACAAATGCTGGACCAAGTCTCATACTTTCTAATATATGCATATATGTGTGCAGAATTTTTTCAATCTGCTCCCACCACAAATACACTTGCATATGCATTTTAAACTTTATAAAATAGACTGATATTTATGCCAGCAATGCTTAGGTTAGAAAGTATGATTTCACTTGCCTTAGAAATGTGTTATATTTTTTTAACTACTTCACCACTAACCCATTTTCACCCCTAGCCACTCTTTTCTCCCCTTGCTTCTTCCTCCCTCCAGGAAAGCTCTCTTGCTATTCCGATGTCTGGCATATATGTTTGATAAACAGAATAAATGAAAGACTGAGATCTAGGCAGATAGAATACGTGGTGCAAAAGGAGATGGCTTAGAATTTATAATTAGAAGCCTATTTAAGCTTCCTTCATAGGACTGTTGAAATTCCTTTCAGGGGTGTCTTGACTGCCTTGAAATTGAATGTCATTGAGGACATTTTTGCCCTCTTGTTTCCTTGGCAACAGGTTGGTGATGCAGCAGTGAAATTCACTGTCTCCCTGGAGATGCTGGTGTGGGCAGGTGGCAAACCACTGGTAATGGCTGCGATGGAGAGTGAACTTGACCAAATCTTTTCCTTTCAGCCCTTTTAAATGCATTATACAAATCAACCCAATGGAAGGGCTTTATAATATAATTATTGACACAACTATCAGTGAGAGAAATATTCATCCTGCTTTCTAAAATCACTTACCTTTGCACATATATAATTTAAGAGTGAGTCTTTAAAATGTAGAAGTTTCAGGTAATTGTATACATCAATTCTGTGTCAGAGAAGTACATTGAAAAAAAAAATGTTCCATGTTAATAAAAATTCTGAGAGAAGAGGGCAAGGGATCATGGGTCAGGGCCCTTTTCTCTGGATTTATGTCAGGCATATGGTCTCTTTGGGCAGACACATCAACAGCCACTCTCTGCCTCTCCAATGTTCTGAAGCAAATCATGCTGCAATCTGCAGAGAAAACGTGGAGGGACTGTAAACGGATCTCATTTGTCAATGTTCTCTTCTGTTAGACAAGGGAAAGGGGGCAACTACAGAAGAAAGGTCAGCTGGGGTGGTCAGCTGGGGTGGGAGAACCACTTAGGGAAAACATAGAAGATGGCCAGCGAACAGACAAACATGGCTGTTGACGATGTGGTTGAACAAGGCAGCTGAGATACAGATGGACCTATTGCCAAAGAAGGGAGGGCTTAGACACTCAAGCACCCAAGCACCCTAGAGAATCCTTTATGTAAACATGATAAGCAGAGGGAGATTTGGATAACAAGATCATAAGGATGTTAGTGCAACAGGGAAGGAGGGAGGTCAGAATTAAACAAGGAAAAAAATTACAGTTGGATTCATTGAAAAAGTATATTTGAGAATAGAATTGATTTCTCTTAAAATTATTTAATCTGACTGTTTGCAATATATATGTTGATAATAAATTTAGGGCAAAAGAAAATGATAGTTTTTAACCTGAAGGGCATGCATGGGAAAAGATTGCTGAGAAAACATAGCAAGAGGAGGAGGGGTTGGGTGGTGTCTGAGAGATAAATGGGTCCAATTATGTAAAGGAGAAACCAGAAAAGGAAAGATGAGGAAGTCAGATGGTCAGGAATGGTGATCATAAGCTATCAGAGGACAGCGCCTATTATGGGCAATTCAACTGAAGAAAAATACACTAAATATGTACAGTAAGTATGTACTAGCTATCATAAAACATCCTAAGATGTATTATAAAAATTATGAATTTTGCATTGTCCATATTGTGGCTCATGAATGTCCTGGATGTTGAGCTCCTTGTGAAGACCAGAAAAATGTACTGGTAACTTGTATTTCATTCTTCCATTGCTAGTAGTCTGTTCAGGTACTGAGGAATAAATATCTTGTGAAAAGACATTTTTGTACAATATATATTTTTAAGAACGCATTCACTGACCTAACCTTTGATTTCTCCATTGACATAAGCAACACAGCTCAAATGAATCAAAATGGTAGTTTTCCTTCAAGTCAAGGCCAGAATGCAGTGCAGAAATACAGAGAATGAAAAGGAATAATCTGAATTCTCTCACAGATGGACTTGTTGGTTGATTGTGCGGACTTTGGAATTAGATAGCTTGGGTTGGAATCAGTAATCCAAATTTTAACAGGTAAGTGACCTTGAAGAAGCTAATTAATCTATCTAGGCCTCAGCATTTCTACCACTAAAATGGAATAATAATATCTATCTAGAAAGGTTCTTCTTAGGATTAAATTGAGAAATACATTTAAAGCTTTCAACAGCATTCTTGGCACATAATGGAAACTTAGCTATTATATTTTGTGACAGTCAACATAATTGAATCTAATTTTGAAACCCAAATTAATTAGTTTAACATTCAGTTCAAGCACCTATGTTGAGTAAGTTGAATGAATGCCTCATTTCCAATTCTATATCTGATAATATATCTGATACTACCTCATATGTAAAACTGGGCTTGTTAAAGCCTTCAAAATCAGTCATTTTTTAAATATTAAAATGTTAGGCAATGAGAGATTTAAATTATTTTTCTTCCACCCTCCCTTGAATATTTCCCTTTTAAAAATAATATGTAAATTTACTCAATTTAGTGAGTTTAAGTTATGCTAGATTTAGAGCAGCTCTATCTTTCTAATCAAATGATGGCTTTTTACCCAGATTCACTGACAATTTTCAAATCATCATTTTAAAATGTGGCCTGCAATATTCTTTTTACTTTCTGTATCCCCCTCCCTTCTTTCTCTTTCTTTCTCCATAGTAACCTATATGGATTTTTTTGAAATTAAATGGGAATAGGAAAGGGGATATAATTAAACCCATGTTGGTCAAGAATCTTTTGATGCAGAGCAGAGGTTAGAAACTTGATGCCAAAGGAATAAACGCTCCAGGTCCTGCTGACCCCTCAGCAGCAGCAAAGCCTGTGGGTGAAGCAAGGTACCTGCATCAGGAGAGAAAGGAGAGGACCATAGGACAGCGAACACACTGATAAATACACTGATAGAGTAGTGACAGGTCTGCGAGGCAACAGGAAGGGAGGCCATGGTGGGAAATGACTCAACACCAGAAAGGAAGGTCAGAGCCTAAGGATGGCTTGTGACATAAGTGGATCTTTACCAGAAACCCAGGTAGGCAGGCAGGTGTGAGAACCCAAGAGGGGTCAGCCTAAGAAGGAGGGGAAGAAGCCAAGTAGACAGGAGCAACAGCAACCAGGGAACTGCTGGTCTCTTGGTTCTGCAGCAGAGATCTGTCCTACACAGCAATTTCTTAGATACTTGTACTGGAAAAGTAGCATGAACTTCTCGGGACTGGAGGTTCAAGGAGGGAGTTCAGTCACATAACTGGAGAGAAGAAAAGAACACATAGTGGCTTAAGACAGATGAACCCAAAGCCTATTTGATGAGATAAAAGAGATGAATCACCAAATCAAATAGCAACCATCCAATCATGTATGAGGCTGTGGCTTTAGGACTCATGTCTCAGGTCTCTAGAAATCATTGCTGTGAAATGAGTTTTTGTTGTATTTTGATGATGGTGGTGATGATGATGATGATGGTGATAATGATGTTGATGATGATATGATGATGATAATCCAAGAAGCTTTCTACCTCTAGGCAAAATACCTCAAGGTTCTATTTGGTTATTTTCAAACTTGTACTTTTTTAATCCTAAGGACATTCCCTGGGGAAGGGATGCTTGTTAACTAGAAATGCAGGGAGCCAATGTGGGCCATGCTCAGGTGGCTCTGAGGACAGTAACACTGACTTAAGGTTGCAGGGGGCACTGGTGTCTCAGGTAATAACAGTGCCTGAGAAATGCAGGGACAAAGAGAGGTTAAAAGAGCGAACTAGGTACTGTGGGAAGCACCTGAGAACAAAGCCTGTTGACACACGAGGAGCTGGTTCACCTTCTTCAAGGTCTACTTCTTAATACATAGACCTCGCACTTCCAGTTTCCTTCCACTGTAGCAGAGTTGCCTGTGCGCTTTAAATGGATGCATAAACAGGCCCTGTGTGGAAGGGACTCCATGGAGGAAGAGGAAAAAATAAAGGACAGGCATCTTCTCAAAGGCAAAACTACTGAGCCTCCAGTGAGTGGAGAAATAGTGGGGCAAAAATATTGGACAGTGTTCAGTTTGGGGAGCCAGGAATGATTAAATCAAAAGTGAGATATTTATTATGTTTTCATATGTGTCAACTCTTTGATACTTTGTTAGAGTGTTTTAGTCCTTTGGGGCACTGCATTTGACTTTAAACCCATTCTGCAAAATTTGTTTGTTTTGGCATTTTTACAGTATGTTTAAGCTGAAAAAAAAAATCAGTTCGATTTTAAATTACCTAAAGAAAATTTTATCACAAAGTAAAATGTAAACTTAAAGAGGCACTCTCTCTAGAAGAAATAAACTTAAATAGAGAATAAATTATTAAATGACCTTTTTTTCCCCCAAAACTTGAAACAGCTGAAGTGGTTTTCTGACTTAGAAGAGAAGGAGACTTGCTCTTTTAGACAATATTTGTCCCTTGGTCATCAAAAAAAACACCAAAATAACTCTGCAGTTACAGAAATGCTAAACAAGTATCTACCCGGTGTTCTTTTAAAAAATAAATGCTGCCAAGGAAGCATTCATCTAAATGCAGATGCTTCTCAGTGAGAAACCAAGGGGTGAATTGTAATGTGATTCTGAGCCAGAGAAATATTCCTTCAAAGGGCTGCTCTGGTGCAGGTGGGGGTGGGGTAGGGCTGATATATATATTTCTCTTTATTTGTCCCTGTACTGTGTATTCTTCCTTATAGTACTGGTAAATTTTTATGCATGTAAATATGTGAGTATGTGTCTTTGAAAGTGGAGAGGGAGGTCGGGGGGTGTCCTTGGATCTCCAGATCATTGAGCTGAGTCCTCCAATTGGTAAGAATTACCAACTGGATTTTCATTTCCCACAGTAAAAAACATTTCAAACAGGTAAATAACGAAAGAAAACCAGTGGAAATCCCATCAGAGCTGTGCTTGTGATGACCTGTATTTTGAATAATTTAAAACTTCTACTAGATATATGCCCAAAAGAAGTGAAAAAATACGAGCTGGGCATGGTGGCTCACGCCTGTAATCCAAGCGTCTTGGGAAGCTGAGACAGGAGAATTACAAGTTCAAAGCCAGCTTTAGCAACTTAGTGAGGCCCTGTCTCAAAATAAAAAATGGGGCTGGAGATGTGGCTCAGTGGTTAAGTGCCCCTGGGTTTAATCCCAGAAAAGAACAAGAAAACATGGCCACACAAAATCTTGTACATGAACATTCATAATACCCCAAAGTGGAAACAACCCAAATGTCCATCAGCTAGTGAATGGATAGCAACATATAATATAGCCATAGAGTGGAGTGTAATTTGGCAATGAAGAATAAAGTTCTGATAAATATGAGTGAACCTTGAAGGTATTATGCTAAATGAGGTAAGCCAGTCACAGAGGACCACAGATTATATGTTTCCATTTATATGAAAGGTCCAGAATAGAAAAATCTATAAAGAAAGAATGGTGGTAACCAGGGAATATACTGGGGCGGGAAAGAAATGGGGAATGACTGCTAATTAATATAAGGTTATTTGTAGGTGATGGAAATATTCTAGCTCTAGATTGTGGTGATGGTCATGCAACTTGCAGAATATACTGAAAACCTTGAACTGCACATTTTATTTTTTTACTTAATTTGTTGTTGTTGTTGTTGTTGTTATTATTGGTACAGGAATAGAACCCAGGGGTGCTTAACTACTGAGCCACATCTCCAGCCCTTTTTAATATTTTATTTAGGGACAGGATCTTGCTGAGTTGCTTAGGTCCTTGCTAAATTGCTGAGGCTTCCCTAGAACTCAGGCCTGCCTCAACCGCCAGAGCTGCTGGAATTACAGGCGTGTGCCACCACGCCCAGCCTGAACTGCACATTTTAAATGGGTTGATTATAAGGAATATGAATTAAATCAGAATTTTTAAAAAGTGAATGATTCAGGGTTTGGGAAATATAGTTCTTCTGGGCGTGAGCTGATATGATATAGTAGATAACAGTGTGGGCTCTGGAACCATACTTCCTGGGTTAAATTATCAACCCTCTCACTTCATAGCTGTGTGATTTTGGACAAGTTACTTCACTACTCTGTGCCTCAATTTCTTCATCTATAAATAGGGAAAATAACCTCATACACTTCATGAGATCTTTTTAACAATTAGATGAATTAATGTAGGTGCTCAGAATACTACCTCTTAGTTGGCAGAATAAAACATCTACTATTGTTGCCATTATTACCTTTTACTGAAATTCTGCCACTTGGAATCTGAGAATAGGGTCACATCTATGGGTAGGATGTGAATATTGTCTAATTAAAAAGTTGTTATTTCATTGCACTCATTCTGGCAGGCTGCTGACCTCTAGAGAGGTAATGGGATCTGGGAAAGTAGGACGTAGCACTTCACCAAGTAGAACTTCTTCCCCTCGTGGATCTTGTCGCTCTTATCATCATAGTTCACGAAGGACCTTGTGGCTGTTGTGACCACAATTCTAGAGTTTATAGGCTTACTTGGACACATTGAGGTTATAAGGTTATAGTCCCCACTTCAGAGAAAGGCTTAGAAGCAGCCAGGGAGCTGCGTAGCTCACCAGGTACCAATCCAGTGAACCTAGAAATGTGCCCTGATTGGACCTTAAGCTCTAAGAGTAGACACATCCAGATACAGCTCTGTTACTTGGTGGTCTGCGAGACTCCTCTGCCAACAAGGAACTTCAGTAAAGTCCTATTAACATAGCCTGTGCTCAACTGTGCCATGGGGGTGAAGAGAAGGTGCCTTCTGTGTTTTCAGTAGACTATTACTCAGAAAACAGTCTCTGCCCCACCCCAAGACTAGTGGAATGTTCCAGAATTCACCATATAGATCAGAGTCCCCCAAATCACAGCAGGAGATCTGCAGCTATGTCATAAACCATATGACGAGATTGGTAAATGCAGAGCACTAAGAACTGGGGGAAGAGGAAGAGGCTCATACTGACAAAGGACCCTGGATACCACCATGCTGGTCTTCAGGGAAGGAGAAGGCCAGGTCAGTAAGGTAAGTGGAAGAAATCCTATCACAGGGGCAAGTGTGACAGAACCATTATAACTGGGGGACTTAGGTTACTGTAATCTCACGCTCTGACGCTAATGAAGCCTAATACTTACTGTATGTGGGCCAAAGTCTGTCAAAGTCCATGAGTTTAATTGAGGCTAAAGCTTTCCAAATCACCTCCACATCATCTTCCATATAAAGAAAACGTCCTAGATTCCTTAGGGTCCTATCTACCCCCAATTCTTGTTTTTGCCTTTCCCTTGTTCTGTTTACTTGTTAGCCCCAAACACTGGGTCATGGGCTCCATTAATACAAGGACTGTCATGTTTAAATGTTTTCTTCTTTTTCTTTAAGATTCCCTGCCCTCCTCCTTTTTTCCTTATTAATTCCTGGGTCACCATTACTTAACTGAACTTATTATTCTTATACTAAGCATTCAGGAAATCCTTGCTGAATGAATGAATCACCAGTTGAGGATAATTTATATATGAGAATCTTATTAATCAGATCACAAACAGACCTTGATATTAAAGTAAGATCTAGTCACATTTCTTTGTTCCTTCCCTGTTTCTGCCGTCTACAAAGCTGTCTGTTCCAAAGCACCCATTTCCAATCAGTTGAGCCCTTCCCTTTGCCTGACCTCCTGTTCTCTATTCCTTTGTACCCTCCAAAGCCCCTTTATGCTTCCAAGAATGTTTCAGCTATGTTCAGATCTTAAAAAAAAAAAAAAAAGTCCTTGAAAAAAAAAAAAAAAAGGAAGAGAAGAAAGAAAAATGTCGCTGCACATCATTGCTTAACTAATCCAGTACTTTTTACCTCAGGTTTTTCTCAGTTCCACTAGCTGATTCTTCTTCTTTCAATTAACATTTAAATGTTGACGTTTCTAGAATTAGACCATTTCATTTCTTCTCTTTCTAGATTTTCTCTCCTGGGGTAAAGAGGAGACTTTAAGTGTAAGGTGAAAGTTGGGGAAAAAGAAGAAATAAAGACAGAACACTGAAGTTGGAAGCTGGTTGGAGAAGGATATTAATGCCATAATATAGAGTAAAATTTTGGGGAAAAGGTCAAAGGGACTGATGGGTGTTGGCTAAAGGTTCTGAAGAAGACAAGTCACATATTTAAAATTCTGATTCTGAAAAAGGAATCGCTGGTGTGTTTTAAATGGATTAGTACCAGTACAGCTTGAGTCAGGGGGATTGGATGATTTTGAGCTGACCCCTGGTAATTTGGAGTTGGTATAGGTGGGGGAGATAGATTTAAGATATTTCCAAGGAAAAATGTACAAGATCTAGTGAACTATTAGATACTGGAGATAACAATGAAAGAAGTAAAAAGTTACTGGAGTTTTGGGTTTGGGTAATACACAAATGATGCTGATGTACTGACAAGATGAAGAAAGAGGATACTACTGTCTGACTTGGTGGTATTATTGAAGCAGTGGCTTTAGGTCTCTTTTGGTCAGTGTCTCACATGGACAGGTGGCAGCTAATTAGTGCCATTAGAACAGGTCTACGTAAGGCTTCAGGTTACAGATAATAGAAATATTTCAACTTTTTTTTAAACCAAAGATTCGTACCTCTTTCCACATTAACCAGGATCTCAAAGACAGCATAAGAAAAGTAACATGAAAGTCAAAATATTGTTCTGAGTCAAAGTGAAAATATTATCTTGAGTGAAATAGAGAGTATTCCATTTCCTTGAGCTCATTTTTGTTTCTAATCAATAATATGGAAAAAATAATACCTCACAGGGTGATGATAATAATTTAAATAAAATGTTGTATGTGAAATGGATTTGTAAGCCACCAAATAAAATAGTTGGCTGGAAGAAATATAGTGTCAGTCTTAGGAATTATTTAGGCTTAAGATTTGAAAAGGCAATATCTAGAGTTAGAAGAATGTGCCCAACAATCTGTGCTAACTGCATGTTGATAACCAGGATGAGATATGGGAAGAAAATTCACCCAGTAATCTAAATAGCTCCAAGAGCTGTGATGTTACTTTCTTATACATCAAAGGCAGATGGTGTGTCCAAGATGGCAGAGGTCTTATAGATCTTATAGTTTTCTTTACCATAGAGAGGTATATGCAACTTATTCAAGGTTGCAGAGACCAGTGGTAGCCTGAATGAGATCCATGCTTCTTAACTAAACCCCAGTTCAGAATTGGACAGCTACCCTTGCTATTGAAAAAAGACATTTCATTTTAGCCAAAGAATCATCATTCTTAAGAGTCTATTTTTAAGTTTCAATTTAATGGAGTCAGAATAATATTTGGCTTACAACTAATTTTTGCTACCCTAGCTGTTTTATTCAAACTGTATTTCATTTGATCTTGCCCTGGAAATCACCACTTTATCTTTCTTCCTAAAAAAAAAAAAAAAAAGTAAAATGATGGGAAACTTCTATTCATGCTTCTGCACTTAAGTCTGTGGAGGGTGGTGGTGAAAGAAGTAGCTTTTCACTGACAAGTGGTATTTGCCAGTTTTCCCGTCTTGCAGCAGTTGAGAACTTATATCGTGTAAAGTTTCAAATCCACAGTAGCAGGGAATTTCCTTTCTGCACTTTTTATGCCATTTCTCCAACTTGTTTCTACAAATGTAGAAGTTGTGTTTTAAAATTCTGATCCTTGCAATGATCCTTACCATTCCCAAAGTAACCATTTCCCAATTTCTTTTAAGTAGACTCTTGACAGGACCAGGGTCAGCTTCCCACCAGGCTGGGCGAGGAAGGCATGTGGAATGAGAAAGACCTCTCATGGGCCCTACATAGCTTGAAGGTCTGTCAGGTGATTCACAGAGGGAGACCTCTTGTTCCATTCTCAACAATGACTCATTTAGGCACATTCTACTTTGAGGGCTGAAATTTGCTTTAGGAATGTGGGAGATGGTGAGTCAGGACATGAACTAAGTTCTGATTAGCTCCTGTTCACATTCTGGGGGCAGGAGCTTGCTTGACTTATGTTGATCTACCTCAGTGCACTGCTTATAGGAGAGTACACAGTACAGTTGTGCATTGTTTAATTTATCAAGACGTAATTTATGAAGTTTGTACAAAGTATAGTTATACAGAATGAATAAATGTGAAGAAAACCAGGACTTCTAGAGATATCCAGCAGCCAGACTATAAAATTTCAGCAGTAATCTTTCAGGCTAGAACACTTATTGAGCATCCCATAAATTCTCATTCGTTTGCTTGCTGATATTCTTATTGAGGACTTTCCTTTATTTTCCTTAAATTTCTGATACCAATGGAAATATAAGTGTTCCCAAGACTAATAAGTAATAGTAAAGCTTAACTTTTACTAGATACTTATTGTGGTTCTATGCCATGCTAAGTATTTCTGTGCCTCTTTTTATGTGTTCTTTACAACACCCCGTTTGAAGGAGGAGCTACTATTAACTTTATTTTAGAACCAAAGAAACTGAGGTTAAGAGAGGTCACACAATTTTTCCAAGGTCAAGAGCTAATAAGGGGAAGAGCAGAGTTCCAGGAAAGGTCTATAGAATCTCAAACCTCACTTGTGACACTACATCAAGAACTTTCCAATGCTCCTCAGGGGGAAAAAAAATAATCATCTATATTTTCTTCAGAATTGAGGATACTGAACCTTGCATTAGACCAAAGGAATTATTAATAAGAAAGTATTTACAACATTAAAAAAAGAGAAGCTGGAACCCAGGAGAATACTAGTGCTCCTCATGGTTTTACTATGAACCAGTTTTGAAGGTTGAGATTATGTAGAGTAGGATACTTATGGATTTTTTTAAAGCCTTTCTCCAGTTTTAGGATGTCATGAGTTTGACATATCTGTCTATGAAGCATTTCCCTGAATTGGAGGATAGCCAGCAAATAAGTACTTACAGTTTACATTAGAAATTGTTCTGATATAAGCATCACATAATACTGGAAGTAGAAGGTGGTAGGTGGGGTTAAAAGGAAAGGATTGATGATAAATGTATTTTTTTCAGATTTTCAAAATGTGTATCATTTATACATAGACACCTAAGTCCATTTAATATATGTGTATTTGTCTTACCTGTAATTTTCTGTACTCCTGAGAGGACCTCTCAACGCCAGCATCATTTAGATATCAGAGGGAATCTGCAGGCTTCACACTGGAAATGAATGGACTTAGACAACCACAGATGGAAAAAAAGACAAATGTTACTCCAAGTAAACAGATGGAATTGTGCCCTGAGTATTTTTACAAGGGGAAATGAAAACAAGAAAATATTTAGGGGTAGGATTTCAGAGGAGAAAATGAATAGACATGACCATGAAGTTCAATATACTGAAATTGAGCACTGCAGTGGTGGTGAGATGGGCAGGTGGGGAGACTCACCTCATCCTCTTCTGTTTACCCTGCCTATACCTCCCCGCTTGCGGTGGTTAGAAGAAGCATCCCCACCTGGCAACCCAAAAGCTTCAGGTTCCTGGGTCCCATTCATGGCTTAGTGAACCCAAGGAAGTCAGTCTGTTTCTTATATATGCCTATTGGGCAATCAGTGTACACAGGAGCTTGGGGACATCAGGACATTATCTGAATGTGAAGAGACCTGTCTTGTTATGCTGCAAAGGTAGTAAGTCTTGCTAGAAACCCGAACTTGCTACGACTTGGTGTTTAATGTGTGGCAGATCAAGTGGTAGTTTTGAACTTCTCCATCCCTAAAATAGACACACATGCTGATCACCTCTGTGGCAAAGGCCAGAGAGCTCTAGGAAAATAAAGCGATTTGAGCAGCTTGGTAAAACTAAACCATAAGGTAAAACATGAACTCCGCATTGTATTCAGGATAAGCCAACATATAGACCATGTTTTTCTACTGGTTTCCAGAACTGTGTACCTAAGAGGGAATGACATAAACTCGAAGTCTCTCTCTTATGTCTGGTGTTTCTTAAAGTATCCACAGGGTCCCTCACATCAGTTTTCTGAGGTGCTTATCAAAAATACAGATTCTCAGGATCCATCCTACACAAATGGAATCATTATCTCAGTTACAGAACATTTGTATCTGGTTTTTAATAAGCTCCCCAGGTGATTTTTACGCACAATGAAGTGTAAGAACCATTGCCTGAGACTGTTAAGTCCTCTAAGACAGGAATGGAAATGCAGTTATCACTGTAACCCTTTCTGTGTATTAAATATAATACGTAGTCAAATAACATCAGTTGAGTAAACAAAAGCATAAAGAGAGAAATTATTCCATCCTTGATCCTTCTCCTAGCATGTTTTCATAATCAGAGGCTTTGTTGAGCTATTGATGGGATGGATAAGGCAAACTTTAAGCTATACCTCCTGATGGGGAGAAGCTTTATAAACAGGAAATGCCCCTTCAAAATGATCCAGAAGGACTTTCAAGAAAAGCCTCTAGGGAGCTAATTAAGGAGCCACAGCAGACAGTCTGCTGAATTAGATCTTGTATAAGCCACTGAACTCGAGCAAGGAAACCTCAGACTAGGAATTGCCTTGAAAACCCCCAAGTCAAAGGGGAATATACATTGATAGCAAAGGTCAGGCAAGAGACCATAGTCAGTAAACTGGTAGCTGGAGAAGGAATAATGCAAACACCCAGTTTCTAAAAGCATTAATTCTCTGTCCAGAGCAAGAGAGAAAGCAGGAACTTGAGACACTTCTGACACTTCTTGTGCACCTTGGGTGGTAGGATTGGGGGTTCTGGGAGTCAGGTGTGTGTGTAGGGGGGGGGAGGATATTAATTGAGCAGAACTGCCTGAGCAGTAAAATGCAAAGCTCCAGGCAGTTTTAAAGACTTTTACAGTTTGTGGATTTGGTCCTTTGGAACAAACACCTGAGGTTTGCTCAGGGCAAGATGGGACCAGGCCTCCCTGAAGAGTTAATTGTTACAAATTGCTTTTTGTGATGATCATGTAATTACGGTTTTTTTGTCCTAATGTTATTTGTTTAAGCCACACTGTAGTGTAACCGGGAGTGAACTGTGTTCCACGCTGTTATCCCACATGTTGCCATATGCTATAATATTTTCCTAACAATCCCTTTCTTTCGCAGCTCAGGTAGAACTTTTGGACAAACTGATTTAACAGGAAGAATTTAGGAGATTCTCCCACGAGTTAGACCTGTAGCTGCTAAAACTTTATAGGACAAGAGTTGTACAAATGGTAGGGGACCTGCGACAGTCTGATCACACCTTTGCTTCATCCACCACTGCACAATGACATTCTGGGAGATGTGCCAACATGAGTGATGTAATTGCTTTGAAATAAATGATGGAGTCCCAGCTTCCTTCTTCTGCACACTAATGGATCATCTTTGACATCAGTTCTCTAAACCCTTGAAGAGTATGAAAGAAACCCTAGAAAGCGGTAGGAAGTCCCTAGGGTTTCCTAAAGAAGCAAACAATCTGATCTGGTCTTGCAGAAACCACACAGATGCCAGCCAACCACTGCCAAATCAGGGAGCAAATCCCTCTAGTAGAAAGGCCAATTAAGAATGTAAAGGGAAATGATGAGACTCTTATCACCAAACAGGAAAGGTGTCTTCTCTTTTCTGTTGTTAAAATGTTGACGTCTGTGTTGTGCTGTCTCAGCCTAAGTACCTCTGCACTAGTGGCATTAGGACAGAGAGTGAATCATCTGAGAGCAGATACAACTCAGTGAGACATGGCAATCCAAATTAGTAAGACCTGTCTCAAAATAAAAAAAAATTAAAAAGGATTGGGAATGTGACTTAGTGGGAAAACACTCCTGGATTCAATCCCCAGTACCCACAAAAAAAGAAAATCATTTATTTTTCTGATTCATAGAAATTGTATGATAGACCTATTAAAATTAGGCGCATGAGAAAATACAGGACAAATCAACATATTTATAGTGTTAACATATATTCTTTAACCTTAGTCCTTGAGAAGTAGAAGATCTGGCTGTGATTTCTTCTCATCTATTATGTATTTGTAAAAAGTAAAATAGGGGCTAGGAGTGTATCTCAGTAGTAGAACTCTTGCCTTGCATTTGTAAGACCCTGGGTTCAATCTCCAGAACTGCAGACAAAAAAAAAAAAAAAAAGACTCATTCGATCTGCCCCTTAAAGTTTTATTACAACTTAAAAACTTACTGAAAATAAAAGGATGTATAGTTACAAATAATGAGAAGGAATAAATATAAACAAATGTTTATATTATTCAATGTTTTCCTTAAATCATTTGAATGATTCTGCATGAAGCCATAATGATATGATCTTCTTTGAGACAAATTGCTTATCTTCTTGATTTTAAGATGCAAATTTCTTGCATCTTGATGTTTTTTAAATTAATGGATGCCTTATAATCAATGTGAGCATTTAATGTTGAATCTTTACCCTCCTTCTACCTACAAGAAGCCATTATTAAAACTAGAGTGTATCTTATGGTCTTAAAATAGAAGAAATTCTGCAATATTTTACATTTTTTGTTAAGATTTAGAAGAGTAGGTCTGTCTATATAGATAGCACACTGTTTGAACTGTTAGATTTGCACAAACTAGCACTTAACCATGGCAAAAGAAATATTGAATATCTCTTAAAATACATTAAAAAATCTAATTGTATATGTAAATTTGAGTTTCTAAGTACCATTCCCCCATTAAAATGGACTAGGGCTTATTACAGAGCTGGTCAGAGAAAATACAAGATGGAGTTAAAACACTTTGCTGTGCTTTAAAATAAGGAAGGGATTGAAAAAATGATGGGAAACTATCTAAAGGACAAAATGGCCAACTGGAAAGGGCTCTCTGATAAAATATGTGACATTTAGTGGTTGAAATATTATGATGATTTGTTATAATCAATCTAATAAAATAAGAATGGATGAGTTTATATTGATGATAAAGAAATACATAATAATAGAAAACAGTAGAATGTTATATCATAAACGTACAATGATAGAATTTAAAAATCACCATTATGCAGTCATCCATAATAATCAGATAAGACTAATGATTGGTGAAAGTTTGATGAGAAAATTTCTCTCCACAGAGTACGACAGAAATAAATGGTAACTTCACAATGAAGAAATCTGACACAGTGTCTCAACCCAGTGACCAAAATTAACATCATCAACAGTGGGACAGCCGGATTTCTTGTGCTTCCTGATGTTATGCACATACATGGAAGAATAGACATTTCTTACCCACTATATCTGCTGGAAATACACAACCTGCCTGAAAACCAGGGGAAATATCAGATTAATTCCAAACAATTGACCTGTATTATAAACATGTTGGTATCATAAAAAATGATGGACTGAAAAACAATTCCAGATTAAAGGAAACTAAAAGCACATTACTCCTAAATAAAACGTGTTATCTTGGATTGAATTCTGAATTGGACAGGAGACCAGGAGGGATTGTATATAAATGGGCAATATTGTTAATAACTGGCAAAATTTGACAATGAACCTTGTAACAGATAATAGTACTGAACAAATATCACAGTTCTCCAATTAAATATTTGCACTATGCTTTTGTAAGAGCATGTCCTTGTTTTTAAGCAAATATTGAGGTATTGAAGAGTAGAGGTGCATGATTTCTACAACTTGTTTTTTCAAATGGCTTGAGATAATAATACAAATTGTATGGAGAAAGAAATAAAGCAAATGTGGCAAAAACTTAATTGATAAATTTGTATTAAGAGAACATAAAAGTTACTTTTATTATTCTGAAACATTTTCTATAGCCTTGAATTTATTTCATAATAATAAGTTGGAAATTTCACTTCTTTTCACATCCTGTTTGTGCTTTTTATAAGGAAAAATTTAAAGCATTTTTGTTATGGGTTTTTGATAGAAGACAAGTTGGAAATTTGAAGTTAAAAATGTAATTAATAGCTGGGCACGGTGGCACAGGGGGTATAATCCCAGCAGCTGCAGAGGCTGAGGCAGGAGGATTGCAAATTCAAAACCAGCCTCAGCAAAAGCCAGGCGCTAACCAACTCAGTGAGACCCTATCTCTAAATAAAATACAAAAAAGGGCTGGAGATGTGGCTCAGTGGTTGAGTGCTCCTGAGTTCAATCTCTGGTACCCTTCCCCCAACATGTAATTAATAAAAAACTTAATTTGTATGTCAATGTTCAGAGCTAGGTTTTGAAAGACATTCTTGTGTAAAAGAAAGTTGTTAGGTAAAAATAAATCTATTGGAAAACAGGTTTTTATGTAGGACTTTGGAGTCTTGTGAGTCTGCTTTTGGAATCAGGAACAAAATATATAGAGGGTGGGGAGCAAGGAAGAAAGAAATAGAAAGAGAGGAAGAATGAAAGAAAAAAGAAGGAAGGGCTGGGGCTATATGGCTCAGTGGCAGGGCACTTTCCTTGCACATGTGAGGCACTGGGTTCCATCCTCAGCATCACACAAAAATAAATAAAATAAAGACATTCTGTCCATCTACAACTACAAAAGCATTTTTTAATGTCAAAAAATTAACTATTTTGAAATGTAAAGAATTTAAAGAGTAAACAGAACAACTGGACTATCAGATGGTACGTGTGCTAAGCAGAAGGTGTGAAGTTTCCCATGAGGGCCTTTGATGACAAGCCAATATAGAAGGCCAGAAACTAAGTATAAATCTTGAGATGTTTTTGTCCATTAGAAAAATTTCTGGATGGTTGTTTGACAGATGTTCCATGCTAGAATCAGAATTAAATCAAACATGCATTTATAACAATTAAAAGTTATATATTGCTATATTATTATAACACATATTTGCATTTCTTTAACATTGGCTTGCTTATGTTTTCCTAAATAGCCTATAATTTTGTAAATTTCCTCTGGTGGGTTGACTATTCAACTCTGATCTCATGAGGAAATTTAATTTTAAAGGAATGACAAAGTTAGCTGTAGCATATACCTAAGCCTTCAGTTACTTATGATCAGAGTCAAGGAAGCCTTATAAAGACACAATCATTAACTAAGTTAAAGTTACCAGATTTGTATAAAAGATGCAAAATATTTTTCTCTCAAATTCCAATCTATAAAACATGGGGAGAGGGAAGAATGTCATTGATATAATTACCTTTCTCTGTAAATGTGCTCCCTAGATCAGAGAGAGCAATTAGATTTTATCTGACATCTTGGTTCCTATTCATTTATTGTGGCTGCTTAAGACTCTGTGTTCCAGAGGATTTTGTGGCTACCTGGTGACTGTGCAGAAAGAGAACACTGATGGAGGGCCCCAGTGTGTGTGTCTGTATGTGTAATCACTGTCCTCACATGTGCTGGACCATCATCTGTTACCCCAGTCAAGGGTCCTCCTTGCTCTCTTTGGTACCTGTCTCAGGGGCACACTCACTTTCAACCAAGATCTTGAAAGACTAGTGCTGGTATAGGCAAGAAGAGGTCTCTTTGGGTTCTTCTCATTAACCTGTGATTATGGTGTGTGTCTCTGGCACCACTCAATTTATCAATCCATTAAACAGATTAATTCACCCATGATGCTAGAGACCTCATGATCTAATCTCTTTCCAAAAGCCCCACCTCTGGATATTGCTGCTTTGGGGGAACATTCCAGATCCAGGCCATACCAGAAGATAATATATTCTCAGAAGTAGCTGTCACACAACTCATCTGTTCTGAGGTCACGTGAGAGGGAGAGGTGAGGACCAATGAGCTCTCGGCCATCTATCCTTACTGCATGTCTGTGGATCAAGCCCCATAATTTAAGGAGAGCTGAAGAACACAGGTTATTAGCCCTCCAGTACCACAAAAGCAAACACCAGTCACAGGTGGGTTCATGGGTTCTACTCAGATTTCTTAATGATTTTTAGTTGAATAGTGAATTTCTCCTAGTCTGATTCCTCCCTGCCCTCCTACCACTGGGATTGAACCCAGGGCCTTATGCATGTGAGGAAAGTAATATACCACTGAACTACATTCCCTGCCCCCTAGTCTGATTTCTTAAAGCAACTGTAGGTGGCAGAAAGGGTGTGGAGCAGCCTAAATTGGATTCTCATTAATTAAGCTATAGCACTTAATCCTTTACTAATTCAAATTTCTAATTGTAAGAATGAGGACAGTACTACATGCTTTGCATCTTATACCTGATGGGTTGGCTTAGGAGAGGCATGTGAGCCTGTGTGAAAGTACTTTGAAAATAATTAAGAGCTGTAAAAATGTAGAAGATTATTAATAGCATCTTATATTTATTAAGTACTAATTATGTGCCAGGCATAGTGCTGGTACTTTATGTTAATGAGCTCAGTTAACCCTTTTGTAAACCTTGGAAATAGGTCCTGCTATTCACATTTTATTGGAGAAGAAACTGAGTTTTACATTGATTCTGTGCAGAAGAGTAAGTGTGCCCCAGAGAGATTTCAGGCTTGATCAACCTGATTCTACAGTACCTATATAGACATTCTTGCCAGCTCTCAGTTATTATGGGAGATGCCAAATGAATGAGTGACCACTGTATAGCTGGGCAGGAGCATATCATCACCTTCCTAGTGATGCTCAGGTTGAAGCTTGGGACAGCATGAAATTAAAATTAAGCCCATTGGTGGTGCAAGTGGAAATGTGTGGAGAAAGTAAGTCTTGTCTTTACATATGCATAAGCATGCACACTGCAGCCCTGAGTATTTAACCAAACTAATTTCTAACTCATATTCAAGGCTTGCTACAATGGCACGGATTAATCTATTAGCTGCCCTTGGTAATGACCTGAGGTATTATTGCTTCAACTGCTCTCTTCCTGCTCAGAAGTCCAGGGAGGCTATCCCATGTTCTCTTTATTGCCAAGAGTTTACTGGAAGCCCGCAAGTCAATGAACCAGGCTGCATAAGGGCAAAGTTTGAGGCTGGCATAGAAACTGGTGAGATGGCAGCTGCCCTGGGGATTTGGGCTTTTGTTTATAAAAGTGAATCTGAATGCTATTTTCACCCTCCAATATTCCCTGGCAGAAGCCTGAGGCTGAGAGCAAAAGGTAAAATGAGTTTTACAAACAGAATGAGAGGGGAAATGTGACTGTGTATATTGTGTGGAAACAGGAAGAACAGAAGAATGCCTGCCAACGGTGGGGGAGGGGCTTTACATTTGTTGTTGAAGTGGCAGCTCTCCCAGCTCCAAGGGGCTGGCACCAAGAGAGCTTCTCCCACACAATGCTCCCCTGTAATGTCTCCTGCCTATCCAGGGCTCCAAAAGGAACTAGCCATCCTGCTGAATGGTGTGCTGGCTGGAGAAGCAGTAGCTAGAGAAAAAAGTCACTGTGCAGTGAGATAAACACCTCTGTGTCACCTGGTTTGGAAAAGAAATCTCTGCAGATTCTGTCAGGCCAGCAGGAACAGCAAAGGTATATCACCTATTCTTCCATGTCTCCTGATCCTAATCCCTTCCAAAGGGATAAGGCAACCGAGGTGACAAAAGGGACTTGAGGTCCTCTGGCTTCTCTGCTACAAGATGGGAGTCCCTGAAGCTCAGAGCTCATTGATTGAATTTGTGATATGCTCTGTTCCATGCCAATCACTCTACATCCATCATTTCTATAATCCTCAGAACAATCTTAAGAAATAACTGTTATTATCTCTTTTTTACAGATAAGGAAATAAAGACTCAGAGAAAGTCAAGAACTTGCAGTGGATCATAGAAAGATGCAGAAATGAGGTGGGCTTAGAACCCATTTTGTCCAAATCCAGAACTTGAGGACTTACTCGTACAGCTCACAGTGGGACTTCTACACATTGGACAGGTTCCAAGGAAGAGTAGCTAAGAAGTTGGACTTTTGTGGTTCTAGGCTGTGTGCTTCTGTGTATCTCTGTGTGTGAAAGCACGTTAATTTTTATTCCCTTTCAGTTTCTTTCTCCCAGTTCCCCACCTCTTTCACCTCTTTTATCTACCCTAGCAGTTGATATTTTATTCTCAGTTCTCTTGCCACCTACTTGAAAAACGACTTCACACACATGAACTGGGAATTCAGTAATTTAACTCTCCCTTGAATATTTGCATTTGAAGAGGAAATAAAGAAAGAGTGAGACACTGGTAAAAATGTACCAGTCTTTCAAATAGGAGTAGATCAATTTGTTTTCTAGAAAGAGAGAAAAAGATATTCTGAAGACTGTGAATCCTACTCATCCCTGTCAAAGGATGGGTGGACACAAAAACTCACAGACTAAGATTGCAAGCACATGCATTGAAGGAGGGAGGAAAGACCCTCCAGCTTCTCTATGAGATTCCCAAAATAAATGTTTGAGGTCTCAGAAGGGAGAATCCTCTTAAGTTCTGAGGAACTAGGAAATGCCTGTGTTAGTGAGGCCCAGAACCAGTGGGACTGGTCCCAGGTGAGGGAGCAAGGTAACTAACATGATCTTCCCAGTCAATGTCACCTCATGCTGCCACTGGTCCAGGGTAAGCAGGCACAATCTTTGTCTGCACACACCACTCACTCCATGTCAGCTTCTGATTCACAAGCTCAGGATTTCCGTAGCAACCAAAGTAGCAGGCCCTGAACTACAAACTTCACAGTGAAACTTATCAAGCACTACCTGCCCTCAGCCCCCATGTCAAATACAATAAACTCTATGAAAGCTATAATTTTTTTCTATTGCTATATTCTCAATGCCTAGAACTGTGCCTGGTACCTAGCAGGTTCTCAATAAACATTTGTTTAATAATAAAAAGAATGAATATATAGATTTATTGGAAAATAGGCAGCTTTAATATGTACACTTACCCATCAGCATTTGGCTGGATATTCATGGTGAAGCAAATGCATTCCTATTCCTTGACCACACAGTGGATCATAGACCTCATACTAAGGTCAATGAAAGGATGGGGTTGCTCCATCTAGGATCATGTTCAAATTGGCCCAGGAAAATTGCCACAGTGATGAACTTCTGATTTCTTTTTCCTTCAGGCTTCAACAGTATGGTTTCTCCTGTCTGTGATGATGATGCATGGCTCACTCCAGGGTCACACCTTGAGCTGACACTTCAAGCTACACTCTGAAATGGAGTGAAACTACCATAGGTTAAAACCTTCTGCCTTGACAACTCTGCATAACTGGTCCATTAAAATCCTTATCTGACCACCTACAGTGACTGTGCATTCAGCTCTCTCTGTGTTTGTGCTTTTAGCACAGCATCCCATAACCCCTCAGCAGCCTTACCCCATCTTAGTTTTCTGTGACCTATATGTATCATTGTGTGAAGCTATGATGTGGAATCTTAGTGTTCATAGATATTAAAAATTAAGATTGGAATGGAATAAAAGGACTTGTGATATGACTATTAGGTGACCTCTGAGTATTTGGTGAATGGCCACTGCCCAAAGTAGTTTAACTTGTGGATTTATTGTGATTCAATACATTCTGGCATTGTAGAAAGACACACATGTGTTTGGCCTATGTTAATGGCATAGCTCACTTGTGACACCTTCTCAGAACTTACAACCCAGATCTTAGCTATTCTACCTTCTGAGTTTCTGATGAGAATCATAGCGTTAAAATGGGGTTTGCTGATTTTAAGTCCTATAGTGACATAGCCACATCAATGTTTACAGCAGCTCAATTCACAATAGCTAGACTATGGCACCAACCTAGGTGTCCCTCAATAGATGAATGGATAAAGAAAATATGGTATATATACTCAATGAACTATTACTCAGCTTTAAAGAAGGGTGACATTATGGCATTTGTGAGTAAATGGTTGGAGTTGGAGAATATCATGCTAAGCGAAATAAGCCAATCTCACAAAACCAAAGGTCGAATGTTTTTTCCAATATGTGAATACTAATTCACAATAAGATAGGGAGCAGCACTAAGGAAAAATAGAGTTGGATTAGGTAGAGGGAAGTGAAGGGAGGGGAGGAAGGGGATGTGGGGATGCGAAAGATAGAGGAATGAAAAAAAACATTATTACTGTATGTATATATGTGAGTACATGTCCAATATAATTCTACAACATGTACACTTTGAAAAATGAGAAATTATATTCCATCTATGTATATCACAGTGCATAAACACATTCTACTGTCATGTATAACTAATTGAAACAAATAAAAATTTAATTTAAAAAAAGAAAAATAATGGGGTTTGCTTTTTACGTAATTATGATTTACTGTGTCCTGTTTGCCATGTGGTCTTCTTGGTGCTGCATATGGAACAGTGATTGAAACAGACACGGAGTTTATGCTCTGAAATGTCACTTATGCAGAATAAAGGACATCCATAGTAAGTTCTGTATCCAATTTTCCCCCTATAATGTAACCAGATACTTCGTTTTACCAATAACTAGCATTCCAGAGAGGGCTGAGGTGGGTAGGGTACTGGCCATCAGCTGCTGATCCTTTCTACAAAGAATTGGGAGATCCACACAGAGGAAATTGGAGAGTGATTTAGAAAAAAAAGAGAAGGTTGCTTCTGAGAGGTGGGGCATTAAAGGTTCTAGAAAACAGGGGAGGGACACTCAATAATACCTCTAATCCTGTGTTGTGAATTAGTTTGTCAATATCACTGCAGAGAAGATACAAGTACAAATCTCAGCTCTACCTTTTCTTAGCTCCTGGCTTCAACAAATTTACAAACTCAATAGATCAACATCCTTATTTGCAAAAATATAAGGATGATACTATTACTTACCCCACACAATTTTGTGAAACTCAAGGTCCCGTGTGTACTCATAGTGGAAGCTGGATAAATGACAATTACTGTTTAGCTTTTAAAGAATGAGAAGGATCAGAAATGAAAGGGAGAGGAAAAGGTCTCCAGAGACAAACCTCAGTTCTGAATTTTTCCAAAACCAGATCTTAGCTGCCTTATTAGATGTCAAACATATACCATTTAACTCAGCTTTGGGTCTCATGCCCCATTTTGATCTTTTTTCCATTAGATAGTGCTTCTTGAAATTCACAGTACATGCATTAGAAATATGTATGTCTGGATTGCATCCTAAGAGATCTGATGTAGTGAATCTTAGGTGAGCCTCAGGGATCTATATTTTAAGGTATAGATGACACTTTTAGTGATTTTTTTTTTTTTTTTTTTTTTTGTGGTACCGGGGATTGAACTCAGGGGCACTCAACCACTGGGCCACATCCCAAGCCCTTTTTTGTATTTTATTTGGAGACAGGGTCTCACTGAGTTGCTAAGTGCCTCGCCATTGCTGAGGCTGGCTTTGAACTCGCGATCCTCCTGCCTCAGCCTCCCAAAGTGCTGGGATTACAGGCGTGCGCCACCGCGCCCGGCTACTTTGAGTGATTTTTATGCATGTTATAGGTGGTTCCTACTTTGAAAACCCTGCAGAGAACTCCACTGCCAAGATTATATAAATAAATGTGAGGCACAGAAGTGGCAATGCATAACAAACAGAAGGTGTGACGGGGTTAATGTACCTAATGTGTATTTGTGAGATGCCTGGCTCAAAAACTCTATGTGGAGTAAGTGGTCTGATGGGCTCAGGCGTGGCTATATTTTTAACTTCTCAATAAAGGACCTCTCAGTTTGGCTTTCTCTATGTGCTTTGAAACCCAAAGATATCCCCCAAAATCTAAATGTTCAATAGTCAGATTGTAGCCTGGATATTTCTTTCTTCATTTCAGTGTTTCACACTCATGCAGATGACCTTAATTGTCTAAGTCTTTACCACAATTCTAAGCTGAAGCAAGTTATTTCTGCAATCAAGTAACTATTCACAAATAGTCAATTTCACAAAATTAGCAAGACAGGAAACAAGCAAAAGCAGACTGCCATAAGTAGTACATGTTTCCACGTGGAAAATTGCTAAGGACTATCTCTTCTCAGAATGTCAATGTAACCAGAGGAAATTGCTGTAGAAAAAGAAACAGGAACAGTAACAATGATTTAAAAAAAAAATTAAGTAGATGGAAAATCTTGTAGTCTTGCATAAAGTTAGCTGTAGAAAGCCTGTTGAATAGCAATGGGCTATCAATTTAAAGTATATTGGAAATGCAACACTATTTAAGCCGAACTGAAGATATATTCTAGGAAATGACCATTTGTGTCTCCAGAATACCAAAATGGCCAGTTGAATTGTAAAAATCAAGCCCATCAGGATTGTTTGTTCTTTGTCCTTTTTTCTTGGGCCTTTTGTCTCTCCACATTTCTACATGTGTACCTTCCACTATACTCCATGGGCTATTGCCCACAGCAAAAAGAAACTAGGAATGGCAGCAGGCATAATGGTGTTGGTGTGGTAGATTATCACAACATCACTGATCTCCAAGGATCACACCCCTTTTATTTTTTTGGTACCAGGGATTGAACTCAGGGCATTTGACCAATGAGCCACATCCCCAGCACTACTTTGTATTTTATTTAGAGACAGAGTCTCACTCAGTTGCTTAGAGCCTCGCTTTTTGCTGATGCTGGCTTTGAACTCGTGATCCTCCTGCCTCAGCCTCCCGAGTCACTGGGATTGCAGGTGTGTGCCACCGTGCCCAGTGGAACACACCTCTTGATATTCTGCTATTGTGCAGTCCCCTGCTACACAGAGTTTGAACTAACCATTGGTTTGGCTAGTGAAATGTTTGTAAACATGACTCCAGCAGAGGCTTGATATTGGCACATTGGGTTTGTCTTCCAGAACATTCACTTTCAGAAGCCACTTGACAGATTATAAAGAAGCTCAGTGCTGACGATGGAATAATGAGAAGTGGAAAAAGGCCCTAAAGGACCATCTGAGATACTCCACCCCTAGCCGAGCTCCTAGCTGAAGATAGCCAGTCTAGAGACCTCACTTCCACATGGAATAGAGGACTGCACAGCTGAGCTGGCAAACCCAAAGAACTGTGAGGAATGACACATTGTTGAGGTTTTAAACCATTGGTTTCTGAAGTAACTGTTATGTAGTAGCAAGTAATTAACATAACAATTGGCACCTAAAAGGAGGGTGTTTCTGTAACAAAAACCTAAAGCATATGGCATTGTTTTTTTTTTTTTTTTTTTTTTTTTTTTAAAGTACCTGGGATTTTGTTTTTATTGAGGTATGGTGAAACCAACAATTGCCATGGAAAAAAATAATATTTTATTTAAGGTTCTTAAGATCAGGTGGAATGCCATTTAATGCAAGGCCACCTGAGAAAGTATTGGAGTCTCTTAGGAGGCAAAAGGAGTTGGCAGGGAGAAGGGACAAGAGACTTTACTGTGAGGAAGGAATGAGTGGGGCAGGCTGAGCAGGGTGAAGTCATTGAGATTGGCTGCTTTCAATCACTGCAGTAGACTCAGGATACAGAGACTGTCCTGAGCGGAATGACACCTGCCCCTCAAGTGATAAAGGCAGGGCATGACAAGTGAGAGCTTGATAAAGCAGGTAGTTGAAAGGTATGGGGTTTAGATTGATTGGCATTACAGACTGAATATTTGTGTCTCACCAAAATTCATATTTTGAAGCCCTGATCTCCAAGGTTATAGTGACACTGGCCTTGGAGATCAGGAACAGGTGCTTCTTCCCCAGTGTTGAATATAAAACACCCAAAAAACACTGAGGCAAAGCAGAAAGCAAGTTTTATTTAAGAGAAGGGGCTCCATGTCTGGGTGTCCATGGAAGAGGGTGCATCTTGCTCTTTTAAAGACACCAGAAACCCCTGTTTAATTATTGCCTTCTCTTTCTTCTTAGTGTATGTGCCTGGGAGCAGGGACATGCAGGGACAAAGAGGTTAATTGTTAGCAACCCAGAGTACTCAGGAGCAGATAGCAGAGGTTAACAACACATTGTTTTTTCTTTAATAACCAGTCCTTATCCTCTCTCAACTGACCCCCATCCTACACTGACTACCTGACCTTTGCCCCTGCCTAGGCCAGGCAGGGCTGCAGGCAGATTGCTTTTTTGGCAAAGAAAGTGTGTTGGTTGCGGGGGGGGGGGGGGGGGGGGGGTGGGGGGGGGGGGTGCGTTGTGGTCAGCACAGTGGGACAATTTTATAGAATTATTCTCTTAACCTTGTGTTCCCATCATTCTCATCTATCTGTCCCCTTACAATAGTATTTGGATTGGGGGCCTTAGGGAGGTAATGAGATTGAAATAAGATGATGAGGATTGTGACCCCAGGATGGGACCAGTCATTTAAGGAAGAGACCAGAGCTTTCTCCCTCTCTGCCATGTGAGGACATGTGAGAAGAGACCCCATGCCAGCAATTAGATGAGGCAAGCATCCAGATTTTGGACTTCCCAGCCTCCAGAAATATGAGGAATCATAGTTGAAAACACGCAATCTGTGTTTTGTTATAGCAGCTGGATAAGACTAAGACAGGAAGTTTTCATTTGGAAGGTGTGGCCTCAGGGGAGTTCCTTGCTATCTCTAGATATTAGCTAGCTCTGGACAGCACAGACTTCCCAAGTTCCACCAGGCCCCAAAATGTCAAATCATCATAACATATAGAATATAAAAAATTAGTTAATAAGATATTGGGAACTAGATGGAAGCTGAAGAGTAAGGGAACTGTAAGTAGAGCCTGGAAGAACAATAAAATTTCTATAGAAATTGGAGAAAAAGGGACCTGTGATATATATTATAGAAAAATAAAGGAAATTTTCACTGACGGTAACTTAAAAGATAGAAAATATAACTAATAAAGTTGAGAATTTCACTTAAGCAAGTTCCAGGCAGAATACTGTATGTGCCAAATGGTGTTTTCGGTTATCTGTGATGAGATATTGAAAGTGAAATAGAAACTGAGGAGAGTACTCTTCAATTTTCAAGCAGAATTTAGAGGAACTATTTCCAACTCAGGACTTTCTGGATTAGACAATAATAACTGCTTCTCATTTCCAGTTTCTCCAGCTGGTAAAATATTCAAAGTAAGAACTGACCTCATTACACTATGTAGAAAAATAAAATTACTCTGCTAAGTCAATCAACTCACAGAATTGTGAAAAATGAGAAATCATTTTTTTGTTTGAAAACTACATTCTTCAGGCCAAATTTTGTCCTACCAGCTCTTTGTAAATAAAGTTTTATTGAAACACTGTCACATTCATTTGTTTACATATCCTCTATGGCTATTTTTGTAATACAAAAGCAGAGACCATTTGATCCACCAAACTGAAAATGTTCCCTGTATACAACCTTTATAAGAGAAGTTTGCTGCTCCCTGTTTTAAGCCAGTAACTTCAGCAGTGGTTTTTTATACAGAAATAAAACAAGTGGTAAGTTCTCACTAAAAGTGAGTTACAACAAGAGAGGGAAATGGAAGGAGAAAAGTAGAGACAGAGGAGTGGGGAATACCCAGGGAAGACAGATGAGAGGGGAAAGATTTGATGAAAAGAATGGGAAGAATAGAAGAAGAAGGGAGAGAGAAGAGAAGAAGAGGTATAGATCTTCAGTGGAGTGTGTAAGGCAATCAAGTAATGTCTGACCTTGAAATTTTTTGTTCACTAGCTGCAATGTCATGTGTTTTTCAGGTGTTCACTGTTTATACTACAGCCAGTGAAACCATCAGTGCTTCTTAGCACAGCAGCTATTTTCCCTGAATTTGTGCATCAAAACTACATTGTTGTTGTTTTTAAAGTGCGTAATATGCTCAACTAAAATACTAATAACCCCAGGCCACCTTCATCTGGGAGTGGACATACAATCAAGCAGAAAATCACCAATGGGGTCTTTATGAAAAGCCTTTTAAAAGGAGACAGACAACTGGCTTTTTACTTCCATTTGCTTTTGTCATTTCGCTTGTTCTCCTGCCTGGAACATGGACATGATTTGCATATGGGTAATGTTCAACTTGTAACCACAGAGCTGGAAGCCCTGTGCTAGGGATGGGGAAGCAGGAAGACAGAACAAACCTGACTTCATAAGATGGTCATGTCAGCCTTGAAATTTATGCCATTCTTTTGTGGGTTTCTGTTATTTATAGCCTGAATAGGTCAAAACTAATATAGGTAGCATCCTTCCCTTTTCTGAGTTTTCTAGCCCACTCTTCAAAAGTTTGTTATATTGAAAAGTGAAAAATAGGGTTAAGCATGAATGCTGTTCTTTTTTTCTCTAACTGTAATTTAGTGTTGATCAAGCAGCTCAGGCTTTTATCATTTTAGAAGTAATACAGAGTAAGTTCATCCTTCTGATGTTTTGGCTTTGGGGGAGTGAGATATAGAAATTAAACTTAATTACTAGAAAATTATATTAGGCTTCTTAAACTAATGTATCATAAATTGCCCTGAAATTACCCATCCTTCATTCTCCACTACCAGGGTAAATTGAAGATTTTTCCTGTTTTTTTCATGGAAAGATCTATGGTACCACTAAATCAAGAACCCTTGACTGACTGAATTCTGCAGTGACTTTCAAATTAATCTTTGCCTCTAGGATATTTTCTCTGACACCAACCAATTCTCTAACATCAACTTTGCATCCAACAGTTCAAGTCAATTGTGACACTCATTATCTGGAGTTAGCCCAGACCCCACAGGTTAAAGGCTCAGTCACATAAGACTTCTAATATGGCAGACACCAGTCACAAGTCTTAATGGCTACCCATACTTCTGATTGAGAAGTCATTAATCAGAGAACCCTACAACTTCCTCCTAATGCTTAGTTTGCTAGAATGGCTCTCGGAACTCAAGAAAGCACTTTGCTTATGTTTACTTGTGGCAAGAAGATGTGTTCACCAATGTGGAAGCTCTTTAAACATCTTTATTCAGGAGTTTTATGGAGCTGGAGATGGCATATACCTGTAACCCCAGTCACTCAGGAGACTGAAGCAAGAGAATCACAAGTTCAAGGCCAGCATTTTCAAATTAACAAGACCCTGTCTCAAAATAAAACCTTGAAAAAGGACTGGGGGTATGGCTCAATGGTAAAGAATCCTTGGATTAGATCCCCAGCATCAGAAAAGATAAAGAAAGAAAGAAAGAAAGAAAGAAAGAAAGAAAGAAAGAAAGAAAGAAAGAAAGAAATTTTTTGTAACACAATCTTTCAATCTTTAGCTCTCCTTTTCTTCCTCAGAGTTCAGGAGGTGGTACTGAAAATGCCCATTCTCTAATCACGTGTTTTGTGTTTCTGGTGAACAGCTCTCATCTTGAGACTATCTAGAAGTCCCAACCTAAGTTGTCTTATTAAAATAAATTCAGGAATCATCAAAGGGACTCCTTATACATAGCAAAAGTACCTCTATCATCCAGAAATTCCAAGGGTTTTAGGAGTTCTGTGCCAGCAACAGGGGACAAAGACCAAATATATTTCTTATTATGCCACATTCCCCTATTCCTTTTTCTCCATCTTGTTAACCATAAATCCTGGAAATATAGATCATGTATTATGAAATCCTCATCTTGTCAAATTTGGTAGGCTTTGACATTTTTAAATAGCCCAATTTGGAGTAGAAAGGACAGATTTTCTGTCTGACATGGAAACTGTCAGTTCTTTACATTATGGAGATGATTCTTTAGGTTAAAGTAAGTGTGGTCCACTTCACCTTTTGAACATAGCTCTGGCTGCTTATTTTAAAAGGGACATGTTTTTTTCTTCTTCTCCTTCTCCCCCTCCCTAACCTGGGGACTGGGAACAAGATAACCTTTTCCCATCCAAGGTGTGTTATCTGTCAGTAAGCACACACCCTCCATAGGAAGGGATGTTGCTGGAAGACCTATGGGGGGAATCTTTCAAATTAACATGTGAATATCAGCACACCATCAGGGCGCACCTGGGAACCCCTGTCAGGGCATACCTGGAAGCAGTCTTTGATGAGATTCTTTAAAAGCCTGTTCTCCCTGATGGGCAGAAACATGCCTCTGGGACTGGAGCTCCCTGTGCTTCTCCTTTGCTAGCAAAGCAATAAACCTTCTTTTTTCTTTTTCTCAAAACTGTGTCCTCCTTATTAAACTGGCATCAGGACAAGGACCGAGCTTTTGGTCACAGTAGAATAAGGATCAGAGGATATTTATTCATGAGACAAAGGTTTGGGTTAACTAAGCTAACTGGAGTTGTGTTATCTGGATTTGACAATTTAGAAATCTGAAACTTTGAAAACAAAAGTCCTTCCAAGGACAGTTATTTGTTAAGGCAACATGTCCCTTTCCAGGGAGCTGTCTGGACCTCAGGTAGATTTCACCTGCAGCTCTCTCATACATATCCAGAGTTCCCCACCCCTCTGTTTGGGTGGGAACTTTGTCTCTCTGATTTCAAGCACCCTCAAGAACAGCTGCCTATCTTGACCTCTATCACTCCCTCACCTGTCTGTCATCAATCCTTATAATCAGTTCTCTGATCCAATTGGTTGGCCACGACCTAATTTGACCTCAACCACCATCAACTACTATAGCAGAGCATGAGGGAAATGCACACTGTATCTGCACTCCACTTGTAGCAGATATTGAGTCCTCTACTACTACTATTCAACAGTGATACTGCCAAGAAAAACCAGCATGCAATCATATATATGCACTCACACACACGCACGTGTCCACACACAAATTGTGCAACACTCAAATCTTATCAGGTTTTTGTAAAGCTAATTGATGGAAAGTAGAGATAATTTTTATCTTTTTTCTTCTCTTTTTTAAAAGAAAGCTGTATTGTGGGCATAATGATGCACTCCTTTAATTCCAGTGACTCAGGAAGCTGAGGCAAAAGGATCACAAGTTAGAAGTGAGCCTGGGCAATTTAGCAAGACCCTGTATCAAAACAAAAACAAAAAAGTCTGGGGATGTAGCTCAGTGGCAGAGTGCCCCTGGATTCAATCCCCACTATCAAAAAATAAAATAAAACTGTATTGTTAATATAAAACATTATCTTCAATCAATCAAAAGTTTAGTTGTAGGAAACAAAGTTTTAAAAACTATTTCTGTGAGCCAGGCGTGGTGGTGCACACCTATAAGTCCAGCAACTCAGAGGCTGAAGCAGAAGAATCACAGGTTTGAGGTCAGCCCAGGCAATTTAGCAAGATCCTGTTTCAAAATAAAGTATAAGCTGGTCTGGTAGAGCATCTAGCAGTTCAATCCCTGATACAACAAACAATAAAGTAAAATAAAAATAAAAAATGATTTTTGTGGGTACATCCACCATAGCATTTAATTCTGATAATTATAGAAATTAGTTTTTAAAAAAAAAAGTTATTTTTTGCCCAACTGCACAGAATGAATAGCTATTAGTTTACCAAATACTCAACTTCTGACTGATGAAGTGTTGTATAGACCCAGCCTAGAAAAGCTAAGGAGGATAAAAGGTGATAAAACACTGCAATCTGTACACTATAAAAATATGAAAGTTTAAAGCTAGGCATATAGTTATGTAGAATTTAAGAAAGAGTAAATAGATTAATCTACTTGTAAGAGACAAAAATGACAAATTAAGAGTAGACAGTCCGAGTATTTGGAAATGGATTGTCGCTAATCCAAAAATTTTAGGTAGGCATACATCTAAGCCAATATATATTTAGGTAAATGCAAAAAAGAAAAACAAAACAAAACAAAAAAACCCAGATGCATTTATTTTATCTTTGCTTATATGTAAAATATAATTTATACCAGTGTTTTTCTTGTATTAATGTTTTAAAATAGAAGGCAAATTGAAAGGCTCACATAAATGGAGCAGAGAAAATGAAAATATATGAGAAAACAGGTTTTCTAATAAGGCAAAATAATTAAATAGGGTTATAAAATGAATGACAACTAAAAAAATGAAGACCAATTGCTTTAAAAATTTGTTGCTAATAAGATAAATTAAATAGACAGAAACTAATGGCAATGAGCAAGCTTGTAGATAAAAACGCCAGGAGTTGAGTATTTCTAAGCAGTCAGGATGGAGTAAATGCATCTGAATCACAAAAAGCATTTTAAAAAGAAAGTACCAGCACCTATCTGGCAATCTTGTCAGCTGTAGCTTTACTGAACTAACCAAATACTGCCAATTTATTTTGTTTCATTTTCTGCCATCTGTAATGTATAGTTACTGAGCAATTGATTGTATCATTGTGCATGGTCATTAAGATGGATGAAATGACTGGACCAAGTGCTTCATGGTCTGGTGATCTTGGTCACCTTAATAACCCAATTGTATTGACTGTGGAGAAGCCTGGTCACCATGCATTCTCCTCACCTTCAATTGATATATTCTTATCATCCATATACTGTTCTTATATCTGTTTCCATGCTGTCTCTATATTTTTAAAGTCTCAGAGAATGAATTGCTGCTAAAGGAGTTCTAAAATTAACACAAACCAACAATGTATCTATATTAAGACATACAAATCTGTAAACATATTGTAGATAATGAATTCATGAATACCACCTACAACTGAGATGGTTTTTAAAAACGGCTTCAAGATAAACTTTTCCTGTGGAATTGTTAGATTAAGGTTTGTAGATCCTGACATATTTTATTCCATGCCCCACTCCCAATATAATTTTGGATGAAATTTTAAGTGTAAATCAGATTCCAGCAACAGCAGGGTGTGGTAGCCTATCTCTCCCTGCATTCAACAGTGCTGCAAACCTTTGGGCATGGTCTCATCCCTCCTCCTCATTCCATATGACTGATGAGGCCTTGAAATCAATTCATATCCCTAGACCTAAGCTATGAAGATGTAGCTATGGCGACAAGGCTTCCTTCATGCCTTACAACTGTCTTTTCCTGCAGTCAGACTCTATCACTTAAATTCTGGGTTGAGCCTGGATGCTTATCTGGCCTATGTCATAATACTACCACTGATATTGGCCCTATTTAAGTTGTATTACTTTTGCCTATCTCCTTCCTTTTTGGTTTATGTCCTGAGATAGGCATCTCCTCTGGGTGTCCATACGTGCACTCTTTTCTGTAGTACATCTGGCTAGGGCCTGAACCCCACCTGGCACCTGTCAGCTCTCCACCCCAGGAACTGGAATCTTGCCCAAATTCAGCCTTCTGGCAGAGACTTTGCAACATATGGGCACGCCTCCCAGAATCGTGACCGCCACCTGCCTGGCTCCCAAGGGCTCACCCACTGCTGTGCTCTGTCCTTCCACATTGGACCTGATGCTCAAGATTGCCTGACCCATGCCTGAGCTTACTCCATGTTTTCCGGCTGGGCTTTTTTCTTGCTCTTTCAGGGACCAACTCTGTAGTTTCATCTTCTTGGCATCTGCTTCATGAGTCCTGTTTCTAATATCTAAAACATTTCTCATGTAAAAGCAGACACCTTGATCTAATGGAAGACAAAATGGGGGCCATGAAACTAGCATTTCTAGCTTTGTCTCAAACACGAATCATTTTGACATTCTCCATCTCAGTTATGTAAACTATAAGATGAAGGGTGTTGGAGCATAATACCCAAAGCTCCTTTTCGTTCTGATATTATTTATCTCCACAGAAAGTCTTAAGTTTTGGGTTAGAGATGCGAAAAATTTGTAAAATGAGCGTATATATAATTGGTTAGAATTGTTTGCTTTAGGAAGACTTAAAGGTCAATATTATACTTTCCAGTTTGGTTCCATTTGATACAAAATTCATGATCTAGAAGAGGAAGTAAGCAGCACACTAGTAAAATTTACAACTTTTAAAAAATTTTAGTTATTTTAGTCAAAATAATATAAATGGACTTAAAGAGCTTAGAAAGATAAATAGAAAAGATGAGAATTGTGAAAGATTTTAAACATTGAATGTATCAGAATAGAAAATTATTCAAAACAGATGCTATGTAGGCGAGAAAGACAGCAGGAACCAGGTCCAAACTATCTTAGGACAAGTTGGGTAAAATTTTTGAATTAAGAAAGCAATGGAGTAACATAAGTTAATAGCCAATACTAATTGGGAAAAATATAGCAGTAATTAGTCAGAGACACCTGATCTTATCCCCTTAGGTAGACTGGAGCTGTTTTTGAAATTCCCATATCACACCCTCACTGTTCAAATATGGACCCCACACACATACACACACACAGACCAATACTAACTTTTCCAACCTCCCTGTTGTATAGGTATGATCACCCAACTCAGTTCTGACCATCTGACCAGTGTCACATGTTGTAAAGTCTTCTTGGAAGATTGAGGGATAGTTTTACTTTCTTATAAAAGGAACAGATATCAGTTCTGCTCTTTTCCCTCAGATCTACCCAGAAAGCTCAGCAGTCATTTATCATCAGATTAGGTGTAGCACCCATAAGATTGGGGTGAAGTAGGACCAAAGTTTAAAAAAGAAAAGATAAAAATGTTACAGCCATCCCAGAGGAAAGAGTCTGGGTCTCTAATGATGCTAGCCACAAGATAAACAAGTGCAAAAAATCACCTACTACCATACTTTCTTTAATATAATGAAGTTTAACTCTGATTTTTAAAGTCATTTTTTTAAGTAAGCCTTTTTGTTGCTGTGACCAAAAGACTTGACAAGAACAACTTGAAAGAAAAAAAGTTTATTTCAGTTCATGGTTTCAGAGGTTCAGTCCATCCATAGTCAGCCATCTCCATAGCTCTGGGCTCGAGATGAGGCAGAATATCATAGCAGAAAGATGTGGCAAAAGGAAACAGCTCTAGACATGGCAACCAGGGAGCAGAATGACTTCTTCTCACCAGGGACAAAATATGAACCTTAAACGCGTGTTCCCAGTGACCTACTTCCTCCTGTCATACTTACCTGCCTATAGTTACCACTCATTAATCAATATCAGTGGATTGGATTAATCCACTGATTAGGTTACAACTCCCATAATCATTTAGCTCTGAACATTCTTGTGTTGTCTCACACATAAACTTATGAGGGACACTTCATATCTAAACCATAACAGTAATGACTAATTAGATTTACTTAATTACACCTCTAAAACCTTCCTGATATATCCTATTTGCCTCTGGTTTAATACTCGCACTTACATAGTACAAAAATTTTGCCTTAAAATGATCAATCTTATATAAATGGCAGAGTATCTACAATAGCATATCTGGGGCAGAAGACCTGTATTTTGGTAAATTTTATTTGTTTTAAAAAATTAAAACTAAGAGAAAAAAGTCCCACAAACTAATGAGCTTAATATTAGTGCATTAATCTAGAGCTAAATATTAAAATCCTTTATGAAAATAGATGAAAAATTAGAATCTCAAGGAACCAACATCATCTATTCACCAAAAACAAATCATGCTCATTTCCACATTTCTTTTTTGGATTTAGGCATTAAATAGTAGATGATGGAAAGTCATCCATTTAGTGACGATTTACTGGATTACCTAGTATGTGCTGAGTCATGTGCAAAGAACTGGAGATGCAAAGTTAAATAAAATTAAATTCTTTCCCTTAAGATATTTGTCAATTTCTCAGTTTCTATTCATTGACTAAGGTAAGAAGGAAAGTAAGTACTGTTAGTAACGTGTGATAAGTGCTGGACAGGAAGCTGCATGAGAAAGAATAGTAGTATAGAAGACATGGTGGCCTGATGAGACTGGTCATGTTTCACTGCACAGTCTGTTTGTGCTGTTACTTAGACAAATAAGGATTCCATCACTAAACAATTAGTGGAAATTATTCTGTGAATTGAAGTGAGTTGCTATAGAGGCACAGTGATAATTAAGACACAGAGCTCTGTGGAAAGTGAGTAAATTACTTGTTTAGGGATGTCATTGAAGAGGTAGATAGGCAGGCTATTTGAGGATCAGGCATTTGGACATTATCCTGTAGTGAACTGGGTGTCACCATGGGATAGTAGTAAGTCAAGGAAGCCTATGATCTGGCAGGTGTTTCTAGAAAGATGATTCTGTTTGTAAGTAGAAGAAAGATTAAAGAAGGGTGAGGCAGGGGAAGTAATTAGAAAGCCAACATTAAAAAAAAAGTCAATAAATGAAAACTTAAAGTTTTGACATCTAGAGGGTTTTGAAACTTGTTGAATGGAATTGAAGAAAAAGAGAGGGTTTTTTTTTTTTTTTTCTTTTTTTTTTTTTTTTTTTTTTTTTTTTTTCTTTAGGATATTTCTATCCTGGGCAAGTGGGTGAGCCGTGGTCCTAAAAACCAGAATAGGAATTGCAGGAAGAGGTACATATTTCGGTGAGAGAACACAGGGGGGAAATTTAGATGTTCATTTTGGGAGAATGAATCATGCATATGGAGATATGCCTCTGAAACAGGATTCCAATAAGGTCTGGACTGAAAATAGAGAATTGACAGTCATACCCAGAGATGTGGTGGTGGTGGAAGCTGTGGGCACTGCTGAGAATGCCCAGGCAAGTGGTGACTGAGAAAGATAAACCTGACAAGAAGAAGGAGAAGACATCTAGAGACAGAGAAGCAAAAGTAGGAGAATGAGAAGTCATTGAAACAAAGACGAAACTAAAGAAAAATGAAACAAAGCAAAAACGGTTAGTCTAAAACTTCTCTGCAGAGAAACCTTGTAAGGTAAGAAACGAAATGTGTGTGTGTGTGTGTGTGTGTGTGTGTGTGTGTGTGTATGTTAGCAACTATGAAGTTCCTAGTGAATGTAAAAGGTAACTTGCTGCAAATGAAGAATTGATGAAAAGGCAAAAATGATGGGCAAATAGATTCAAAAATATAGAAAGCCAGGGTTGAGGAGGATGTTTTACTAATGAAAAAAATGGAGCAGTCTTTGAAAAGAGGAAGCTAAAGATTCAGTTTAGAGGAACAGGGTGAATGATATCAGAAACAGAATTAGATAACCAAGGTGTCTGAGCAATTATGAGAAGACAATAATTCCTAGTCCAGGTTTTCCTGCTTCCACATCTGAAGGTGGCAAATTAGCAAATGGGTGGAAAATGGGTGGAGTCTCTGCGTGAACATATCTACTTTGCAAGTAGGACTGAGGACATGGTATTAGTCATCTAAAATGGAACTGTAAACCCACAGAGGAGGGGTAAAAATCAAAATGTGAAATATTCCAAATTGTACAAAGAGCAGAGTAGAAAAAAAAAAAAAAGCTCTTATGTGTATATGGCAAGGGGGTATAAATAGAAAAGAGTCAAGTTGAAAAGAAGAAAGATAGGAGGTATAACTGATGAATACTGGAGAAAGTGATCAGCTTTGCATAGTGGAAGTATAATCTTTTTCTTTGACATGAGAAGGAAGTAGTGAAATTTCTGGACTTAGTCATGCATTTCATTAATAATCTCTCCAGAGTATTATGGACAAGGTAGAGAAATTTGGATTGGATGCAGAGGCAATTCAGTAGACAAATACCTTTTTGGATCAATGCTGATTAATGGTCTGAGGCTTGTATGGAGGGAGAATTCTATTTGCATGGCCAAGAATTCTGTCCTTGGCTCTGTCCTGTCAGGCATTTTCTTTTTAATTCAATGCCTTGAACAGAAAAATATAAGGCTTGCTCATCAAATGTGTGGGTGACATGAAGCCAGAAGGGATAAAGCTGACAGAGATATGAGATGACAGAATTAGGATCTAAAGAGTTATTGACATGGTGAAATGATTGGTTGAATCTAATAAGACGAAATAAATAAGAACACATAGATAGTGTTTTACATAGTTGAGAAACACAAATCTTAACAACAGAACTAGACAACTTCAGAGTGGAGTAGAAGGTGCTTACTTCAGCAGAATCACATGTAAACAAGTATTTAAAAATCCTGGCTAGAATAAATTACTGATATACTAGACATGGCCACATGAACTTCTGTGAAGCAATTGTTGTTTTCAAAAATTTGAAAGTCAGTTCTTAAACAGAGCGCTTATTAAAATTTTGAATCAGATAACTCAAAATTAAAATAAAAATGAAGTAATTAAAACTCCAAATATATCACTTCTAATTATTTTATTATATTTTTCTATTTTCTGTGCTTTTAGATGTCTATTGCCTCTATATGGTGAAAATACTATATAATGTTGCTTTGTTGTGTGTATCTTTCTAGCTCTGCATTTGGTGACAACACATTTTGAGACTTGACATATACCATGGTGAGGGTATTTGCATCTTAGAGATTGGAAAATGCTACAAATCACATCTTCCCCCATCTCCTGAGAGCCAGTTGTTAAACATTTACAGCACACCACTGAATAATTTTACAATTAACTGGTATGATGATGGGGCACACACATGCACACACACACACACACACACACACACACACAGCTCTAGCAGTTCTGTGATGTATTAATACTTATTATCTAAAATTATGGTAGTGGTATACTCACTCTTCCCATCAAATTCTTTCTCACCCCAAATATAATTATTAGTTATGAATGCTGCATTTTAAGGAATATAAATACATAGTAGTATGTTGAAAAGAGATAAGGTAACTTCCAGAGCAGAGGAATTCAAAATCTTCTTAAATGAACTCAAAAGTTGCTTACCATGTAGAAGATTCAGGGAGGAAGCATGAATTGTATTGAGTAACTTGCTGAAATAATGCGTGAAAGATTTTATTTGTGGTGGCCCCAAGGCATACAAACTGGACTAACAGATGAACCAAGCAGGAACACAAATAGTTCCTGGAGGAGAGAATATCCCAACAGTTGTCCAAAGTTAAAAATGAAAAACTTTGAAAGTAACACACTTTTTTGCAACACAAGATGTTTTAACATTTGCTAATATCAAATGGGGAGCTGTGCCCAGGATCTTATAGATGTTGTCTAACCTGGAATCTTTGAAGTTCAGCGGCATGCAATGCAAATGACTGAAGGCATGCAGGGACCAATTTCTGTGAAGCTAATTATTTCAAGGCTTATTAAGAGGGAGCCCACATCCTCATTGTCATTCAGACCATTAAACACATCCACTTTGATGGAAGCCCAAAGATGACAATTTACTAACTTGAGGGAAGGAGGATCCTAATACAACAGATATCAGGAATGAGAGAGACAAAACTTTAATAAAAAGTCTCCCTGGATTAAAAAAGAAGAAGAAGAAGAAGAAAGAAAGAAAGAAAGAAACAAAAAACAAACAAACAAACAAACTTTGGAGTGATTTGTTAGTGGCAGGGAGATAAACAAGATGACATTTTTGAACTTCAATTAAAAAAACAAAGTCTAACCTTCCAATGTTGTGTAGTCCATAGAAATGGACAAAGATATCAAGTAATATAAATACAATATCATTTTCCAGAAACTCATCATTTATATGTGGATTAGGAAGACTATACCATGGACTGAAGGGTAGTGCAGTTGAAGCTGGGGAGAATTATCACATGCCAATTTTGCTTGGAAACTTAGAGAGGTAAGCCACAAAGAATTTTAAGATGCCTGAATGGTTGAATTTAGAGAAGTTTGGGATTTTGAGATGAAGGAAGTAATAAGGAACTTGGTGTATAGAGCTTGGCAGTAGAGAACTGAAAATTTAAAAAAGGAATTTTGGAGGAATGATCAGATAATAGAAATAATTTAAAGGAAAATCGAATGAGAATTATTGGGAATGTTTATCCCAGAGCCTTAAGAACAAAGAATGAAAAAGTTTGTTCACGAAAATTATGTGGATAGTGTACATTAACATCTCCAAGAGTGCTTCAAATAACTTCACCATAAAGAATATTAGTATAAAGGAGAAGGGTAGACTTGGATTTCAGACATAAAGGGACATAGGCTGTTAAGCAAAAAGGTCTCTTTTGGACTTGACATAATCATGGTGGGTTCAACAAAGTATATGGGGGAAAATAACCTGAGAGAGGACTGGCTTATAGGACAAACTGCCATCTTTGAAAAAATATTGAAGTCAATAAATCTATCAGTGCTTCAAGTAAAAACAAGCAAATTAATATAAAGCTATATATCTGAAATTTCTCTTATCCAACCACTACATATTACTTAGTATATTAAATCTCCCAACCCTGCTGCAGTCTATGGGAAATAGTGTATTTTAGAAGGAGGTATCAAAGTTTAAGAGTCATCATGAGACTCTAAAGAAGATATAAGGTGACAGGTGTAGGGATATAGTCTTTGGATAGGACTCCTCCCTTAGTTGCCATGTGATGGCAGCTGGTGTTTAATGGAACCCAAATGAGGTGCTTTATGTTTGAGCCCACCAAGAAGGCTGTATTTGATTATTTCTCCAAGCCATGTGCACTCCAGAAGGAAGTTTAGAATGGGACAAGTTCAGGATATAAAGGAATTGGTGAGAAACAGCATCGAGGCTGTGTAGAACAAAATAACTACTGCAGATTGAAATCATTGAGTACACTGAAAATCAATGCTTAAAATTTGGTTCCATTTTCTACCCTTACTTTTTCTCTTATTTCCTTCTTTTTTTCCATAATCTCTCCATTGCTGCATCATTCATTTTCTTTCATAATTATTTACTGAAGACTTAATTACTTGATCCTAGAAACTAGAGCAGATTAACCAAGAAGTAATGTAGCTTTCAGGGTCCCTCACTTGGATGGGCCATGTGCCACATGGTTGTGCATTTGTATAAAACTTGAAATGGTAAAGTATCTTAATATAAATCCATTAAGATTGCTATGTTTCTCTACTAGGTCTTGCCCTTTGCAACATTTTCCCTCCTGTCAGGTTGTATGGAATGTCTATTGGTAATTTTGGGAACCAGTAAAAGATGAAGAGTTGCATTGGTGTTACTGTAGGTTGTATTTTTTTTCAAATTTTATTAAAAAAATTTTTTTTTTTGGTTGTAGATGGACACAATACCTTTATTTTATTTATCTTTATATGGTGCTGAGGATCGAACCCAGTGCCCCACATGTCCCAGGCAAGTGCTCTGCCACTGAGCCACAACCTCAGCCCCTGTAGGTTGGTTTTAATGGAATATATGTATGTTACTCTTAGGAGCTTTTCTATAGAATTATCACTCTCCATCCTGGAATAGGAAAGGCATCAAGAAACAGTGTGACAACTTCCTAGGCATGTCAGCCAGAAGTGTAGAGCCAAAGGTTGAATTACAATATAAATATGTCCTACATCACCTGGGCCCCAAGTCATATGGTTAAGATGATAAAAAAGGTTTGGGATGAATGAATCCATAAGCTAGTTTGTGGGAAAAATTTCCAGTAATCTGTTGTGTAAATTTTGAATGGGAGAATCATTTCTCATTGAAACTTGATCAAAACCAAAGTTCTTTCTGCCAGAAATAAATTTGATAAGGTCACATATACAATTATAAATATTTAATGTGTATTTTTATCTTTTGATAGCAATTGTTCAAAACAGAATTCCCAGAATCCCCATGTTTTTGTACTACTGCTCTTTTCCTACACAGCAAATACTTCTGTACATAAAGATTCATGTTTTAAACCTCCAACTCTCAGTAATAAAAGCAAATCAATCAACTGTGTTAGAAGAAAGATGATATTATCTTTCTATTCACCTTTCAAAACTTATATTACAAAGCCAATGTCATAGAAAGAGGTGATCAAAGAGTCAGTAGCTAAAAAATGTTATAGAGATGTATTGGATGGTTATTATAAAATATGATTTTTTTTGAATATTGTGATATCAGTTTTAGTTATTAATTTTTAAAAACATATGACTTGTGATTTCTTTCCTTGTTTAAATAAATATTCATTTCATGTTTAACTTGTATTCTTTCTCATAAAGAAGACCTTCTGAATCATGTAAGCTCGAGGCCCCATAAAACCCTTATATGCCCATGCTGGAAATTTCAAGAACAAACTTAAAAACTAAGACATGGTATTGCCACTCAGAAAAATGCCTTCCAGGGAAGAAGGTAAACAAACTATGGTAAACCAACAATGACAGTACTGAATGGGGACTAGAAAAGAGGCCTGGGGAAAGTTGTGGTTACTTCAGTGACTAAGCCAAATGAAATGTTATGATTTCAGACTCTGATAGTGTGCTGGTGGGAGAGGTTGATGTAATCTAGTGGGATTTTTTTCACATCTTCTGCTTAGTGAGTAAGCCATCGAGTTAGATTTGTTCACCCAAGCAACCACAAACTTCCTCTATGGCAAGGTGTCAAGTCTTAGCTTATGGGCTACATGCCTCTCATCTTCTCTCCTAGCTGGTAGCACGGGGTTCCCTCTCTTGCTCTGGAATATTAGCTACTCAGAGATTCAGATGGCCTTCAGGGTATGCTGGAAGGAGAAATTCTGAGAGGACTTGACATGAATCTGGAAAGATGGACAGAGATTTAGAGGGTCTTAAAAATTGTCTAGTTTCCACCTTCAGAAATCTTTTCTGCCTAGAGAAAGAAGGATGAATTCTGGCAGCAAGGTCATACTGAAGTGCTATCAGCCTAATTACAATGGTGACATCATATCATAGAAGCAAACCTCTCCTTGAAACCAGATGCAGCCATGTCTGCCTGGGAGCCTTTGGCAGGCTTTATCTGGCAGCAGTATCCCAGACCAGCATTCCAGGTCCAGACAGAAAATATTTATTGAATATCTATTATGTGCCAGCCACTGGGCCAGGTGCTAGAGGTAGAAAGATGAATAAGAGAAGATCCCTGCAAACAAGGATTGACATTTGAGTGGTAAGGACCAATAAAAGTCCATGCTCTGTCTGGGTGCCAGGGTACCCCAGAGGAGTTAGAAATCCACTTCTGGGGGTTCAAGGAAGGCTTTTCAGAGAAATTTCTAATTTATCTGGTTAAAGCTTATGCAGTTTTCAACACTCATAAAGTAGGCAAGTACTTTTAAGTATGTGAAACAGAATAGACTAAGAAGTTGAAACAGATGATTTGTTGATTGAACTATTCACTAGATTGTGAAGTATAATGTGAGGTCAGGTAGACGATACAGTTGGAGTAGTAAAAGATGCCTTATGGGATTGAGCTTGAGCCTTATTCCTCAGACTATTCTGTCTCAAAATATAGTACGAGGATTATTTCTATTAAAATATCTGAGTGTAACTATACACACTGCAGATTCTATGCCCAATCTCACATCTATTGAGTTCAATTATTTGTTAAAAGATGTCCAAAGGATCTGCATCTTTAACAAGATCCTCAGGAGACTCTTATGTGCAATGAAAATAAGAAACTAATTATGGCATAGGGATCCAGAGAGATTTTAAGATAAGGAGGAATAATATATGATTGTCATTTTGAGTAGATCCATCTGGGTGGAAGGTAGAACTCAATGGTGGATACAAACAAAATAGTGAATAAGAAGGCTATTGCATTAGTCTTGGCAAGGAATGCTGAAGGTCTGAGAGAGGGGAATGGAATAAGAAATAGAAAGGAAAGATTTGAAACAAAATTTCAGAGATGAAGATGGGCAGAATATTTTGGAGACAGTGAAACTGGTTGGTAGTGGAATAGTGGTAGTGATGGAGAAGGAGGAAGTGATGATGACTCAGTGAATGATGAACGAGGTGGCACTTCACTAACACTGAAATCTACAGAAAAGACGAGCAAGATGGCAGCTGTCAAGGTCAGCTTCAGTTTGAGAGTATGATATCTATCAGACATCTCTGTGTATTTCAATTAAATACACCAATTGAATTCAAGGAATTGAATACCCAGTTCTAAAGTTCCTACTGAGAGAGACTCCACTCTCCATTATACAGCTTACTGCTAACCGAAGGGACGTAGCATACATGAGAAATCTATATTCATGGTTGGTTTGGTGCTAACAAACCTAGAGAGTTGTGCTCCAAATAGACGGCTCTGAGTGCTCTTTAAGGGTATTTATATGTCTGCAGGAGAATTAAAGATTTCCCTGTACACTCTTAAATATGATTATTGTTGCATCTTGATTTATGTAGAGCAAGGATCTAATTTTGTGATTTCTGCTGCTGTTGCTTCTTCACCTTTTAGATGCCCACAAGGCATCCAGGTGTGGATGGTGCCCTGCTGTAGTGGTAAAGGTGTGGAAACCATATGCTTTGTTAATTCAAGAACTGAGAGCTAAGGATTTTTATTGGGACTTTAATTTTTTTTTGTTTTATTCCATTTTGGCATAGAGATTTATTCAATAATGTCTTCCATGGTGACCTACTTTAAATCTTGGGTCTTGATGGTATATAATTTTCTGGTCAATCATTGTCGTGGATTTTGATAATACATCCATTCAGGATGTTTGAGAATAATATCTTAAGAAAGCACAGAATAGGAAGTAGTGCCCTTCCCTATAAAGAGGTTGTGCTATTCTGTGAATAGTTCTAGCTATAAATTCTTATAATATCACTCCCAGGTGTCTTTAGTTGCAAAAGTATTTAAATAATGACCACCCAATTGAATTTATAGATGCAATTTTAAGCAGATGAAAATAATGATTTATTTTTTTCCTCAAGCATTTTTGAGAATAATTTTTGCCTCTAGTTTTCCCTCTGATTTTTTTTTTTTTTTTTTTTTTTTTAATCCTGTCTTTAGGTTACTTAATCCTGAACATTTTTTTTCAAGGTTTATTCCTTGGCCTCCTGATTTCAGTAGCACATGGTAACTCAGAAAATTAATTAATTATTATTATTTTTAAAGTTGTAGATGGACAGAATATCTTTAGTTATTTATTTTTATGTGGTGCTGAAGATCGAATCCAGTACCTCACATGTGTGAGGCAAGTGCTCTACCACTGAGCCACAACCCAAGCCTAAATGAATTTTTTTTGATAGCTCCAACAATCACCCATGGGAAGACAATTCTGTGTCTTGTTTCTTGTAATCTAATCCTGTCTTGTGTTTGATCATTTCAGTATTTCTATTGAACGCACAATTCATCATCTTCCTCATAAAACTACCTCCCTTTCTGGAGCTCCTCACATCTAATTTTTGAGTTCTTATACTCCAGGCTGCCTATGTTGATCCCAAAGTGGAACTGAAACCTGGCCTTCACCACTCTTCATCTTTTTCTATAACGGTATTATTGACATAGTCAGGCAATCAGATGATAATCCCATTAATTAATCTGCCGATATAAAACTTTGTAATGTTCAGTCACAAGGGTTTAGACTATGCATTTTCTGAGACTGTTGATAAAGGCATAAACATTAGTGAATTCATTGGGTAGTTGCCTGGTAGGGATTAAGACAACCATGGCTGGTTTTATTTCCTTATTTTGCATATATTTATAAAAGATATATATCTTTTTTCCAAGATCAGATCAATGTGTGCTTTATTCTTCCATATTCTTTTGCCAGCCCATGATCTCCATTGCCTAGAGAAATACCTTGGAATTGATTTCATATTACTTGAAAAGAGTTTGGAATCCCAAATTCCTTTCTTGGGATAGAATTACAGAGGTTCCCAACAATATGTCAAGATGATGAGGATCCTACACACTGAGGCAACTGACAGATTGAAGGAGCTGATATTTGATTTAAAATACGTGGGGACTCTCAATTGGATGAAGGTATCAGTTTGTTTATGAGGCTCTGGAGGTAAGGGTTGGGCCTAATCGGTAGACATTGATTTCATTTCAACACAAAAACTTCTACTTGGTATTTTATTCTCTTAAGGACCAGAAGCAACAAGGTACTGAAGCCTATTAAGTGATGATGGAGTTTAGTGGTAGAAAGGATATTAGAGTCCTAGCTTTACCTATTATCACCTGGGTGACCTCCTCAAGGCACCTAACTTTTCTTTGCCTTCTAACCCCATCAAAATTGAATTAATGTTTGCACCTCTTTCATAGCATTTTAGATGACAAGGACACTGATAAGGAAACTGATGATAAGCTGCATGGCTTAAGGTACTTAGTCACAAAATCCATCAATGTTTGTGCCTGGTTTTGAGCCCAGTTTATCTGTCTTAATTATATCACATCATTTCCAAGATTCCTTCCAATAAGTAAATGAAAGAGAAAGAAATTGATCCCATTCTTTGCCTTAAATTTGGCCATACAACTAATGAAATTATCTCATTGATCACGCTATGTATGCCTGTTTAAACTCCAAAAGAAGCAATTTCTTCTCTTTTACCCACATCCCCCACCCCTCAGCTCCTTGTTTTCTTCACTTTTGAGCCACTAGCAGGAGGATCCTAATCCACTGCTGGAATGTCTCAGATGGGAGCCATTTCTCATCCATCCCTTGCCCTCTTTTATCACTTAAATTCATGGAAGGTTGTTTTTGAAAGCTCAGCTCTAACCAGGCTCATTGCAAAATTAAACAACCATTCAACTCAGAATCTAATTCTAATTTGTATCATAAACTATGAAACTTAGATGCAACTTGAAAAGAAAAGATCAACTGGTCTGAATCTGAGACAAGTCATTTTCAGGGAATAATTGATAATCATTAGCTTCTGTTTATACCCATCAACTCTGCATGTCTTTCTGAGTCCATTCTGAGGGAGGTGTATCTTGAATTTTGTTAAAATGCATTAAGCACCTATTGTGCTCAGTGATCCTGAAATATGCATGGTAACAAGCTGTCTGGTTGCCACCTATTAAACAGCTTTATGTCTAAAAGAGACTAGAAAGAATATGAGCTGTTTAATTAGAAGTGCTTGTCATCACTAGTGAACAACAAGAAATAGTTTGAAAAGTTCTTTGAGATAGTCATTTGAAAACACCATCAAACTTCCAGAAAAATAGTCTGGTGTGAAGTTGCTATGCATTAAGAGAGCAGGCTCTCTTGTGCTCTGCATACATTAGTTATTGGGTTCTATAACATGTTGGCTAGGCTGATGTTATCATCCCCATTTTACAGATGAGAAAATTAGGTGCAAAGAGCTTCCCAAACTCACACAGCACTGAATATTTAAAACTTGTGATATGTGCACTTTACCAATCACATGCCCCCTTCCCAAATTATGAGAAACCACAGGAGAAATTGAAGTAGGTTTCATGATGGGTCTCTTATTTTATTTTTGGTACTGGGGATTGAACTCAGCCATTGAGCCACATCCCCAGCCTTTTTTTTTTTTTTTTTTTTTTTTTTTTTTTGGTGTTTTATTTAGAGACAGAGTCTCACTGAATTTAGCACCTCACCTTGCTGAGGCTGGCTTTGAACTCCAGATATTCCTGTCTCAGCCGCCTGAGCCACTGCACCCAGACCCATGATGTGTCTCTTCTATTCTTCACAGGTGACTTTACTTTTATTTATCTTGCCCAAGTTGTAAAATATCACCATTAACATTACACAGAGATTTTGTTCACATGCGCTCAGATGTTTCCGTAAAGTAAAAAAAAAAAAAAAAAAAAAAAAACCCACAATTTTTTTCAATTAAGTGTATCAACGTTAAGGGAAAAAAATACACCATATGATTTTAGATATGGATGTTGATTCCTAAACATTAGCTATTATTTTCAAACTTCAGTGCTTAGAATGTTTAAATGCTATATATTCGTGTGGATTTCTTCAGGATATTGAAGCATGTAGAAGGTATAGTCACATATACCTAGGATTATTACATGCTTGTATTTATCTTAATTTATGTGTATACTGAGAAGAGTATACATATAGTGTATTTTTAAGGGAATTGAACACCAACAATTATTAACTGGGTATAAAATCTAAGTAGCAGGTATAACTTGTATAGCTTCTAACTATAACTGCTTTTTAGGATTAGCTGTTCTTTGCTTTTATGGTATTAGGAAAAAAGGAGAAGAGATGGAGGAAAAAATACAAGCATTCATTCCCCAGGCCCCTCTTCCAATCTCTTGAACTGGCTGGAATATCTTCACTGCTCCCACCCTACCACCCTCCCAGTGCAGTGGGAAAGTCGGTGGGTAATTGGGTCCAGATTGGAGGTGTTTAAATATTCATGAGGCTGGCAGGGGACTGGGAGGGGGCGACTGTCTCGAATGGGGTAGGGGCTACAGGAAGTGATTAGTCATTGAAAGCTATTGAACAATTCTGAGAAAGAGACCAAGAGAGAAGAAAAAGCAAGGATCTGGGGCGGGTGGAGAAAAGGGGAAAGAGGGAAAAGAAGAGAAGGGAAAAGAGAGAAGCTAGAGAGAAAGAGAGAGAGAGAAGGAAAGAGCGAGAGAGCGAGCGAGAGCGAGCATGTGCGATGAGCAATAGCTGTGGACCTTACAGTTGCTGCTAACTGCCCTGGTGTGTGTGAGGGAGAGAGAGAGAGGGAGGGAGGGGAGAGAGAGCGCGCTAGCGCGAGAGAGCGAGTGAGCAAGCGAGCAGAAAAGAGGTGGAGAGGGGGGGAATAAGAAAGAGAGAGGAGGAAAGGAGAGAAGGCAGGAAGAAGGCAAGGGACGATACAACCATGCTGTGCTGTATGAGAAGAACCAAACAGGTAGAGCTAAAGATTTTTACTTCTTGCTGTTGTGAAATTACCACAGTACAGTATTTCCCTGTAAAGGCAGAAAAAAAAAAAAAATATTTTAACTGCTTCTGCTCTGGCATGGTGCTCGCGTTTCCTTAGCATATGGTAACTGATGGTTGCATCCCAGCTTTTATTCTTTTCTGCCTTTCATGCTCTGGTTTTGGAATGCTGCTACTAATTAGGATAAGTGTGGGAAAATATGCCCGTTTGGCTAGAAATACGATTGCTTTTTTGACTATTAGTAAATGCTCAGCGTTTTAGGTCTCTGGTTTCGAGGGTGTGGATGTAGAAAGGGGTGTGGGGAAGATGTGGGCTCTCCTACGAGATAGGAAGGCAATCCTTTTATATTATTTGCAAAAAGCAGGGTTGAGGGAATTATATTCAGGGTTGAGTATTGCCTGTTCTGTCGTTCAGTTTTCTTACATGTGCTGCGGAAGATGCCTTATTTCCTATATGCATGAGCTTCAAAGGGGCTCAGGTATTTATGGAAAAAGCATGTGAAGATTTTATTTATTTATTTTCCAATGAATGAATGAAACCATGGTTTGGGGTTTTTAAAAAGAGAACCTCAAGACCACTGGGGCTGGAGGAGAAATTGGTTGTGTAGAAGGGGAAAATCCCCTTCCTAAGATCGGGAGCCGATTGTGCACCAGCTGGTGGGAGAAGAGGGTGGACCACGCCCCTAGGAGCTTTGAGCTCCGATGGGATGGGAAAGACGAGCCGAGCCGGGTATTACCTGTTGGAAACCAGGTCTTTTTCCTTTTCCCCTTCCCTTGCTTTTCTCCTTGGATTATCAGTGACCAGAGACATGCTAGCACCCTGAATAATAAGCATGGTGACTCATTTTTTCATCAGGAAGAGGGACACATCCAAGATTAGAAAGAATCCAAATCTCCCCCTTCCCTCCCCCACTGCCTATTTTTTTCTTCCATTTCCAATTGCTCACTTATTTCTTGAAAGACATTTCAGAAACTTGATTGGGGTGAAGGTGGGGAGGAATGACGAGTTCCGTGTTCTGCAGTAACAGTGCAGTGACATTCCCCAAAAGAAGCCTTCGAACATTTGTTGGAACACGTTTGAGTGATTTTGGCAAAGGTTAAGGAGAAAAATGGGTGTGGGGTATGTGTGTGTGTGTGTGTGTGTGTGTGTGTGTGTGTGTGTGTAGTATACATGCCTATTGCCGGGAGTGGGTGGGGTGGGTGGGTGGGTGACAGTCTTGGTTAAGGAAGCCCTTTGCAGATTGATTGCCTTAGGGCTGGGGTGCAAGAGATGGGATTTGGGTATTATTCCTAAGCAGGTATTGGAAATTGGGCAATTTGTAATACACTCCTTGAATCCAAAGGGGGTGGAGGAGAGTGGAGAAGAAACAGCCTGCCAGCCTTGAATTTAGCCAGCGCCCTGGAAGGAGGGGTGGGGAGTGAGGATGAAGGAGAAGGAAGAGGAAGAGAGAAGCAGAATGTAAGAGCAGTGGGTGGAGAGGCAAGGCCAAAACGAACAAATGAATGAATGAATGGATGAATGAATGAAGTAGAAGACATCCTTGGATGTTTGGAGAAAACTCAGCATGGGGGGTGGGGTGACTATTTGCAGCATTTCTCTAAAGCACTCTTTGGTTCCAGAGACTGATGCTTCCATTGGATCATTTTAAAAATTAGGACATTTCCTCCCCTGTCTTCCTTCATTTTGATATATAAATGTAATAGACACAGGTGTCTGGGTTAAGCACACTGTCAAAAAAAAAGGTTCTAAGGTTACCCCCACTGCTGAGCTGGGGAAATAAAATTTAGGAAGGCGGAGCCCTAAGAAAGCTAGTGCTGTTCATTAAAAAAAGCTTTAATGCTGGGGAAGAAAAATATACTGTTTTACAACTTGTTCCCACCGTATTTATACATATGCAGGTATATGAATATCTTCTTTGATAAAGGAAAATAAGATTTTTAGAAAGGAAATTGGGGCTAATGGAATTCCCTTCCCAAAATGAAGGCAGCCACCTTCACTCAGTTTCTATCTTATCAACAGCCCCAAGAATTCACTGATGTGCAAAGTGATGGAAATGAAATTGTGTGTTTAGGGAGTTATAGAAATTTGCATGTAAATGTATATAGCATCCGCATACTTCATATGCAACAGTCATGCATGTCCTATGTGGTTTCCATGCCTTCCAATGTTTCAGCATCATTCATATGCAAAAGAGCAAATGAAAGGTACAGAAATGGTCCTTTTAATGCATACATTATATAAATGTATGTGTGAAATGGTCACGTCTCTTACATAGCACTGTTAGGTATCATTCACATTTGTCAGTATTTGAGATACTATTAAATCAGAACGAAGGAAATGGTGTATTCAGGGTGTGGGCTCACACTACACTGACTGGCATTTATATAGTGTGAATACTTCAGTCTCATGCAGGCTTCCTGCTTGTGAGTGAAATGATCCTCTCTCATCATTCATGGCAGAATCCAGTGGTGTCCATCCTTCTTCTGGCATCTATTCATCATCCTAGTCCTTAACAGGGAATGAAACAAGGGCACAAACCTGCAAAGGTCTAAACTCTGCCACACCCATGAAATCCAGCAGAAACGTGGGAGGGGGCGGGAGGGCTTGCACTTCCTTCCTCTTCCACTTGAGCAGCATAAAGAAGCAGGCTCAGATTTCTAAGTTGTAATACATCGCCAATGGGTGAGAAGAAAGCAGAAGTGATCTCTATTAGCTATTAGTTAGCACTTTAGATTTTTATAGCAGAAGAAGAGAAAGAGAGTGGGATGGACATGAGAACATAGTAAAGGAGTGGGCAAAGGAGAAAGAAAAGAATCCTGGGGATTTTATTGGTTTATGATTTCCAAATATCTTGGGGCTTTTTTAAATAGCTCAATTACCATATGTATTGCAGATGATTAAAAACTTGCAAGGTGTGAAGTATGTCTACAAAGCAAGAAAACTGTGAAATGTTTCCTTTGTTTAAAAATAGTGACTTGAGTTTGTAACTGAAGTGTAAAGAATACATTGCAAGCAAGGAACCCCTCTGTCCCCCAGTCCTTAACCCTGCTGACACCTGCCTTTTTCTCCATATAACAGATAATTCTTATCTTTGAGAGGGTGATGTGTGGTTGGAATTCGAACCTCTCTGCACCCCTTGCAGCATGGGGAAGGTGTAGAAGGACACAGTCCGCCTGCCTGGTGCAGGCCTTCTTCCTAGTGATGAATTGGATTCCTCCTAAATCTCTCTGAGCCACACCCAGTGTCATCCAGGGACTTAGTGAATTAATTAAATGGAGGCATTCTACTTAATATAATTGAAGCTGCTCATTTTTTAAAATTGTGGTTTCCACCACACATTTTCAAATTTAAACAGAAGAAATTACTTAAAGAGCATTTTTGTTTTTTCCAACCCAATTATTTGGTCTTGCAGAGAACCCTAGAAAATTCGCGGTGATTCTAGAAATGTATTCATTTCTGGTGACTCTGTAATTCTTCCTAACCTCTGCCAGGGTGAATACACAATGAGCCCTGATCTCTCCTGCTGAGGAAGTCTGTGGAACTCTGTTCCCAGTGCCCCTCTCCCCATGCCTAAGCAACTGAAATGAGAAAACAGGGGGTTAATTTTTCTTTCTTGCTGAGCTGGGGAAAACTACAGAAACCTCCTTTGATGTTTCCTGCTAAAGGGCAGTTCCTGTTCACCACGAGGGAGTGAGGGAGTGTGGCTCAGGGTCTCCTTCGCCTCCATCATGGTGAAGTTGTCAGTGATGTGCCTGGGGCTGAATTCATCCACAGACTGCAGTTTTACCTGGCCCATAAGGAAGGGGTGGGGGTCTTTCAGAGAATAAGAGAACATATGTATTAACCCAATGGTCTCCTTGTTCATAGTGATAAAGCAAGACACATCTAAAGTCGCCCTCTATTAATAGTTCAAAGAATGCAGGTAGCCAGTTCATCTCAAGGGAAGGCACAACATTTAACTCTTCACTTGCCTCTTCGCTAGAATAGAGGCATTTGGACCCCCCAGCAGAGTTTGTTGTAAACCAAAGAAGTGGAACATGCACAAGAATTCTCCCTTTTGAATTTCTGAAGTGGGGTCAGGCTGCCTCTGTGCCATTGTAATGAACTCTTCCTATGTGCTTGGAGGTGTTGGGAAGAGCGCTTTGCTGTGAGTCCTTAGTTGATGCCACACACTTATTCTGTGATCTCGAACAGGTGAATCACGTCATCACATTGGGCTTTTGTTTCCTCCTGACAAATGGGGAGTAAAAAACAAATAACAAAAACCAACAAACCCATCCTACTTATCTTAAAGTATTTTTATAAAGTCTAAACATAATTTATGTGAAACCAAAGATCAATTTTAAGAAAATTTTCTCCAAGGTTTGTAATGAGAGCCCTGACAGAATCACCAGTTTTTCAGAACTATCACCTGGCACCTGCTTTGTGTGGCTTTTTCTGTTAGAGATTAGTTCCTCTTGATCCTGGGTGAAGCTCTGTGTGTGCTCTTCTACTCCTGTTTTATCTGGGGCCTGGCTCCCTCCTGCATCTTCCTCCTTCCTTATCTCAAGCTATATTAATAATTCCTTGCCCCACAGCCTATGAATAAGCGCTTGTGTCTTCTATATTTAAAGATCCTCTCCTGACTCTACATCCCCATATGCACTGGGCTCCATCTCACCCTCCATGTAGAACAAAGTTCCTAAAAGTGCTCTACACCTTCTCTTTTTCATCGCTCCCTATTAACTTTTCCACCAACTATAATGAGGCTTCTGTTCCCTAAATCCCACTGAGACATTCTGAAAGGGCACCACGCCCAGGGATACCTCTCAGGTGGTTTGCATTCTTGTCCACTCCTCTTCCTGAAACTCTTCTCACTGCACTCCCTTGAAAGTTCTCCTCTTTCTCCTCTCAGAGAGGACCTACTCAGACTCTTTTGAGGGCTTTCTCTCTCTCTCTTCTCCCCAAAATATTAATAATAACCTCCTGGCCCATAATCTTGATCCATTACTTCTCTGATTTAACTCGTGAATACTAGAAGATCTCATCCATGTGCAGAGATGTGTGTGATTTCCAGATCAGACATCTGTCTTGAGCTCTTGATCCATATGAAGATACCTTGAAGTATTTCAAAGACACCCAAGTTCAGCATGTACAAAACCAAATGTGGTGTCCTCTGTTCTGTACGCCTCCTGGTCTTCCTTACTCTACTTATTGCTATAACACTGTCCATCCAGTTTCAGAGCTCTAAGGACCTGGGAGGAATCACAAATATACTCCTTTCTTTCAACTCCCACATCCAGTTATTAAATCTTGACTCCAGTTAAAATGGTTTTTTAATATTTCCTCTGCTTTTCAACCCTACCTGTTTATATAAACAATCTGATTCAGACTTTCTTCTCTCTCATCTGGACAGAGGCAATAGCTGCTGAAATGGATTTCCTGTCTCCATGTTTTTGTCTTCCCATTCTCCTCGCACATAACTCTGGAGTTATCTTTACCTAATGGTAATCTGGTTATATTACTTTTGACATCCTATGATGGTTCAATTTAAGTATGAGCAAAAATACAAACTCTTCAGCATGAAGGTACAAGCTAGTCTTGTCTACCCTCCCAGGGCCCTTCTTTCACCTGTGACACAACATCAGTATTTCAGGCCTTGGTGCCTTTGCTCACACCTGACTATCTGCCTACATGACACTTCCCTCTCAGTCTGGACAATTTCTTTTCTTCTGGAAGAGTTAGCTATTTGAATCCACTCTGAACTTCCCAGATTATTTTCTCCAACCTTGTTTGTGTCCATACTATATTTTGTACTATCTCAATGGCCACTTATTTTACTATGTAGAATTAATTTTTTTTCCCACAAGTGAGCTATTTTAGGAAAAGGACAAAACATTAATTTTTTTTTTTTTTTTTTTTTTTTTTTTTTTGGTACTAGGGATTGAACTTAGGGCACTCGACCACTGGGCCACATCCCTAGTCCTTATTTGTATTTTTATTACAGACAGGGTCTCACTGAATTGCTAAGTGCCTTGCCATTGCTGATGGCTGGCTTTGAACTCGTGATCCTCCTGCCTCAGCCTCCCAAGTGCAGGGATTACAGGCATAGGCCACTTCACCCGGTTACAAAACATTAAATCTTTTTCTATCTCTAGTCCCTATTATACTGCTTGATACATAAAGTAAATGGTTTTAACTATGAATAATCTGTTTGCTGAATGAGTATAGAACCAGTTTTATAGCCTTTCCACAAGTTGTGGCATATTTAAACAGAATCACTAATAGGTTTTAAAAAAAAAATCTATTGGCATGAAATTTTAAAGTGTAACTCATCAGCCAATCAGGGTGGCACATACCTATAATACCAGGGACTTGGGAGGCTGAGGCAGGATGATTCAAGTTGGAGGTCAGCCTGGGCAATTTAGCTAGATGTTGTCTCAAGATAAAAATTTAAAAAGGCTAGGGGTTTAGCTCAGTGGAAGAACTCTGCTTAGCATGTGTGAGGCCCTGGATTCAATCCCCCATACTTCAAAATAAGTAAATAAAGTGGAGCTGATCATCCTTGACTCTTGTTATTGATTTATGACAACTATGAAAGCAGGCAGAACAATGAGCCCATTTGTACACTGTAGTTCTTTAGACTGCCTTAACTGGTGTTATCTGGAAATCTTCCTTTCATGTCTTTGAACTTCATCAACCAGAGTGATAGCCCCACCCTTCCAAGGTTAATGGAATCCTCCTTTAGACACAGGGCTACTGCACTCTTGGATCCTCAGGTGCCCTTCCTTTGGAGCCTCAATTGTTTTGCTCCACAATTATTATACATGACCCTGAATCAATCTCTTGTTGCTTTTAGTTGACTTATTTATTGATCTCAAAAACTTTTAAAAATGCACGTAGGGATGCCTGCTCAAGAATTAATTTTACCTTCATTTAGATATTTTTTTCCTCCCACTGAAGTATCCACATAATAATATCCATAAACATCTTGCAAAGGCTAAAGGCAGAGGACCTCAACCCCCCAACCTCATGCAAGGATGCCTGCTTTGGCCCCAAATACCAACCCACCTTCCTGAGCACCCTCAGCTGCCCACACACCCAACAATGCCACAAAGCCACATTAACACTTCATCTTTAAGGTGTGCACTTTTGTTGAACTCGTCTCAAGTCAGTGTACAGGTAAGCCCTGGCTGCCTCCACACCTCAGCCCACTCCTAGGGAGACCAAAAGCAAATGCATGAGAATTAGATCAGGGTTGTCTTTCTCAGGTTTGAATAGACCCAAGGGATTTGGATTCCAAAGTAGGCCTCTGTGCCCAGTGTGGGGGAAAATGGCAACCACAGGTTTCCATGAAAATAACCTTTGCCAGACATTAAATAGTGTGTTTTCTCTGACTGACATGGCATGTCTTTAAGAAAAGCAGCAAAACAAAGTGATTTAGAGGTGAAGCTAAAGTTGCATAGTGTTCCTTAACCGCTATTCCTTTATTCTATATCTTGCTCAATTCTCCCAGTCTCTTTGGCACTGAGTTTTCTTTTCCTTCTTTCCTCCCCTCAGATCCCAGGGAAGTTTTTCTGATTAAGTAATTCCATTTCATGCTAGTGTTTAGTGGATGGGGCTAGGGAAGAAGAACTTTAAGAAAAGCGTGTCAGGAATAACTTTCAAAATAAGTGTTTTAATCAAAACTGGTATTTTAAGCTATGTCTAGTACATAGTAGATTCTCAATAAATATTTGTTTGAGGGATAAATGTAGGAAGAGAGGGACCATCATCATGGGTTATTAGAGGAGATGTTCTGGGACGGAAGAACTGTTTCTGTGTTTTTATTAGAGCAGGTTTTGTATAAACGTGCATTTAAATCTATTGGTCCTTTGTACAAGGTGATGTGGTTAAAGTTATAGTTCCCTCTCCTGCCTGCTTAGATCACAGTGACATACCTGCAGTCTATTTGGGTTAGTATGGCAGTGTGATCTTCCAGATTTCCTATCCTTAATTACTTACAGATCTTGTTTTCTTAGATGTTGTTTGTTTAATGTCCTGTTTCATGTCTTTGTAGTGGAATAAACCCTTCCCTTGGGTTCTAGACCTGACTCTGCCAATTGCTTGTCCTGTGGTCTTGGGTAAGTAACGTAATCTTTCTGAGCCTCAGTTCATTCATTCATGTAGTGGGCACAAGAAACCCTCTAAATCTTGACCTGCCTTTTTTTACGAGGTTGGTATGTGGCTTCATTATGAGGTAAAATGAAGTGATTAAAAATTAAAGTATTTTGCAAACAGTGTGTTTTTCAAAAATAAGGTATTATTGATTTCACGTAACAATCCCTAAGGTATACATAGCTCTATTCAAAGAAGAAGTTCCTTGGCTCTCTGTAGAGGACATATGCAACCTCCATCCCCACCCCTCTCCCATTCTCTACAAAGTAAAATAAAACTACCGTGCTGACGGGTGGGAACATAGTGCATCTTGATAATTTCCTTTGGAAATTTTCAGTGAGAGAATTTAGATAAGAAAATATTCCAATTGTCATTAGTTCCAAATTTCATTAGAAGTATCTATTGTTTTTTTCTTTATACCTTTTTCTGTTTTACTCTTTCCTTTACATTCTGTTCTCTTTTCCATTTGCTAAGTCTGCTGTTTGTCCCCACCCCCACTCCCACTTCACCTCCAAACTGGGTTCTCAGCACTAAGATTACCAGGCATGCTGTGCTCACATCAGTCACATGAGGGCCCAGTCAAGCAGAAGAGTGGAGAGGGAAGGGAGAGCCTGTTGGGAGATTGAAAATGGAGATGCAGGCTGGTTGGAAGCATACTCCAGATTATTACCTGGGCACCTTTCATCACAGTTTCAGGGTTCCTCGATGCATCAGGAATAAACCTTTATCAGAAGAGCATATAATCTTAAACCTGATTAAATTCAACTCTAAAAGCCATAAATAATTTTCTAAGTCCCCAGAATCTCCACAGAGGATATTTTAATTCTCCTGCGTCTCTGGTTATGATTGGGATAAGTTACCAACTTAATACCTATATATTTTTTTCAAATTCTCATACAAGCAATGGAATTTTGCAATCCAAAGAAACTGAGTTTTAAACACACAGAAAATAATTGGAAATATATTTAAAGCATAATAATCAGATCATTAGTGTGAGAGATTCTGTTTAACATAATCAAATGTCTCTCTGAAAATATTAGTATGATACATGTTTTTCAAAAATACTTTTATGAAGGGGACTCTTAGAGTCTGCAATAGAAAAGTATGCTGACTAGAAATTTGGGAATTTCTAGCTGGTGCCCAGAAGAAAATGATAATTTATATAATTATATCAGTAGTTAGTGAATGGTCTAATATCACCTGCAAACCTTCACTGTAGCCACCTCTCACTCTTTTCCTCTCTTCATCTCTGTCTCTCTCTCCATACCCACACTTCTATTATTTATGTGTTCTTTGATTCAGGACAGGTTACAGAAACTGACGTTCAGTGTTCATAAAAAGAATCAACTGAAAGGAAACTAGAGATCATACAAAAGGAAGAAATTTAACAGCCAAGCCTGTGGGAATCAGGGTAGATCTGGGAACCTCAACAGCAGGAATTAAAATACTTTCTGGGGCCTTACAGTTAAAAGACTCAGTAACTAACAATCCTAGATTCTCTGTTCCTCATTTAAAAATTGTAAGTGAGATAGATAGATAATAGCATGGATAAGAATAAGTGAATTTGAATGGTCCTGCTTGGGTTAGCTACTACCTCTGGGCCAGTCCTCCCTGACTGGAAGAAGAGATAGGTCACATAGTTTCTGGAAACCCATGCCTGTAAATCTATGAGGGGGCAAATTGGCTGAGAAAGAGTACACTGTGGAATATTTCCATACATCCATCTCTGACTGTTTCAATTTGTATTACATATTCTTACTATTGGTAGGGTTTGAAATGCAAGCAGTAATCACACAGATAACTGAGCTTGAACTTATATACCTTTAAAAAAACAAAAAAAAGGTTAGGGAAAATCTCTAAACCTGGAGATGGCAGACACTAGATTTTTACTGTCTTCCAGAAGCTTAATTCTGTAAGGTACCACCTGACTAAGAGGATCTCTAGCTGTCATATACTCTTGCTCATTTGGCATGAAATAGTTTTGTTCTTCTTCTTCTTTTTTTTTTTTTTTTTTTTATTTGTAAGATCACTTTCTGTAAAACGATTGGGCAATAATTGGTATAAAATAGCTCCATTCAATTTATATCAGAGAAATGCTACTCCTTGACATTAGTCATCTCATTTTGCATGTTCTTGAATTAATTCCAGCAATCATCACCATATTTATCTATTTTTAGCAAATTGGCACTTTCTAAAATTTTGAGCTGTTGTCTCCATATGCACCAGTTTGCTCTAAATGTAGAATGTTGGTAATTAGCCTTACATCCATTATTTGTAATCTCAGTCCCAATAACTATTTAAAATGCTGTTTTTAAATGAAAACTGGAAAAAACCCTAATATCTTCCCATTAATAACTACATAAAAGAGTCAGATGAGGTAAAGAAAAAAAAATAAATAAATGGAATGCTCGTCAAAGGCCAAGCAAACACAAGAATTGGCTGCTTTTAAAGTGGATTTAGAATTTCTTAGTCCCCGTAACTAGCTGAGGAAACGGCTTGAGTAGAAGCTCTTAGGATGCACATCTTTTGCCCATTCTTACTTTGTCTTGGTTCAGAAACCTGTTTTCCTGCTTTGAGTATAAGCTGAGAATTAAAAGTTCCTCTTAATGACCAAACTAGATCTTAATGACAGCTGCTTCCGAAGACTGTATTCTGTAGTTCTACTCAAATTCCTCCATTATTTACAGGAAGGAAGAAAGAGTTCTCTTTAAAAGAAGCTCCCAGTGTCTAAGTAGTTGGATGGCAGTGAGATGTCTAGGCACATGTTGCATTAGGGTGGCTCACTTTGGTTATCCAGACTCTTCTCAGGGTTCTAATGAGGGAAGAGGAATAGGCATTAGGTGTATTTTGGGTGCCCATTACATTTCAAAGTTCTCTCTTTTAATCAATGAAGAAAAGAAATACTTTATTTGAGAAATGGGAAGGATTAATGATCCATTGCAAAACTCCCTCCATTACATCTTCATCTGGACATTTGAAGAGGGTTCCCCCCCAAATTTTATTGCATTAATATTTCTAAAATATTTTGAGAATTTCAAAAAGAAGGGGAGAATGACAATGATCACTCAAAAGTTCACAATCTTTCTTTAGTTAAATCTGAGTTGGGGACTTGATTTATTCAAACATCCTTTTTTTCTAAGAGCATTGTTTGAAGTTTTTCCTTAACTTTCAAAGATTTGTGTAACCTCAGTGAAATAGAGGGAAATGTTTTCTTCATCATCTGGAAAACCTCCTCTGGAGCATTCAGGTTGGTATTGCGAATTCATTTGACTAAGCCTTTCATACAAATCTTAATGCAGTGTTCCTCAGGGCTTGGATTGCCTTTGCTTGAAAGATACAAGGTGTTGGTTTTTTAATAACTCAGCCAGACTTATGTTTCCATATTATTGAACAATTATTTGGAGAGTTATATGGGAAATTTAAGGACAAGCACGCCTGTAATCTCAGCAGCTAGGGAGGCTGAGGCAGTTCGCAGGTTCAAAGTCAGCCTCAGCAACTTAGCTGAGACCCTGTCTCAAAATAAAAAATAAAAAGAGCTGGGGTTGTGGCTCAGTGGTTAAGTGCCCAGTACTCCCACCCCTGTCCCCATCCCCGCCAAAAGAAGAAAACCTAAGGAAAGACTTAAGTTTCTTGTACATTCTTTCCTCCATCCAGAACTTCATACCTCACACCTCTTTAGTGAAACCAGCAGAGAGGAGAAATTGAGGTCTTCTCTAACTGAAAAAGGGAGGAGGTGGCTACAGATATAAAATAAAATCATTCAGTTTGGAATTGGGCCATAACCCTCTAGTAAAAACTGTCATGGGAACATTAATGACCACAAATGGCTCAGACCTCACTTCTGAACACCATCTGGAAAACAAAATATGCCCAAGAGAAATAGTATTCAGAAAAAAAAAAATCAAGAAATTTGGGTGCTCATGTACTTAAATATACTTAACTGTAATTAGAACAAATTCAATTTTTATCCTCATTTAGTGGGAAGAAATTATTGATTCTTGGCCAAAAAGAGCAATGCCAATTTTGTTGTCACAGCTATTGTTTCATTTTAAGCTAAGTAATATCTTTCAGCAATTAAGAGTTTTTCTGCAAGCCTCTACTATTTTACTACATTGACAGTCCAGTGTCATTGGAAACTGACTTTTTTTTGTGTACATGATTGAGTTTATTTTATAAACGTGTCTTACAAAAATTATTACTTTTAATCATTTTGGGTGTATAGTATACATCTATCAGTAAAAACAAAAGGAAAATCAGTAGAAAATCAACTTTCCCATTGTTCAAGTTTTCCAGATGTTAAAAATGTTATTTTTTTCTATTCTTTATTGTCATCTCAGAAAATTTCATGCTAATATCTTCCTTGTAGATTAGATCTGACTTCCATACTCTTTACAATATCTTTTAGATCTAATAGTACATTCCCAGTTTCCCAGCTTTTAACACAGAAATAACTGATTATTTTTCTTTCTCTTATTAAGGCAACAATATCAGTTACCATATTCTGTTTCTATTTATTTATTTATTTATTTATTTATTTATTTATTTATTTAGTGCTGGGATTGAACCCAAGGTCTCTAGCATGGCAGGTAAATGCTCTATCACTGAGCTCCATCCCCAGCTCCTTTGCAATGTCTTCTATACACATCTTTTCTATCTTCTGTAAACCTTTCTTAGTCAATATTTCAGAAGAGAACTGGCCCCAAAGCCCCTACAATACTGATGCATAATTATCCATGACTAGTTAACCCTTCTCTGGTAAATCTAGATTGATAATATTTATATACCATTCTTGGAAGAAGAGAATATTGTCATTCACTTTTTGTGTTCTGTGATTCAGATGAGAAACCCCAGATGAAAATGTTGTTAGTAACCCAAATTCCCTGTTTTCAATATCAACTCTACATGCTGCCTCTTGATTAATCTAATATTTAATTTGCCCTTTTCCCAAAATTTCAAGGGTTTTTGTTTTGTTTTGTTTTGTTTTGTTTTGTTTTTGTCTACAGAGTTAATTTGAACTTGCACATTCATGATTGTTTTTCTAGGTTACCAATACTCTATTTTAACTTTCTTTCCTACTGGGTCTGGCCTTGATTAGCCTGTGAATTCAAGCAAATTTAGTCTCTATGGGTTATCCTTTCCTTTTATTCAAAACAAAAGTATTGAACAAAATTATCTCTAAGGTTTCCAGCTTGTAACATAACACATTCTATAAAAAAAGTCATCTCTTTGTTTTTGGGCATTCTGCCCCAGGCAGGCTTAGTAGGGATTTAAGTATGACTTTTCCTATAGCTCTGTTCATTGTCATTCTCATTTCCTTGGAAAGTCCTTTTATTTTTAGCACAATCCCACCCAAACCAATATGCCTGAGTCAAGAGCTGCCTCATTCATGAAGACTTTCTTGATTGCGGTGGTGCTTTGTGACCTCTTCCCGTCTTAGATCTTCTGTAGCATGTACTCCCTGTCCCCTTCCCTTGCCATTCATCAGTTGTGTTTATTTGTACTTGATTCCCACAACTAGTTTGCAAATTCTTTGAAGGTAAGGTGTCCAGTACAGTGTCTGCCTCAAGAAACATTGATTGAAATATTGATTGATGTCTACTCTGTGATGACTTCTGTATTAGACTCTGAGGGATTATATGAGACAAGAGAAGGCTCAGTAAACTCTCAGAAAGACAAGTGGAACTGTCTCACTTGACTTCTCTAGAACATTTGGTGTCATTAAAGATGGCTTCCCTCTTGAATTTATTTATTTATTTTTTGATGTTCATACCACCTATTTCTGTTGGATTGTTCATCTTAAATTGTAGGTTGCATACTCTCTCTCAATCCCAATTTGGCTTCATTTATTTCTGCCAATCTTAGGAAATAGGTGTTACTAAGGCTTTTGCCATTATTCTCATGTTTGTAATGAGCAGTCTCCATGAATAATCTAATCCATGGCCACAACTCTCACATGGAATATTAGGTCTCAAATTTTATAGGTTCTCCAACCAAATCTACTTTCTGGGCTCTGGAGTTTTATATAAACTATCCTCTGGAAATCTCTTCTGATGACCCACAGTAACCCCAATCTCAACATGTCCTAAACAGAAGTCATGATTTCATATTCCCAGATCTCTTCTTCTTATACTGTCATCTAATTCAGAAATAGAACACTGAACTCATTTCCCATGTCTTCCTTATGTCATTAGATGCTACTACTTTCCCCCTAGTTGCTATAAGATAAAATATAAACCCCAAACTTTTCATTTCTCCTTTTCCCTCACCATTCTTCTTTTCTAGTCATCTGTAATGTAATCTAATGTCATGGAAATGCATGTGATAGGCTCCCCTTTAGTATCCCTTCTTCTACCTTTAACCTCTTAAAAATCATTTTGCCCTCTGGAGCCAGAGCAATTTTTTTTTTAAGTGTCTATAATCTTGTGTCTCCTCCTATTTAAAAATGTCTAATGGCTTTCCATTTCACTTAGAAACAAAACCAAACTCATAATTACCAAGGCCTGTAAATTCCTACATGATCTAAGCCTTGCATCTTCTGACTTCTTGAAACCATACCCCTCTTGGTCACTCAATGTCCTGGCCTTTTTAGTTTATAAAACATGTCAAGCATATTTCCTGAGCACAGAATCCTCTTTCTCTAGCTCTTTACTTGAAAAGCTTACCCATCTCAGCAGTGTCCAAGCTACTTCCTGACACAACACACTTGTTAAAAAATTTTCTTTGTTGGACAGTTTACAATCTGATTAAAACAAAACAAAACAAAACATTTGTTAATCTGTTCCCTGCCTCCCTCTTCCAACTTCAAAGCCCATCCCTCTTCACGCCCTATTATAATTGTATTGCTTCATAGAATGAACCACATTATTTCATGCTTTCTTTCTAAATGCTGTTCATTTTACCTGATTACAGTCTTTCCTGCAATCCTTTTCTGCATATTTCCAGTTGTTTCCATGATGTGTCTGCAGTTGTTTTCTTCTTTGTGCCATCACTGTGTCTCATACAGACTCTAGTATAAGTATTCCTATATGTGTGTATCTACTTTAGGGTAGAAGTCATGGTTCACTTGCTGCCTACATGCAGTTCCCATTTGGTGACTGGCATACTATAGGCTGTCATTAAATAGTGGAATAAATGGAGCTTACACAAATGAACACACATCAGTGTCCAGTAAGTAGTATGTGATAGCAAAATTTGGTTAGGACTAAGGCAAAGGTTGCTCAACTCGCACAGACCAATCATAGAAAGTGCCCATTTCTGGCACGTAATGGGCCACCTAATAGCTATCTCACACAGAGCTAAGACCACACAGACTTGGATTTCACCCAAGTGTGCCAGCTGGTTGTTTCAACAAATAACAGCCACCATTTTGTAGAATGATACTTTATCATGGTCAGGAAGATCGCCATACTTGACACTATAAAGCACTAACTACCTGGGCTCAAGATAAGTAGTCACTTTAAAATATGCAGCATTGTCTTCATAGCCTATTTTTCTGCCTCCTGAGCCAGGTAGTGGACATCTACCCCTTTCCTCACATTTAAAACTGTTATTATTTTTTGTACTACTCTCTTGGGAATTCTGGTACAGTTTCCTCCTTATTAATGGTGCAGTTGCTGGTACACTGTGTCTTGATGTTCATGCTTTAATTTCTAGTTAGGAAAATTACATGCAATAATGTTCAGTTGTTGCTTTTCCTGACCCTTTATACTAAGGAGGCACCCTGTGTCTGCTGTTGTACTTATCTCCAAACTGATAATAAGAGGAAAAGATACTAGTAGATTTTCTATAGCCATAGAGCAAGTGGCCAGGAAATCAATGATCTGTCAACATTTACCCTATATCTCTTACACACAGTGATGTGATTCCTGGGAAGTGGAGCTGAGAAGGAATTTGGCTCTCCTTTGGAATTCTAGTGAGGGAGAAATATCCTAATTGAATTTGCTTTCTTTGTAAGAATAGTTATGAGTATCAAAAAGGGGAAAGAATGATCTATGATCATTAGGTAGCTAGGTCCTATTGAACTAAAGCATTAAATATACTTTTTGTTTGTTTGTTTTTTGGACTGGATGGGAAACATACATTATTTTTTATTTATTTCTTTCAAGAAATTATAGTGTAAGCTTCAAACTGGTAACGTGCAAAACAAACTTTGGAAAAACACATTTCATTTTTAGATTGTGATAGTGCTCGGTCCAAAATCAAATTTGGGAAGTCCCCAAAGAATATGATTTTCCTGTTTAGGGATCAGATGATCATAAGGAAAGCAAAATGAAGCAGACTTCAGCTAAAAAAAATGTGAGTCATTTTTCTCAGTTGTACATTTATTTTATTTTGGTAATTATGTGGGAGGTAGGAAAGATGCATGAGTAGTATGGGTTGTTGAGAAAGTAGATTAGAGAGGCAGGTAATTGACACTGGAGAAATTGGTTTCATGGATATGGTAGAACTTTGTAAGACACACCAGTCATGAAACAACCAGTTGCAGCCTTTTCAGAAGAAAGTCCGTTTTCCATCCCACTGATCTAGCCATACACTCTTTTGATTTCAGTTTTCACACTTTCTATGCATCTGTTTTCTTAGCAGAATCCTTCTAGAGAGTACAAAACCATTTTCACATCAAGACTCCGGACTCCTTGATTTACAACTATAGACAGTGCAGTGTCAGGCTACCATAAATTTTAAGTTGCCAATAACTACATGATCTTCCAGGAATGACCAACAAATCTGGGTTATTCTAATTAAAGCACATGGAAGCCAAATTTTCTGGAACTAAGAAGGGAGTTTCCTTCTGATTCCAGTGAAATGTCAACAAGTTAGGTGTATTTTGGTATAAGAATATCAGAGATTAGACCAGGGGATGACAGAATATTCTAGCCATTTTTCCTGCATATGAGCTGTTACTACCTCTTAATATTAAAAACAGTACTATTGTCAGGCGCTAGTGCATGCCTGTAATCCCAGAAGCTGGGGAGCCTGAGGCAAAAGGATCTTGAGTTCAAAGCCAGCCTCAGCAGAAGTGAAGCACTAAGCAACTCAGGGAGACCCTGTCTTTAAATAAAATATAAACTAGGGCTGGGGATGTGGCTCAGTGGTTGAGTGCCACTGAGTTCAATCTCTGGTACCCCTCAAAAAACAAAAAACCAGTACTATTTCCTGCACTGGAGATGCTTCTTACCTCCAATTTGCCAAACTATGGTCTAGCTTCAAAAATTTTGTTGAAATGTCACCTTTTTCATAAAATTACTCAGATATTTCCCCATTCCCTATTGTTCCATACTGTACTCACTATAGTAACCTCCCTTGAAACTTCCCCTCCCCATGTTATTTATGTGTTTTCTTTCTCTTTCTCTCCATATATATGTGTATGTGAATATATATACATAAATGTAAAACGTGTGTATATGCATATGTATACCTGTGATATTTTATATGTATTACCCTTTCGTGTTTTCTTAGAGATTGTGTAAGTTTCACTCCTAGGTTTTCTCTCCTCTTCTAGATGTCACAAGGCACTGTATAGTGCTTGTACATATTGAGTCTACTGTTAAACAACTACCTACCTTATTATTTTATTTCCCAGGGATAGGTTGTCATCCTCTTTGTCTGGATACATAATGATAATTATTATCATTGAGTGGTAGGAGATAAAAAGATTTTAGGGATTATCTAGGATTTTTGAAAACTTCTTTTTAGCTACATAAAGTCTTTGACCCAGATGAAACACTTCTCAGAATCCAAATATATCAAACGAATAAAAGATGCTGCTATGGCTAAAACAGACTTGATGTTCAGAAATCTGTCTAATCAGCTGTGTCTTTACTCCTCTGAGACTCTCTGATAAAGCCTGGGGAACAGTTTTTAAAACACTGATTTATATCTAATCCTTCATGGTGTGAATGTTGGGAAGTTCTGGGCACAAGGTCATTCGACTCAATGGCCAAACTGGAATTCTTTCCTGTATCTGTGCTACTCTTTTGGGAGTGGTGAAAGAATATCATGTTCTCAATTTCTGAATGTACACATTCTTAAATTTTCTAAATTTAAGTAGGCATCAATGAGCATGGTTCTTTTATATATATTAAGACTAGATGTTATTTTTTTCTTTTTCTCCTTTTGGCTCTTATCTTTGCTTTTTTTTTCCCTTTCTTTTTTTATTTATAATACTAGTATGTATTACAATTCATAATGCACAAATATAGCATCTTTTCTTATATTAGTCTTTTTCATCAAGACTAATTGCTGGAGAAAATGTTTTTCTCATAAAATATTATATAGAAATTATGTATTCATTCAACAAACATTAATCATCTACTATAAGCTAAGAACTATGTCAATTGCTGAAAATATAGAAATAATATTTTTTATTAATTTACTTGTTTTTTTATTTATTTACTTTAGTTGTACACAATGCAATGCATTTATGTTTACGTGGTGCTGAGGATCGAACCCGGGCCGCACAGGTGCTAGGCGAGTGCTCTGCCACTGAGCCACAACCCCAGCCCCAGAAATAATATTTTTAAAAAGAAACAATTTCTTCCCTAATGTAGATAGTAACATAGCATGGCAGACTATGTGTGTCACTTTAAAAGTCTATATTCTAGTGTGTGCTCTAAATAATTTTATTACTCTCAGGTGTTATTTTCCTAATTATTCAAGGTTTTATTTTTTTCCCCCAGGGTAGGAATAACACACTAGTGTTTCTTCTTGTATAAATGGAATATGCAATCAGCTTTGGAGGTTGGGGGTAACTTTTGTAAATAAGAAGACATTCACAGGTGTAAAACCTTAAACACCACAACTCCAAAGGATTTTAAGTGATTAAATATGTTAATACATGTTCAGTACCTAAAACTCTACCTGTCATGTAGTAAGTACTTCTTGTTAGCTATTATTTATTATTGATTCTGTTGATGGCCATGATGTTATGTGCATGTTAAATGAATCATGTATCTAAATCTCTTTTTATAGGAATTCTTAAAGGACTAATTTCTAGATTGGGAGTAGTATGTGTGTTTTTGCATATCTGTGTATATGTGTGCATAGTTATCTGAAGTTCAATGAAATGTTAACTGAGGAATAAAAATTTAATATGACTGACTTAAACTTCACATGCTCGATGCTCTCAACACTCTGTAGGGTTAATAGATATTGATTGTTGGAGTCTGGAATTTGGGTATAATTAGTATTTCTTACAGACATGGCACTACAGGAGAAATAGAAATTTGGTCCCGCATCAACTTAGAGCTGGAGAGGCTCATCACTTCCAGGGAGCTGGAACATGGGCATCTCAGGACCTAACTTGGCTGCTTTGAGTCTTCAAGGAATAATGCAAAGGCGCAATGGCAATTGCAAATTATCTTTAGTGGTTGTGGCATCTAGTCCATGGACCCCTATCCTAACCAGTTAGGGGGCTCTCTTTGATGGTTTCCTGGGCCCAAATTTCCTTGGTTCCTGACTGTGTCCTTCTCATCAATGATGAGAATTCAGACATTATCCTAATTCAAGCTAGGTTCTACTGCCTGCACTTAATAATCTTACTAATACAATCCTATATTAAAAAATCAAACCCAAGGTACTAACATTTCTTGCTTGGATTATTGCCATTGACTGGGGGATACTGCACTTGTGTTTCCTCTGCTAGAAATGCTTTGTTTGTAGCATATGCTCATGACTAGCTCCCTTACCTGTTCAGGTATTTATTCAAATCTCACCTGGTCAAATTTCATCAAGAAGATCTCTCAATACCCTGTATAAAACAGCTCTTTACACCTTCAGTTCCTGTATGTCCCATTTAATTCTCTTTCATTTCTGGCCCTTGTATCTACTTTAGACACTTATTTTTTATAATCTTTCCACATTTTGGCATGTAAACTTCATGGGGGCTTCATATAACTCTATTAATGACTTACATTTCTCAGAACTTAGTACAGTGCCTGTTACGTATCAGCTGCTCAATAAATATTTATTAAAATATTGAATGCATACACTTAAATTCTGTTTAGAAGTAATAGGAACAAGCCAAAAATATGCTGAGCTTGTGAGTCCATTCCATCTTTCCCCATGTCTATTCTGATGCCTGTCCTTTGATCTTGACCAGCAGCATCTCATATATTTCTTTCAGTCTCGCTGTCAGTCTAAGATATGTGATGCACTGGGTTTCCAAAGAGTAATGGAAGGGGAAGGTTGTCCTGCCTTCCACTATAAAATGCTTATTTATTTCTCCTTTTTACATTTTAATTGTTTAAATATTCGGGGAGGATTTTCCTGCTGTGGCAAATTTATACTCATTAAATTGTCAAATGTGACTGTATTATTTATTTATTTATTGCAAGCACTCCTGGGGAAATGCTTGCTTTTGCCACTGGCACCATCTGGCTTTGACTGATTATTGCATTTTACCTGATAGTCTTTGGACAGGACTATCAGGGTGATAAATGGGTGAGAAGGAGGGGAGTTCAAACACTGGTTGAGAAAGGATAACAAACCTGTAGCCATAAGTCAGACACTATGAGGCATTCTAAGCCCTGAATAAGATAGAACATCCAATCCATGTCTTATTTGCATTCCAGGTTAATCTTCAAAGAGTCGACATGGCAAAAAACATTCCAAGATAAAACTAGCAAGATCTTCTAGAAAAGATTTAGGCCTCAAAGCTAAAAGAAAAATCCTTTATGGTTACTGAATATGCCGTCGTTCCATGCAGTTGTGGCTGTGCATAGTATTCAGCATTTTTCTTAGCATCAGTGATTTATACATGGAGATTAAACAAACAAATAAATACAAACCCAACCCTTCAGACCAGTTTAAGACAGTCTAAGAGAAAATTTGATTTGTGGGAACCAAAGGATAAAAGAAATGATGGCAAGTAGCGCTAAGTCAGGCACCAGATCCTGTGGATGTCACCCAAGCTCACATCAAAGCCCCGTCTCCACCAGAGGCTTTATTTCAGACAGAAGTCAGGCTTCAGGGTTTCTTAACATATCTGATTCTAGTGAAGAGTCTAGTTCAGGTAAGAAGGCTAAAGAAACATTCAATCTTTCATCCTTTCCCAGAGAGAGCCATCTTTCAAGTATATGTATGGTTGGCCCCAGTGTTATCTTGGTTTATCAATAGATCACCTATCACTTTCACAGTATCTCTGAATTAGCGATGATTTTTAGAAGTCAGCTAGCCTATGAATTACTCATTTATTCATTAGGGAATATTTATTTAGTGACTACTACAAGGGAGTTAGATTAAAAACATGGACCAGACATACTCTTTCCACCTGCAGGCTACATTCATTCCTCATTATGACATCTTTTTAAAAAAATATTTTTTAGTTGTAGTTGGACACAATACCTTTATTTTATTTACTTATTTTTATGTGGTGCTGAGGATCGAACCCAGGGCTGCACACGTGGTAGGTGAGCACTCTACTGCTGAGCTACAACCCCAGCCCTTTATGACATCTTTGTTAGGTTGAAGTTCAGTCTTTGATGCAGGATCTTCAATATTTTGTGTGTTCTTCTGTTCATCTACTACAGCATTTCACTTAAAGGATTAGTGAGGCCCAGCCAAATTGTGCTTATTTCTTATTCAAAATGTCAAATAGAATCAGAGTAGAAGTGCTAAACAGTTAATTTGGTGAACTCTGAAACAGCTTTCTCTTCTTCACCCACCCTTTTTTTTTTTTTTTCTTTTCTACCCACCCCTTGTTTTTCTTTTCTTTCTTTCTCTTACAGTACTGGAGATTGAATCCAGGGGTACTCTACCACTGAACGACATCCCCAGTCATTTTTATTTATTTATTTATTTATTTTTAACTTTTTTAAATTTATTTTTTATTCTAAGTTGTTAGAAATGACAGCAGAATGTATTACATTTCATATTGTAGAGCACATTTTTACATATCTCTGGTTGTATACAAAGTATATTCAACCATTCGTGACTTCATACATGCACTTAGGGTAATGATATCCATCTCATTCTACCATCTTTTTCTTTTTTTCTTCACCCTTTTGCCCCCGCCCTTCCCCTCCCTTCCCATTGGCCATTCTAGTGTTCCTCTAATCCTCCTATGCTCCCCATCCCAACCCCATTGTGAATTAGCCTCCTTATATCAGAGAAAACATTTGGCATTTGGCTTTTTGGGATTCTAACTTCACTTAGCATTATATTCTCTAACTTCATCCATTTACCTGCGAATACCATGATTTTATTCTCTCTTATTGCTGAGTAATACTCCATTGTGTGTGTGTATATATATATATATATATATATATATATATATATATATATATATATAATAACAATCACATTTTCTTTGAGACAGGGTCTTGTTAAACTGCTGAATCTGGCCTGGAACTTGGATCCTCCTGCCTCAAGTGTGCACTTCCATGCCTGCTTATCTTGTGGTTTTTGACCTTTCTCAAACTTCACTGTACCTGATCATTCTCCATGCTTATGCAGAGATAGGACTTAAATACCAAATTTGGATATTTGTAACTCAATAAATATCAGACTATTAATGCCACAAAAATATCCCCAAATCTCAATATATTTCAAGATAATTTTCCTTGCTATTAAGTGAAGCCTCATCAATTCACTTTAGTTTCATTTGTATAGAAAAGTTCAAACTTTAGAATAAATCCAAATGGTTTAAAACAAAATTCCTACATTTGTAAAATGCTTAGGAATATCTCAAGGAAAATATTTCTGGAAGCTTTTCAGCATTGATCTTAGCAATACTTAAGGTATTATGAAGTGTCACAAAATAAAAAAATAAAATGTCATGTAAACATGAAAAATGCAAATTATAAAATTTTAGGGATCTTTGAGATTTCTAGTTTGGGTCTAAGATAATGGTCAATTGTCATTTATCAGAACTTTGGTTTAGTGAAAATTCATAAAAATTTAAATATTATACCAACTTTCTAAAATTCAAAATATGTTACTAAAAACCAAAGCATATATTATCTCTCTTGATAAGATTATTCTTAAACCATGATCTAAGAGTCTCCTATTATTCTCTCACTGTCAGGATCCAGAAATTCAGTGCCAAGGGTAAGTCAGCCTTAGATAAACAGATTGTCTGGCCTAGGCCACCAATCTGTCCAACATTTGTGACCTATAAAGATTTTTCCTGCAAGCAGCTCTGCTTGTGTCAACTGTTTATATGCACAGTGGAAACTTCCAAAGCTGTCATTTCCCAGGTTTGTTTTGCTTATAAAACTAATTGCTACTACTATGCTAGGAAATTCATTTTGTTCTTCTTCCTCCTCCTCTTCTTCCTCATCCTCCTTCTCCTTTTTCTCCTTCTTCTCTTTCCTATTTATTGGATCTGATAAAGGCTTAAAAAATAGGTGCCTTTTGGTTAAGGATAAAAGCCACAGAAGAAGACCTCAAGATTATAACACTCAAGCTTTGAACTATTATACCTTGGTGATGTAGCAAGGACTCAAGGATGGTTGTTATAGATGGCCAAAGGAAGGGAAGCCCTACAGGATCCTGAATTAAACATAAACCCTCAGATAAACATTTGCCATTCCCTAAGTTAGTAGACTGTCATCTCTTGCAGAGAACACATAATTAGGATGGGCCCCAAGTGTAAGACCTCTCCATTGAGACTTGTTTGTAATTATATGTCAGGAACCCTCTTCTCACCTGTTTTATAAACTAAGTATCTTTCCCCAAGAACCTAAGTAGCCACTGTGTATTTCTTGAACCTCTATGATAGACTTAAGCCTATTAGGTGTTATGGGACATATTGTGATGGGAGTAGGTCACCATCACCATGGAGGGTGCTATGTGCTGAATGTTTATGTCCCCCAAACATTCATCTATTGAAATCCTAACCACAATGTGATGGTAATAAGGCCTTTGGATGCTGATTAAGTCATAAAAATGGAGTCTTCATGAATGGGCTTAGTGCCTGTATAACAAAGCCTCACAGAGTTGTCTTGCCCCTTCCACCGTATGAGAACACAAGAAGGCTCTGTCTGTGGGCCAGAAAACAGACCTTCAGCAGACACCAAATCTGCTGACACCATGGTCTTGGACATCCCAGTCTATAGAACTGTAAGAAATAACCTTTCTGTTGGTTTATAAGTTACCCAGTTTGTGGTGTTTTGTTATATCAGCACAAACTGACAGAGGGGAAAGATGGCTGGCATCTAGGAAATATGCACAAACTGAGAAATAAGATTCAAAAAAATAACAAAGCAAGGCTGTCTTTAATTAAAAGATACAGGAGCTGTGAGAGTCAGTGAGGACTCATTGGGGGAGGCAGAGGAACCTGAGGGCTCTAAAGATGAGGACACTAGTAGAGTGTTCAAAACAAGGAGAGAAGAGAGTGCACTTCAGTGGTATGGGATGCCAAGGAGAATGTTCATGGAGTCTTGAGGAGAGCATCTTGAAAATAGTGAAGAATGCTCGGTGGCAAGAACAAGGATGGAAATGGGTGTGTAGGATTGGGTATAGAAAAAAAAATTGTCTGATGTGATAAGAGATTTTTGCCTTTGGTAACTTTTGGCTAAGGGATGACATGATGAAAGATGCATTATGGTAGTTATGCAAGCAGGATTGTATGGAGAATATGAAATGAGGATGCACGAATGAGGAAACGAAACCTGGGAGTAGGATCTTCATAACTGGAACTTAAATGTGAAGCAAATTGGAAACCCTTTGAAGAAAAATGAATCATTTTCAGTACTTAGGGGATGTGAGGAAAAGTCTCTGTGAATATGTATGATCTGTGACTTTTCCAATTGCGCTGACCAATTGACATGTGCTACAGGTGGTCTGACAAGGTGACTCATAGAAGTCGTCCTTATTTTTAGTTAATTACTTAGGGCTCTTCCTCATATCTGCTCATTTTTCATTTTCATTTATTTGATTCTTAGATTGCTATTTCTATACCCTAACCTTATTTTCCGTTGCCGACTCCTTCAGGTATACCTATCAGATATCCCTCTTAACCTCTGAGGGTGGGAATCCTCTGCTCACTGCCTCTGCTCTCACTCTAGTTCTCTAACCTTGGACACCATGTCTAGCATTGAACTCCATTACCCCATCACAAACCCACTGAACACTCTTGAGTCAGGCCAGTCCCCCTAACTTGCTCTGTAATGGGTGGACAAATGAATATGATTCTAATATTTGTAGCTTAGATTTTGTCAAGTGGAAATATTATGGGTGGAATTGATAAAATTGAAAGGAAGAATTGATTTGATAAGGAAGACAATTGTTCAGATTTCCAGCATGGTCAATATGAGTGAAGCATCCAGAAAGGAATGCTTGATTAAAGGTTCAGAAGTGAAGGTAGGGAGGACAGGGTGCAAGTGACTCAGTGGGTCATGAGGACAGATTCATGGCTTCAGTTGAGGGAGACTTAGTGAAGAGAAGAGAAGGGCTTATTCTCCCTTCAATGGCAGAAAATATTTCATTAAAAGAAACAGAAGGAGCTGGGTGTGGTGGCACAAGCCTATAATCCCAGAGACTCTGGAGCCTGAGGTAGGAGTTAAAGGTCAGCCTTGGCAATTTAGGGAGACTTTGTCTCAAAAAAAAAAAAAAAAAAAAAAAAAAAAATGACCGGGAATAAAGTTTAGTGGCAAAGTGGCTCTGAGTTCAGTCCCCAGTCCAAGGAAAGAAAGAAGGGAGGAAATGAATAGTTAAGGAAAGAACGAGTACAGGGAATCAGAGAAGCACATTAGGAGAAAGCTTCAAATTAGAATGGTCAGTACTGTTAAATCAGAGTAATCAAGATGGATGAGAATGGAGAAGAGGCCATTGAATATAGGAACAAGGAGTCCATTGATAGCCTCTGAGTAGGCAATTTAGTGGAGTGGCAAGGATGAAAGCCACATTTTAGGGGTTTAGGAGATTGGGGTGGTAGGACTAGAGACAACTGGCATAGACCACTTCTCTGGAAATTTGTTGTTTGTTTAGATGCTGCTGCTATCGCAAAATATCACAGATTGAGGAATTTATAAAGAATAGAAATTTATTTCCCCCAGTTCTGGAGGCTGGGAATTCTAACATTAAGATGCCAGTAGATTTGGTGTCTCGTGAGGATTCACTCTTTCCAAGTTGGTACCTTGTTGCTATGTACTAATGTGGCAAAAGGGTAAAAAGGGACAAATTCACTCCCCCATACTTTTTATAAGAGCACTAATTCCATTCGTAAGCGCTGAACCCCATGGCTTACCCATCTCCTTAAGGCCCCTTCTCTCAATATAGTTACATCTGGGAATACTGCATTTTAACATTGAGTTTGGAGAGACACAAACTTTTGAGCCATAGCAGTATTAAATGGAGGAAAAGAAACTAGATGGTCTAAAAAAGGTTGCCCCTGAATAACCTCATCTTGAGAGTATGAAACCTGGCCCCAAGGTGCTTTGAGACTGAAGGAAAAGACAGACAGATCCAGATTGCAGGGAGCAATAATATACTGTTGACTTACTGGAAGACCAGGTGGATCCTCATGATTTGGGTAGGGAACTTATAAAGTGGTCAGAACAACAGTGACTTCATCCATGCTGGAGTGTGTCTGGTTGATCTTAAGCTGCTATCAGGCCTGTCAGGCTCATTTCTGGCACTAATGGAACTAGGGTTGGGATTGTAAAGCCATACCACTCTAAAGATTCTTTCATAGGATGCTGGGAATCAATCTGAGGCATGGTGTGTAGGGGTATACAGGAGCAATCATGGAGGTTACCACTCAAGATGGCTGCAGTCATGTCAAGCTGAATTTCTATAAGGGTGCTATTTTTCAAGCTATGGAGAAATCTGTGTTAAAGCCGAGGAACGAATAGCAGAGGGAAACCTGAACAAGGGGGAAGTCATTGTGACATCAAAGAAGGGACAGGTTCAAAGACTCCGATTTCAAGAGGGTTCCTTGTGGAGAAATTATACATAAGCTTGAAACAGAAAGGAAAAAGAGCACAAAGAGAACTGTGGTAGTTGGGGATGCTGTGTAATTCTGGGTGTCTTACTAAAATCCTGAACCTTATTATTATTTTTTTCAGTGAAGAGCTTTGATCAGCTGTTCAGAGTAAAAATGGGAAACAAAAATATTCAAGGGAGGGTACTAAATGACAAAAATGGGGTAAGCAGGACTTTCCCAACTGTTTTATGGATGCTTGACTTGGCATCATCGGGAGAAACTTTCAGAAATTATTTCTGGAGGACAGACAGCAGTTCTAAGCCCTCAGATCTTGCAAAGGTCCAGGAGTAATCAGAGTCCTGCTGAGAGGTGGAGCCATCTTGAAAGCACTTACTAATTTGGGAGCTTAAAAGGAAGCTCCATTGCCTCTCATCCTGTGGTCATTTTAATCTTCACATCCTTCATAATTACCTTCACTAGGTATATTTCCAAGGCAAAGAGTAAAACTTACCCCATTATGCACTGGTGTGGGCTCTTGGTTCTGTCCATTGTATCTGTATGAACATTAGAATATAACCAAAAAGAAAACCTCAATACGGATCATGTACACTCATGGCGTTCAGAGGATGAGGTAAACCATGTTTTTGTTTTGTTTTATTTTCCCTACTGAATTGCCTTTCAGTCTATTAAGAATTTATTTCAGATAGACACCTGGAATTCCATTCTCTCTCTGGGATCCACCTCCTTTTTTCTCTTCTTATCATCCCCATTTTCTCTTCCTCTGTCCCTCTCCCTTCCCAACCCCAAATCTGTCCTAGACATGAGATGTAATTTTTGTGGCTCTAGGCAGGGTGTGGGCTCTACCTTAGAGATCACCATTAGAACTTTCAGATATTCAGTTCCTAGAGTTTTCAAACGTGCACATAAATAGCCAGACTTGCTTGCTAACCTGACTTGTTGCATAACTTTGACACCTTATGATTTTTTAAAAGTCACTGATTTTAATCTAGTCTCACTCTTTATAAAGACTAAAGGGGAAAAAAGTGTGAGGAAGAAAGTAAAATTCAATCCTGCCACACTGGGATACCTTTTGTCATTTGCAACCCATATACAGGAGGCCCTCATTCAGGGAAGGAAGAGGAGACATTAGTGGTGGGGTTCTGGGAACTACAGCATGAGCTTCCTGTGAAGTTTCGTTCTCTCTCTCTCTCACGCGCGCACACACACACACACACACACACACACACACACATACAATCATGAACCGAGCTCTTATTTTATTTTGTTTGAAAAGTTACACTATTTCATTGATTGGTTGGTTAGTAGGTTAGCTGAGAACTTTTTTTGTTAAGAAAAAAATTTATCACCAGTTATCTAGGGTGAGAAGTTCAATGTCACAATATTGAGTTGAACCCTGCCATTAAGAGTAAACATTTTCAGCTGGGCATGGTGGCCCACTTCTATAATCCCAGCAACTCTGGAGGCTGAGGCAGGAGGATCACGAGTTCAAAGCCAGCCTTAGCAGATTAATGAGGCACTTAACGGCTCAGTGAGACCCCGTCTTAAAAATAAAATATAAAAAAGGGCTAAGGAGGGCTGGGATTGTGGCTCAGTAGTAGAGCGCTTGGTTCGATTCTCAGCACCACATACAAATAAATAAATAAAATTTAAAAATTCATCAACAACTAATTAAAATGTTTAAAAAGGGGGGTGGGGCTAAGGATGTGGCTCAGTGGTAAAGTGCCCTAGGTTCAATCCCCAGTAACAACAACAACAAAAAAGTAAACATTTTCTATACTCATTTCATATTACTTTTATTCTTTTTTCTCTCTACATTCCATTTTACTTAGCAACACAGAAACAAGGCTCTAATTCATCTGTTTTCTTCTCTGATAAACATCTGAAAGGAATATTGTAATTTCCTTCATTTTTATCTGACCTATGCTTTTCTTAAACACATGTAATCTATCCTTCCTTCCCTGCTACACTGTTCTAAATTGTTCTCTGAGGTCCCTAGTGGCCTCTTTATTTCCATTTCCAGAAAAACAGTTTTTCAGCTGTCACCTAACATTTTCACTTCTTGTACTCCTTTTCTTTTTGCTCCTATTCTGGCTTTTTCAATTCTTACTCTGTTTCATGAAGCTGACTTTCACACATCAACTTTCATCTTTTATTTTCTAAATATAAATATTTCCCAGAACAAGATCTTAGTCTTTCTGACCTTTTATTCCTAATTATCTTCATCAGAAATCTCATCCACCTTCTCACATTTTCATAAATACTCTCAACTTTATATTTCCTGTAGTAAGATGCTTCTAATTGCTTACTGGATGTGTACTTACATCTTACTGGATATATTTTCCCTTGCAAAGTGTTATAATTGAAACCAAATCCATAACCTTTCTCCAAAGCCCTGCTTTTCCTTTGAATTTCCCCTATTTCTCGAATTTCTTCTGGTTTCAGTGATGATTCTGTTTTAAAGTTCCAAGCCACATATTAACTGTATCATCCATTTAATTCCAAGTATAGGCCCTTGTGTTATTTAATTTTTTCACTTCATTTTTTAAATCCATATCTAAATGGTAATAATTCAGAGGGCAAGAACTGCATTTACTACATCTCTGTATTCCTGATTCCAGTCTAGTGTTCAATAAATGATTTTTATTAAGATCTTTCAACTAAGTTGCTAATCTTTTTGCATATACAGGTGTCACTACTAATTTTTGAAAGGGTTGACAGATTTAGATGAAAATTAGTAGGAAGATTTAACTTTGGTACAGACCACCATCTTGAGATAAAATGGTAGTTAATAAATTTGCTGATAATTTTTGAAATTTGTCATTAACAGTAGATTCTGCACAATGTTATGGAGCTTTACACAGAATGTGTTCTGCTATTCAAAACCTCTGAAAGAAGAACTACTAGCTAAAACATGTATGAGGCAAGCTGAAGGATCTTGAAGGAGTTGGTTAAGCAAGCAGCTAAATGAGAGCTAAGGTTGAGCTAAAACTCTTTGAGACCAGGTTTCTATAAATCATGTGGGAGAATACTGAGAATCAGGGAATATACTTGTTCTTATTTTTATTTTTAAACCAAACTTTGGGGTAGTTTTTACAGCTCTTAGAATTAAAGAGTTAGGAACTTGATGGGCTCTTCCAAACCTCTTGTTTAAAGATAAGCTCCTCCCTCCTAATCATGTATGCTAGATTTTTCCAACCTCACCTCTGGGCCTTATGTCTAAAGCCCCAGTTCTGTGCTGGCCCTAGAGTTTGGTAATTTCATCAAAATATAAATATCATATTAAGATTTGTCTTGTTCAGGTTTAATAGATTTTCTCAGGAGGAAAAAAAATAAAACAAACAAACAAACCCCCCAAAACAGATATTTCTAACTTTTCAATTACTTAGTATTTGAAAAATTAAAAATTAGCACCAGAGAATATTTTCTAAGATATATGAACAACACAAGAAGGAAATTTTGGTTTTCTTCTCTTTCCTTTACATTCTTCTTATTTTAAATCTACTGTATGTAGGCATTTATGCATGACTTCTGTGATAATTTTGCCTTTTGCTAAAGCTGGAAAACTCTGCTCAATTGATTGTCTTGGGCTTGAAGTTTTCTGCTTTGGTGTAAAATATTCCATCTTTCAAGCATTGTATTGTACTTAATTTAATTTATGGGTTGCCCCCTATATGTATAAAACAGAATTGGATGGTACTTAAGCAAGTCATATACTTGGCCATCTAGCCACCTATAGTAGATGAAATAGCAATGTACAAGTCTGTGTGGAAAGTTCTTCTCTGTGGAGAAAGACACTTAAGAAATACAAACTGTCTTATTGAAGTGCCCAACTCTACCCAGGAAGATTTGAGAACATGATGAGCAAACCCAGTACTATTGCAGCACTTCTCCTACAGTCTGTTTTGTAAAGCCCTGTTTTACTTTGAACACTATTCTGAGTCAAAAGAGCGCTTCAGCAAAATCTGCCTTCCTGGGGGCAAAACCAATCTCACACAGTCACACTTTCAGGAAGGCAGATACTGCTGAACATTGCCAGGACAAAAGATGCCTTTTTTTTCCCCCTCCAGCAAAAATTGCTCAGATTGCTTGAGAAAGAGACACAATATGATGTTTATCCCTGTTTACAGATGTTTAACCAGTGCCCCTTCAGAGGGTCATATGACTACAAACAACATCATGGTAATTATATCCATTGCTGCAAAGAACAGATGTGTAAATTGGTAGTTTCTTGGGGGAAAATAATACCAAGTCCACTTTCCAGAAATGTACACAGTGTGGTGCAGCTGTAACATTCTGTGTAGAGGTCCCTTCAGTGTCTATAATTGAATGTGCTTGCACTTAAAGAATATAGAAACTCTATAGGGCATGTAGCAGAAAAGTCCAGGGGCACCTAGAAAGTAGATGGTTTGATGTGTTCAAAATTTTCTGGTGATCTTGGATAAATCTCCGCATCCAAAGAAGGTGGTAAAATCTTCGATTCTAAAGTTTTGCAGGTAAGAAATATGTAGTAAATAGAAGATGGAACTAGGAACCTCTGATGCCCCATTATGCTTCTGAGACTGGTGATTCTTAGATATTAAACAAGACTTCAATGAAGCTAGATTATATCAAGCTGATCATACTTTTGGTGTGTGAACACCAGGATATTCCTAAACTTACCACAGAAAGGTCTGGAAGGATCAGAGTTCCTGAAAACTAGAATCCAACGGCTCCTATTTCAAAAGTCTGTGCTACTTTGGAGACAATAAAAATAATTAAGGGAAATAATTTATATTATTAATGAATTTATTGTACTATGGATATTTGCTTTCCCAAAGATGTATCTTTATATGATTATATGGTGATCAGTGTTAACTCTGAAAATCAAAACAAAACACCATCAATTAGCTTATTGTATTAGAATAGCTTATTGAACAGGGCTGTTATCACGAATATATATATCACTGAAAGTTTCACTGCCTTCTTTCTGTATAAATTTTCTTTTGCTCTTAAACAACATCACCTTCTGTGCAGAATATTATACAGCGATCCAGTGTGTGCCTAAATGATGAAATTTATTCTGAATCAGGGCTATCTGTACTTTCAGGTGTACTGAATCTGTTGAAGAACAAAATGTATCCTATAATTTACTAAATGTGATAAAACACTAAAAGTTAATTTGCATTTACATTACATATTGTAATATTCAATGGCATTATGCAAAACTCTGGAGTTTTGCTTCTGGGGCAGAGAAAACATAATCTGTTCTTTTCAGGCTATACTCTTCTTCAGCCTTTATGATCCCATACGAGCTACACAGAAGCACCAAATCATATCTCTATGATTGAAATGTAACAGAGGAGCAATCTAGTCGGCTAATCTGAATCTTTCAGGCCCAGAATGGAAGGATAATAAATTGAGACCTGCCAAATGCCTTAGGCTAAAGCATGCCTTTTGACACTAATGATCTAATTCAGTTATCTACTTTATCCCAAATTCAGTCTTCTCATTCTCTGTGGTCCTGAGGACTCAAGGGAAAACATAGGAGGTGATGAGGGCTAGTCCCAGCTATATTACTGATTGGTTCACACTCTAGGTCTGTTTCCATGGCTATGAAATAACATGATGTAATGGTCTTGTCTAGGTCTTGTTTCTATGTTCAGTAGGGCTATGTATGCTGGAATTTAGCATAGTTTCTTGGTCATTTGTGTGTAACAGCTGCCTCTGGGTATCCATGACTTTAAAGTCAGGAGGCAATGTGGCAAGAGTAGAAAATTCCGACTTACTCAATATAGACATTTTCAATAAAATCAAGAAAGCTACAAACAGGAGTGTGGCCTAGGCTACACTGTGGCGTAAGGACCACTTACTTATAACAAGCAGCCCACTAGGGCATCAATTAAAATACATTTTGGATGCTTTACACTCCTCTCCCTCAATCAGCATCAGTGGAGGAGGAGACCCAGGAATCTATTTTGTAACAATGGAAATATTATCTATCTTCTCCATTTCCAAAAAATAAAAGTGTTAGTATCTTAGTGGAACAACCTCTTAACAAATAGCTTCTTAGAATAAAGCAGTCCATTTCCCAGGTACAAATGGATTGTATTTCAAAACTAAATTGTTAAACTTGAAATGCAAAACTTTCCCCACACAACAGCAAAAAAATGGTGTTAAAATTTCTAGCTCTCTTTGATCCAAAATGTAGCAGAGATTCTGCACATTTGCCATGGAAACATAGGAATAAATAATGTTACTGGATTTTAAAGAGTATAGAGTCATTTCTTATATCTAATTTCATTTGATAACATATATATGTATCTATATCTAGATGTAGACATATCACACACGCATTTCTCTTTTGGGTTCTATAGGTACAGTGAGAATGAAAATTATAACAACAGTCTTGTTTATTAGGTGCCTTTGTGTCATAATGAGATTCTCAAAAGGAATGAAAAGAGGGATGGATTGAAAAGAAAATTTCCCATGTTGATTTGGCAACATGGAGAAGAAACATTATTGGGAGGGAAGGAAGAAAGGCAAGGAGAAAACAGAAATGAGGGTAACAGGTGAGCAGGTGATAAGTTGAAGTGTATGTTTAAGAGAGGTGAGTTATTCAGGTCTAGGGAGAAAAGCTTATTGGGTGTCTGTCACCCCCAGGGAGAAGAAAGGAATACTGGGTAAGAGATTTTAATGATCCATGGTTACCACCAGACTATGAAATTGACCTCAGGCCTCTTGGTTACTGGTCAGTTGTGGGGTAGGAGGAGAGAAGAATGTGCAAATCACTTGGCAGTTCATTCACCTCCTCCACAACTATTCATCGAGTGCCCTCTGTCCTTTGAACTGTGCTAGGGACAGATGCTAAAATGGCAAACCAGACAAAGTTTCTGCCCTCAATCAAGTTATATCTGAATGAGAAGCTAATAGGTCCCAGATATAAAATAAAGTCTTTAGTAGTTAATAGTATTCTTATGTAATGAGGTTCACAAGTTGTTCTTTGGTTTACTTGTCTAAAGGCCAAATCCAGGCAAAACCAAAAGACAGCCCCAGTAGTTGTTTTTTTTCTCCATTAGCTGACCATACCTTGATATCTCAACCTGGCTGGCACGCCTCACAGACTCCTCTTCTCTCCTGCCTCTTGGTCTTCCATGATCTAGTCTGCAGTCTTCTCTCAAATGAAAACACACTTGCTTTTGCCCTCTGTCTTCAAATTGTTCACTTTAACCCAAAAGAGATGTGACTAAATTCCTCACCACTGGCATTTCATGTTTCTCCTTCTTATTATTTTTTCTTTTCCACAATGTTGCAGTCTGTTTTAACCTTTGGTGGGTGGTATTGTACACCTCTAGTCATGGGAGAAGAGATGTCTCCAAAGAGTCCAGTGAGTTTCTGAAGAGAAGGGGTAAGTCAACTCAGGACTAGCAGGGTTCTTGGGATACTTGAGGTAAAAGAATTTCAGCACACACCAGATGCACAGAAGTTTATAAATATTCAAGGGAGAATGGGGTCAATCTCTCTCTGTCTCTGGGGGTTAAGTAAGGTATGCATTCAAAGGAGAATGTGGGCCATCTTAAGAGTGAGAGTCCTGGGTTTGGGGTTCCTGGCTCTTCTTTTAAAGGAAACTTTATAAGGGGTGGGTATGGAAAGGAATGTATGAATGATATCTGTCCTGTGATCCCAAACCTGTTTTTGGTGGTCTGGTTAGTCTCTAGATCCTTAGGCTGATGTGCTCCTCATTATTTGATTGGTAGTGCTGAAAAGTCCCCTAAGTTACAGGGTCTCAAGATATCATATCTCTCTTGACTTAAATTGATTTATTGGGAGGTTAAGTAACAGTACACAGGTAGATTTATGCCTGGAAGGCAGACAGGCTTAGGGGGTGATAGATCTAGAAAAGTATGCAAAACTTCTGAATTCAAATTTATTTTCTTGTCCTTTATGTCTCATTTTTACCTATGTCTTCCATCTTACCTCACGTTGACATTTTTCTCTCACGGTCTTAGAAAAGCCTTGGATACTCAACAAAATGTAATTATAAACTAAATGCACTGCCTGCAGCTTCAGATTCAGGGACACCCTGAAGTCCATCCTTACACTCCAGTCTTAGAAACTTATATAATTTAAAACAACTGACACAAATCGTGGGAGTTTGGGGAAAACAACACGATGGGAAGCAGAGGATAAGATTTAAGCAAACCTTCTTCTTTTTTCCTAAGCAGGGCTAGTTTTGACTGGTCCCTCTCCCCACTGTTTGCGCTCTTGTACGCCCCACCTGACTTCCTGATCCCCCTGCCCCAACCCCAGCATTTTTGACTTCTGTTTTAGTCCAGCTGCCCCTCTCCGTTTTCTGTCTCTTTCACAATCGCTCCGGCCCCTCTTCCCGGTGATCTCATCCCTTTGTTTCTCCTCCGCTACTCTCGGCGCCCCCACCTCCGGCTAGCCGGCGAGCTGCAGGAGCTGCGGGCGTGGCCTGGGCGGCTGGGACCTTAGGGACCGTGGGGCGTGGCACGCACTGCGCGTCGGGTGGGCGCTCCACTCGCTGCGTCCACTTCCTCCCCGAGGCAGCGACCCGAGACTAGCCTTCAGCAGAGCCCCTCCTCCAACTCGTCAAGCGCTGGGGGCGGTCTCTTGTTCTTCCGGAGCAACGGGGAGTTTGGTTTTATTTTCACAACCCCCACAAACTCTAGTTTGGTAGATAATTGCTTCTTCCCGTTGGTTGGAGAACAAAAGCATCAGTCCATGCCCCAAGCCGTCCCGTGGTAGAAGAGCAGCAAGAGACAAGGCGCAGGGCCCCTACCTTGGTCCTTCTTTAGTCGGTTCATCTGCACCGCCCGCCTGCATCAGCCGCAGCCTGCTTCCGCCAAATGAGACCTGGGCGGTGTCAAGGTTACACAGTGGGTAGGAAAAAAGAGAGAAGCTGGGTCACTTCAAGTTGGCTTGTCTCTCCAATTTTTCCTTGCCTTGGAGGCTGCAAAGTGCACATTAGCATTCCTGGGCTGGGGCCGTTTGCCTCATTTCTCAGCGCGGCGAGATCAGAGCAGCGGGCAGGAAGGTTTCGTTATGTCAGCAGAAGCAGATCTTTGAAAAATAAACAGGAATACCTTGTCTTTAGAAAGAAAACCAGCTAAGGAGTCAAGGCTAGAGGCTCCATTTGGAAAACGATGATCTTCGTACTTATTAGTTTAGGTTTTCTAGGCTTCTTCATTTGAGAATTCTGTTCCCCATTATGAAATGCAGGCTCTATAGACAATTTCAAACAACTTTCTTTTTTTCGGGAGGGCAGTAAATGAAGCAGGTGGGAAGAAGTGCGATGACTCTACATGTAACCAAATTTAGACTTGGTGTGAGATTTCTGCTTAGTCTGGAAACGCGTGGCACCAGCATGCATTTGTTCATTCACTCAGTAATATGAATGAGCATTGAACACTCACAATGTGATGGGCTGTAATGACTTCAGGTCCATGTGAGAAGGAAGCCAAAAGGAAGAAATAAGAGCCAAGATGTCAGGCAGCCAGCTTCAGTGGATTCTCAGTCCTGGATGCTGGTGACTTGCAAGGGGATCTGGGGTCACTAAGGAGCTGTAGAGCTAGACAATACTGCATTTGCCAGGTATGAGTGTAGAAAGCTGATGGGAGTTAGAAGTATCTTTCCCTGTTTTCTTGCTGAAATAGGTTAAAAGCGATTGTGGCAGAAGATAACAGTGATTTGTATATCTTATTTACTTATTTAGCAGTTTCTCTTTCCCTCTCCAACTAGAACAGTGGATTTCATTCAAATCTTCCACACAGACTGACAGAGTGCTTTACAAATTGTCAAGTATGGCATTCCTTTAGAATCCTTCACTCTTTCATCATAGAGGCTTAGGGGCAAGTGTCGGTTTTTACTGAATAATGATTCATGCAATCCTGCATTTGGAGAGGGTTGGATTTAGGTGTCTAAAGGATAGTAATGTCTTTCTGATGAGATGGGTCATTTGCCAGTCATAGGAGCATGAAAATAGATACCGCGGGAGAAAACTCAGAGGCAGACTGGAAATGAAAAAGTTCTTTTATTCTTCTTTCTTTTAACTTCTCTCTCCAGCTCCAACAACCTCTCCAACTTCAACACCAACCACCCCTCTAACTAACCTCACCCGGTTAAATACATTTTGCCTTAACAAGGACAAGTGCTAACAGCTCGAGCTTACAGATGTGTCACACAGTGTTCAAGGGCATAAAAAGATTCTTAGATAAATGCATGAATATCAGGTGAAAATACTTGAACACCTTTATGGCTCTCAGCTAACCGCCATCTTAGCTATTCTCAGTTAGGGCTCTTACATAGAGGCATCCTAAACTGTACATAGTCAAATGTCTTACCAGCATGGGAGCCTGGCTCATAGACAAGATTTTGCTCTTTTGGTTTCGTGATCCATTTGGGACTGGCTCATTTTTTCTCTCTCCATATATATGTATATATGTAGTTATAAATGTAGTTATATACATATATATGTATGTAACTAGCTCTACATGCAAATATATTGTGTATACAACTAATTATGTGTTTACATATATAATTGGAATATACATGTGTGTTTACATATGTATGTATATGTATATATGATATTAAAATGTAACTGACAGTTGAGGCCAAAGTCTATAGAGGAGACCCTGTCCATTCCAGATTCTAGAATTGGATCACAGATAACTTCTTAGATGCTTTCTGCTCTAGGAAATAGGAACTCAGAACATACATATGCACACAATTCAAACTTCAATATATTGAACATTTGAACCCTAAATCGCCTAGTCAACTCTCTTAGAGTACAGTGGAACAAACTGAGGCCTGGAGTAGTGAGGAGATGTCCACAGGTTGCAGTCAGTTTGGGAAGAGTCAGGTATACAGCCATGGCCCAGGACTTTTACTACTTACTTGCTGATTCTTGTTTCTACGAATTTCATAAAGAGAGGAACCTCTGAATTTGTCCTTTCGTTTACAGAACCATTCAAAAGAAGCTGTGGATTTCCCACAACAGGTGTGGTTAGTGATGTGGCCAGCATATTTCACATGTTTATGTGCAAAAAATTTGCTAAAATGCAGATACTGATTCAGTCGACTGCAAACTGGGTGAGAATTTGCATTGCCAGCCTGCCCTGCCCTACCCAGCCTGTATAGGTGCTGCTGGTCCACAGAAGGAGCAGCAAGGCTGCAGAGGGCATCTTTCCTCTTCAGCCTTCTCTTCTCACTGATTCAACAGCCCTGGGGATTTAAGAATCTTTTGTTATTCCTGTTGCCAGGTCACAGTGTGCCCTTAGCTTATCTGGATGCTGTTCACCGCCTGTCCTCATCTAGACTTAGATTGTTAGAAATAGTCTCTAGGGACAGGTGTCTTGAGCTGGAGGGTGTGATCTTTTGTCTAGTGACTTAGCACCATTTAGCTTGGTTCCACAAAACCTTCCACACATAGCAATTTGCTTGAATCTGGTGGTTAAAAAAAAAAAGAAGAAGAAGAAGAAGAAAGAAAAAGTCTTTTTCTATTGCACAAGTGTCTTCCCAGCTGCACTCATTTTTCTCCTTCTGGGAGAGCAGCTGGCATGCTGCTAGCTCTTAGGCCTGGCCCTTCCACTGAGGCTCAGCAACTATTTTGTGCATTTCCCACCACTCAGTTCTGTCTGTACTTCTGTGTGTTGCATCAGGATTTGTGCATCATCTGAGTTGAGAACATTATTATTCAACTACAATTAAAAAATAAATATTAAAAAAAAAAGGAGAGATAACAGGGCAACAGCTCTCCTAAGGCAGGCATACTTGGGTGTCATCGTCTTTTCAGTTCTTTGTAGCTTGCCCTCCCCAAAAGTGCCTCTGGTGTGGTTCTTTAAGTTGCTCTGTGAGCTTGTTTTGAGGCTTTGAAATTGTCACCTAAACTCAGGAGTTTACTCCAAAATAAAATGCTCATTTCCCAGGTACATATTAAATAATTTTAAAATTTGTTTCTAATTAGTTATACATGAGAGTAGATTATATAAAACAGTGATAGAGAGGTTGGGCTCTGGAATCAGGCTGCTGAGGTAGTCAGCGCCTAGCTCTACCACTTATTAATTTCAGAGCCTCCTCAATTATTTATTCCTTACGTGTAACAATAAAAATAATAATACCTACCTTAATCCAGGTAATTTGGCCCACACCTGTAATCCCAGCAATTCCAGAGGCTGAGGAAGGAAGATGGCAAGTTCAAGGCCAGCCTCAGCTATTTAACAAGACACTGTCTTCCAAAAAATATATATAATAAAGTAAAAGGACTAGGGATGTAGCTCAGGGTAAAACATCCCTGGATTTACTACCCAGTATCAAAATACAATAAAAATACCTACCTTATACATTTCTCATGAGATTTTATATACAAAGCTCAGTGTCTTATACAAGGTGATCAATAAATACTAACCTCTATTATTATTATTAAGACAGTATTTTTTCCCTGTAAGAATTTATAGATGAATAGAGTGTTTGGGAAATAAGTACACCAGTAACTATAATACAAAAAGAATACTATCTTAGAGTGCACTGGGAATGTAACATCAAGGTACACTCTGTCCCAGAGGTTGGCAAACTATGGTCTCAAACCTAAGAATGGATTTTACCATTTTTAAATGGTGAAACAAAATTTAAAAAAATAATATTTTGTGGTACCTCAAAATTATCTGAAATTTAAATTTTACCATTTATAAAGTTTTATTGGGACATATCCATGTTCATTCATTAAGTATTGTCCATGGCTTATTTCACACCACCATGATAGACCATATGGTTCAATAAGTTTGCAGTTTGGCTCTTTGCAGGAAAATGGTGTTCATTTCTGCTCTCTCCAGTTGAGACAGAGCGAGAAAATTCTCCAATCAAGGAGATGAGCACTGGGAAAAGTCATGAAGGATGTATAGGTCTTTAAAAGACACATAAGCTAGACAGCTGCGTGAAGAGGGCCATATTGTTAGTGAGGACACAGAACCAGGCCAGTGTGGGGCACATGAATGGTGTAGTTTTACTTGGCTGAAGTTCAGGGCATACTCACAAGACAAGTGGAAAAGACATATTGGGTCCATTGCTTCTTAAATACCAAAGCAATTAAAATATTCTTAGCTTATTAAACAATAAGAACTTAAAGTTTTTGTTTTTCCTTCAAGTAAGGGAGGGATATGTATATTATGATAAATCGTAACTATTGTAATTTAATATAGTAAAATGTATAGCATAGAGTAGAAGACCAAGTAAAAGAGCTTCTTAAATTGAATAGTATATTGTTAATTTTTAGTGTCAATTTTAAGCCTTAAAATATGGAAATAATGCTCCAAGGCAGATTTCAGCATTTGGTGAAAGGCATGTCTTTGTCTAGGTCTTTCTTGCACATCTGCTCCACCAGGACCATCAGCCCTTCTAATATTGCCTTCATTCTCCACGGTGATTTACAGCTTCTGTTGCATATTTCCAGGCTTCTTCTATATCATGGCACAAACTATTGCACCCATTAATCAGAAGCTTCCCAGCAGCTTTGGTTTGTTAAACTTACTGGACTCTGATATGGTTTTTAACTGTGAATTTGGCTTGGGGAGAAATTAGGGAATTCTTTTAGCTACGAGTCAGTATGTTGCTCCAATCATCTGGGGTTGAAGATGGTTATTGGAGCCCTCTGGCAATCTTTTATTCCTAGTTTTGGGTCCTAGTTTTGAGCTGAAACAGAAATGTGAGGAATCACTAGTTTCTGGGGAGTAAACCAGAATCGTGGGGAGAGTGTGGCATCATTCCGCCTTCCCTCATCTCTGACACCCAGGAAAGCCTCCAGGCTTTGCTTGTGCAGCACATCTGGAAAGCTCCCTGTTTTTTGGAGTTTTGTTGTGCCAGGCACAGATCTGGTGCCTTGTGTGTCTCTTTGGATCATGTGACATTGCATGTGAGGTCATGGTGCATCTGATAGTTGTCTAGACATCATAGGAAGGAAAATAGCTTTTGTTGACATCAGGACCCCAGGATCAGACAATATCACTCTGTTTTACCTAATTCAGCCTCAGTGTTCTGCCCAAAGACTGGGTTATTATAAATCCCTGGAAGGCTGCTTCAGATGAATTAATTCAGAAGTTGTAAAATGTGCTTATGTAGTTTCAGAAAAGGATAAGAGGGAATTTTCTCTTGTTGATGGCTTCAAAGGATGCAGTGTTTTCCCCCGTAGAACCACAAAATGGGAGGTGTTCCAGTGCTTTGTGCCACAAAAAAACAGTCACTAAACAAACAGTACCTTCCTCCAAGGAGCTATGTGGCATAAATGCTATGAGCTGGCATCACATCCATGAAATAGTTCTCGATGAATTTCCCTATCTGCCTCACTACAGTTGTGAGAAAACAGAAATAGATGGTTCAAGGGCAAGGACATGTTTAATTCAGGAACTTGGGCTGAATTTAAATCCTCAGACTCAGGAATAGATCATAGTACCTGCCCTTTCCCACCTGCTCAAACCCTTTCTTGTGGTAAGAATACATAAGGGTAACTAACTACTTCATCTGTTTGCTTTCCTCATTTAATGAAATAGCCATAATTCCTGACCTAAGGCCCCCTCCCTCCCTCTTCTCCCAGTATTGCTTTCTCCACTCTCTGATAATTTCTCTCTCCTGCTTCCAGAATTAATAGGAATGTTGGTGTCTGGGCTGTTCTCATCATCTCAAGTGTGAATCTTCCCCATCAAAACCTTCACAAGGAAAACAAATCACGGCCTCATCTGGTGATGAGGTCATGATACCACAGCCTCTGCTTTGGAAATTTGTTTCTACTTTTCTTTTGTGAATAGATTTTGAAGAAAAAGATGAGATTGGGGTGACGGCTCTGGTGTTTCATCCTTTATACACACTGAATTAGCATTGGCAGGCACTGGCAGTGACAAAGTCCTGCTCTAAATTGTCCCGCACACTACTCTGCTCTTCACCTGGCCTGGGAACTTTGAGGAAAAACTTGCAGAGACTAGATCTGTCTCAGCCTAACTTGGCTTCTTGACTTCCTGGCTTCCGAGTCTCATTCTGCTTCACACATAACCTGTTCAAGCATTTTGCATTCAAATCCTGGCTCTGCCACTTACTAGCTGTGTGATTTTGAACAAGTTACTTAATGCCCCATGCTTTTTCCTTTGAATAATAATCATACCCATCATAAAACAATATTGTTAGGATTAAATCAGTTACTATATAAAAATATATCTAGTAAATATATTTTGGCATAAATATATAAACATATGATAAAGTACTTAGAAGAGTGCTTGATACATAGTGCTATATAAATTTTCAATTTGATATTAGTAGTATGTTCACCAAGGATATAGGGGTATTTTGCAATCTTTACTTTTTTTTTGTTTTTGTTTTTTTTTTTTTTTTAAGGGAGGGATATGTTGTTTTTCAAGTGTACATACCCTTGAAATATCTCTTCATGGAGTTGTCAAAGAGAGAAAACTAAAATATTTATCAAATAATTCATCCAATACCTAGTCTCCAAAAAGTAGCAATTTTTACTTAATTTGTATTATCTCATTACACACATTTTACAAATTTTATTTTCTCTCATCCTCAGAAAATTCTGCCCAATAAGTATTAGTATCCTAATATGAGGGATGAAGAAATTGAATCATAAAGAAATTAAGTAATTTACCACTGGCTCTCTCTCCCTCTCTTTCTCTCCCCTGCTCTCTCTCTATAGGATGCAGCTGAGCCAAGATTCAAACTCAAATTATTTAACTCCCATGTCATGCCAGGGAACATGTAATTGATGAATGTCAATGACTGATGATTAAGAGGAAATTGAATTCCAGAAACAAAGGGAATGACAAGAAAGGAAGAATAAGCACAATATCAACTTGAGCAACAATAACAAACTTAGATTTAAAGATTTTTTTTTTTTTTTTTTTCTTTTTGGGTACTGAACCCAGGGACCCTTTAGCACTTAGCTACATCCTCAGTCCTTTTTGTTTTAATTTTGAGACAGGGCCTTGGTGAGTTGCTTAGGGCCTCCCTAAGTTGCTGAGACTGGCCTTGAACTTGAGCTTCTCCTGCCTCAGCTTCCCAGTCACTGGGATTACAGGCATGTGCCATTGTGTCTGGATGATTTACAAATATTTGTAGGTTCTCATGTATTTACTGTAAATAGTTCAGCTTCTTGGGGATGAAAATCAATTAAAATAAGAGTGTATTCATACTCAGAATTATGTAACCTGTACCTGACATCCTACTTCACCCTCTCACCTGCCCTCTGCCCTCTGCCTCTGCCTAGCAAAGAAATTTTTCAATAGATTTTTTTTGCATATTGAAGGCACTGGCAGTGACAAGGTCCTGCTCTGAATTGTCCCACACACTACTCTGCTCTTCACCTGGCCTGGGAACTTTGAGGAAAAACTAACAACAATGTATCTTCTTGAATTGGGGAGAAACATACTTGCTCTGTTTTTTTTTTTTTTTTTTTTTTTTTTTTTTTTTTTGAGATTTCCCAAGTATTGTTCTAAAAGGAAAACCACCTGGTGTTTGATATAGAATATTAAGGTATGTGTAAAATTATTGCTGACAGACAGCAGAGCCCTATAAGATCATCCTACTAGCCACTTCAATTATAAAGGTTTACTTTAAAAGAGATTCTGAAGGTACTCCCTTCATAAGGCCTGAAATAAAGACTGATTGTATTAATTAAATAGTACTTCATCGGGGCACTATGGCACATGCCTGTAATCCCAGCAGCTTGGGAGGTTTAGACAGGAAGATCCTGAGTTCAAAGCAAGCCTCAGCAAAAAGCCAGGCGCTAAGCAACTTGGTGAGACCCTGTCTCTAAATAAAATACAAAATAGGGCTGGGGATGTGGCTCAGTGATTCAGTGCTCCTGAGTTCAATCCCTGGTACCCACCCAGCCCTCCCCACCCCACCCCCAAAACAACAAAAACAAAAAGGAAAAAAAACTACTTCCAGCAGTCTCAGAGTTGATGTTAGTATTGCTATTTATTCTATGATACTTCCTGAATATTTAGCACTGAATTTTTAGTTTGATTTTGTTAGGTTCTCTAAAATGTAAGAGATTAGAGACCTAAATTTAAGACATATTCTCCTAACTATGGGGCTTTCTACCAATGTATTTCCTCATTTTGCAAAGATGATAGCACATTTACTCAGTCTACTTCATTGTAATTCCTTGAGGAAAAAATTTAATTTGAAAGTACGTCATAATGTGTAATACACCGGTTTAAGCCACTGTCATTTTTTCATTTTTTTTTTCTTGCAAGTGGAGTTGCAAGTTCCTCTCCATTCCTCTCCCCAAAAGACTTTATAATAACTTGAACTCTGAAGATAGCAGATATTTATTTTTACTAGATATTAGATACATGACATTTAGGTTTTATTAACTAGCCTGTGGTGAAGCACTGGCCATAGAGTTGGGACTCTGAGATTATAATGCTCTTTCTCCTCAAGAACAGATGCTTCTAAGCTAGTTCCCCACAAATGTCTACTTTCATAACTTTTACCAGATATTAGGATTACCAGACATAAATACATAGAGTAGCTTTTAGAACCTACATAGTCAATTGTTTTACTGGATGTGTAAGGGATAGGTCTGGGTCAGCGCTGGGTTGATAAATAAAACAGTATTTATTTATTTATTTATTTATTTATTTATTTATTTATTTAGTGGAATGAGGGGGTGTCAGGTGGAGTTCATATTTTGAAAATAAATAGACTCTATCACTAAGCTGCTGGAACATGTGGAGATTTGAGGGATGGATAAAGGTAAAGAACATTAAGAGGGAATAAATTGGTAGAAGAGGGGACTGTGATTTAACCTTGACAATGTAATCAGATCGCCACACTTCCTAGGGATAGGAACAAACTTATTTGAATATTGTGGCATATTTTAGACAGTTTTCTGCTTATTTCTTTGAGGAGAGATTGCTCAGTATGACTGTAGAGTTAAAGAACATCTCCCCTGCCAGGTAAGGACAGTGACTATGGGGTGAGTGAGGTATAATGACCAAACTTCCTTTGGTATTTATCTTACTCACATGTGTTAGCTTAGTCTCATGATGATGTAGAAAATATTCTGAGAGGATAATCGTAATGACAATGATGATGATGATAAAAATAGTAGCTAGCATCTATTCCTTTTCCAACATCTACAATGTGTCAGGGACTGTGCTAAGTACATTAACTCATTTGTTCTTCACAACAACCCAATGGGATTGTCCTGTTATTCCTCTACATTACAGATAAGGAACTGGAAGATGATTTGTTCAAGGTCAAGAGCTGGTAAGTGGCAGAGCTGGGTTTCACACCTCCACATGTGTGAGGGTTTCACACCTCCACATGTTTCACACTACCCCATGCTCTTAAAGGGCAAGCACTATTGGCTTTCTACACTGTACTTTAAAAGGCACTGAACAAGGAGTAGGACAGAGGATGGGCTCTGTCATTTGAAATCTTCTTCTGTTTCCTTAGTTGGCCTGATTATGAAAAATGGAGAGTGATATATTCCACACACAGTTATTAGAAGGATTGAATTTAAATGCTAAATGCATATGCTATCCACTCATAAATGGAAGAGGCTAGAGAAAGATGACTGCTGGAGAGAGGCTTGATGAAAGTTCCCAGCACCACAGCGAAACAGAGCAGTTGACTGAATGCTTCCCCTTACATGCTCTGTATACCAATACCATGTGGCTTGTAGTCACTTAACAACTACCACTTTTCGAGAGGGTCAACTGGGCACTGAAGGTGTTTTAGTCATTAAAGTTTTAAGGATTGTACAAAACTGACAAGGTTCTTTTCTCAGAGTTTATAGTTCATGGAAAGTTTTAATTATTAATGAAATGAAAACATATGGCAGATGATTGTAAGTACTAAAAAGGAAAAGCAAGGTGAGTTGTGTTGGTCAGGTTTTCATCACTGTGAGCAAAATACTTGACAGGGACAACTTAGAGGAGGAAAAGTTCATTTGGGCTCAGTTTCAGAGGGTCAGTCCACGGGTAACCTACTCCATTGTTCTGGACCTGAGGTGGGGAAGAAGATGTGGGCAGAGGGGCATGACATGGCCTAGAAAAGCTGTTCAGTTGATGGCAGTCCAAAAGCAAGAGAGAAAGGAACCAGGGACAAGATATAATCCCCAAGGGCACACCCCCAGGGACCTGCTTTCTCCTGTCACGCCCCACCTGTTACAGTTACCACCAGTAATCCACTCAAATTATTAATCCATTAAACAGCTTGATCCATTGAATAAATTATGGCTTTCAAAATCTGATGGATTTGTCCTGCATTAACATGTGAGCTTTTGGGGGGACACCTCAAAAACTACAGCAAACTATAACCTAAGCAGACCAAGGGTGGTATATCTGGGGAAAGGTGCATGTTGGAGTGGGTGAGGAAGCACTCTCACTCACTGAACAAAATGTACCAAGCAAGCACTTGCTGACTCAGAATATAATTTACAAAGGGGCTTAATTACTTAAGATAGATATCTTAAGATAGAAATCTATCTTAAGATAGATCAATGGTCATGTTTCATATAATAGAAAGAACATAGTGACTTAAATAAATATTTATCTCATTGTATCTTGTATTCTTGATTGTCCAATAAGAGACATTTTGTTGTGTCTTGTCTGGAAGGAAGTTTGTTTTATGTTAACTTCCACATGCTCAGGGGCTCCCCTCCTGCTGGGTGGCTTTGACCATCTCTAGTGCTCAGGATGTGTTTTGCTCTAGGGGTCTCATGGGGAAGGATTCACCTCTGGTGGTGGTGCAAGGGGGCTGTCTGCTTGTAGGATGCTTTTCTGTTTTTGTTTTTTTTCCCCCAGATGTATCGGCTGCCTGCTGTTCTCCCCCTCACTGCAGTTGTCAGCAGAAGCCTCACAGTCCCTCTCATGGTCTGGTCTGTGATGTCAGCCTTCTCAGCAGCCTGATGGGGAGTCCCTCCCTTTTGTTTCCAGCCCAGTAGACACTACAGGCAAAGTGATCTCTCTGAGAGCTGAGTTTAGAGTCTCCCTCACCTCCTCTACCCTTCTCTCCTTTGAGCCTGCCACCTCTAGAGGTTGTCAAGATAAGCTTCTGCAGCAGGCAACATTCATCAGAAGAGTGGTTTCCATTGCTCAAAAGCAGAGCTCCCTTTTCCAAGGGCAGATTCTCACCAGGTTTTAGCCTGAGTGTCAGTGACTTTGGTCCTTGGTTCAGTTAGACACCTTATAACTGTGCCTACCATAACCAAAGGTTATCTGGAAGAGCTTAGTCAAGTTCTGTCCAGAATGTGCCCTGACAGATGACCAGCATAAATATATGCCTTATCTCAACTCTAGGCTCTTCCCAACCCCAGTTTGAAAAAAAAGGGTCTTTTTTTCTTGAATAACTAAATGACTAGAAACTACCCCCCAATCTATTTTTCTTCGACCTTGAAGAACAATACACAGATTAAGTATTAATAGAGGGAAATAGAGATTCTTCAACAATCCCCCATGAATATTTTCACCAGATTTACTTTGAAGAAAAAAAAAAAAGACATTGGAAAACTAATTTTATTGAAATGAGTCTATTCAATCCATAGATAAAATGAATATGTCATTTATCTTTATCATCGTTGTTTATATCTTTGCTATTTCTAAATGGTTGTTACTGTTATTATTGATGGCATGTCAACAGTTTTGTTTAGTGTCTCCTTGTTGGTCCCCTCACATTCATTTCTATAATTGGAAAAAAACAACTATCTTAATCAGATGCTCTTGAAGTTTATCATTGGGAAGTGAAGCATTTTAATAAAAGTTAACAAAATTAATCTGAGTGCATGCTTCAGCAGCACATATACTAAAATTGAATGATACAGAGAAGGTTAGCATGGCCCCTGTGCAAGGATGACATGCAAATTCCTGAAGTGTTCCATATTAAAAATAAATAAATAAATCCCAACTTATTTGCCTGTCCCCTCTGTCTTTTTTTTTTTTTTTTTTGGTACCAGGGATTGAATCCAGGGGCACTTAACCACGCAGCCACATCCCCAGCCCTTTTTATTTTTTTTTATTTAGAGACAGGCTCTCACTAATTTGTTTAGACCTTGCTAAGTCATTGAGGCTGTCTTTGAACTTGCAATCCTCAGCCTCCTGTCCCATTTTTGTGAAGTGATGCTACTTAAGAAGCTGAAATTTTGGATTCATTAAGCAAATATTAATTGAGCACCTGCTGTGTGTCAGGTACCATTCTAGAAACTGAGGAATCAGCAGTGAAATAGATGTCTTTCTCATATACTGAGTTTTATCTGTTAGAAGACGTCCATTGTAATGTGCTTTTCACCTCTCTCTATCTGTCTCTGTGGAAAAAGAAGTTTACAAATATACAAAATAAACTGAAAGAAAACTTTTCTGAATGGAAACTGAGTTTTCCGCCAATAATGCTTTATATTGTGCTAAATACACTGTCTCATATTATTTTGGTAGTAGGTGAATAAATAAGAAATATATGAAAATGGATCAAAAACTTATCTTTTAATCACTAGCTAGTTCCTGAAAAATTAACATTACTATTACATAGGCTATTTGGTTTTCTTATGTAGTCAGTCAATCAATGAACACTGCTTGTCCACTTATTATGACTCTGAAGCTATAGTATGATGCTATCTATACCTTTATATAAAAGGCATAAGGGTGGAGCCGGGCACGGTGGCGCACGCCTGTAATCCCAGCACTTTGGGAGGCTGAGGCAGGAGGATCGCGAGTTCAAAGCCAGCCTCAGCAATGGCGAGGCACTTAGCAACTCAGTGAGACTCTGTCTCTAAATAAAATACAAAAAAGGGCTGGGGATGTGACCCAGTGGTCAAGTGCCCCTGAGTTCAATCCCCGGTACCACAAAAAAAAAAAAAAAAAAAAAAAAAAAAAAGGCATAAGGGTGGGGGGCTGTGGGTCACATCTGTAATTACAACTACTTGGGAGGCTGAGGTAGGAGAATCACAAGTTTGAGGCCAGCCTCAGCAACTCAGAGAAACCCTGTTTCAAAATAAAAAAATAAAAAGGGCTGGAGATGTGGCTCAGTGTCTCCTGGGCTTAATACCCAGTATTAAAAAAAAAAAAAAAAAAAAAGCAAGGATAAGGGAGTTCCTTCACTACCCCTCTGTCAGCATTTTCAAGTTTCCTCTTTCTGCTCCTCATTCCATTCAGACTCTTAGTTAGACTTCAAACCAGAGTTGGTGTTGAAGGATCCCTGTGTATCCCGGCTGTGACTATTCATCTTTTATATAATACCTGCTTTCCTACATTGCCCAGAAACATGCAAAGATATTTCATCTATAGAACTGGAGGAAGTTCATCCATCCTCCATTTTTTTCATTTATTAGGGACACTCTACTGTATTTCTGGTCTTTGACTAGGTTCAAAGAAAGTACAAAAGCTCCACTGTAAACTATTTTAGTACTTGGATATTTTCTCTAAAGTATATAGACAGTGTGTCAATGATGCTTAAAAACAGAGTAAAATTATGTTGATTTTAACTCAATAAATTATTAACAAAAAATAGAATGAGCCATAACTAGGTGCTGTGCTTGCCAGATTTCATGTATATCCACCAACATTTTATTCTGCTTCACAGGCTACATAAAAATCTGATGAGCATGAAAATGAAAATATGCTGAAGAAAGCATTCTTAGGATATCTTTGCCTCTTTAATTTTGCATCTCAGACATGTCTTGTGTTCAATTTGACAACAATTTGGTTTACTAAAGATATTCTTAGAAGAATTGGTATTTGTCAATAATTTTAAAAGCATTTAAAAATCAATACTTTTAAAGAGAAAATTTTGAAGTGCTATAATAGTATTATTTTTAGTAGCAGAAGAAGATAGAGTGCCAAGTTTTTCTTTGCTTGGAAGGTCTAGGTATTCCTATGATAATTGGAATAATTTAAGTGGATTGATATATCCCAGAAAGATGGATGATGTTATTTTTAGTTCTGAAAGTTAGGCATTCATGGGTTTTTGCCTACTGCTCTTTTGTAACATAATGAATGCAAATGTTTGGACATTTTAGAATAAAACTTAAGTTGTCCATACCTTCTCCCTGCCAAAACAGAAAGGAAACATTAACCAGAGCAATGAAACTGCATATTCAAATGGATTTTTATGGCTTTCTCATCTGTGATTATTAAATGTCAATAAAAATTATCATTCTTTTGTCTAATCAATTTGTAAATTTGACTATGTTCCAAAATGTTAGTATAATGGTACTACTTCTTCAGACCAATGTTCACCCAAGATCTTCATGTTTTTCTGAAAAATCAAGTGCTCATATAGTTGGGTTTCCTATAAAATTTCATAAATTACACAGCTTGCAAACACACCAGTCAGTTAAAAAAATATATCAAGGCATAGCAATAAAGATTCATGAAATAATCATGGTGATTCATAATGATACTCTTCCTACATATGATGTTCTACATCTAATGTCCCCTTCAGTTAATCCACAGGTAGCGAGAATTCCATGTAAAATCAAAGACTCTTGAAATTCCCTCAGAAAACATCAGAGGTCAGAGCTTAGCACAAAGCTTATTTGTGGCAAGACTGAGTTAACCAAACAAATCGATATTTACTGAAACTTATGAGTTGATTCTCTAGTCATTCAACACCAGATTCCCTTTTTTGAATATCTTCCATTTGGAACTCATAATTTTGGACAGTTGGTCTTATTTTACAAGTTGAGTGTAAGATCAGGTATCTACTATGAATTCCTGGAAAATTATTGATAAATTACTATGAAGTAATTTAAGTGTACTTAAGAAAGAATCCTGCATGGGTAGAGACAGCATCCATCTCCTCATGAGTGAGTGTAGTGTGTGTGTGTGTGTGTGTGTGTGTGTGTGTGTGTGTGTGTGTGTTGCATGTGCAATCCTGAAGTGTTTAGCATAGATATTCCGTATTGTCAAATGAATAAGTGAATAAGAAAGTCAACATGATGCTTTGTGGATTTTCTGCTACAAGAAATTCCAAACTATTCCAGATGCAATAAAGTTGAACTTGGAAGATGGGTGAACTTGGAAGATGGGTGAACTTGGAGTAGAGAACCTGAGTTCAAATAAAAGTTAGGCTACTGACTCACTCATTCTATGAAATTCGGAAGTCATTTAACTTTTGAAAGCTATGTATTCCCCTTTTAGAAATTGAAAGCATTGTGCTGAATGTTCTGAGTGATCTCTGCTTCTTTGGGCTTAAATGTCCTTTGTCTTCTCTTTCTTGATGGGAGAAGTTTCAAGTATCCCCACACTTTGGACTACCCCAACAACCAATCTAGGAAAATGCTCTTTTTCTCCTTTTCTCCTCCCTTAACAAAATACACTCCCAGGGGCTGGGGTTGTGGCTCAGCAGCAGAGCGCTCGCCTCGCACATGCGGGGCCTGGGTTCGATCCTCAGCACCACGTAAACATAAATGCATTGCATTGTGTACAACTGAAGTAAATAAATAAATAAATAAAAATATTTTTAAAAAAATACACTCCCAGACCAGTTACTTTATGACAAAAAGATCTTTATCAGAAAAATAACCTGTGATTTAAGCCTTATTAACAGAATCAATTATAAACGCAAAAGAGACACACACATATGATGTTCTACATCTAATGTCCCCTTCAGTTAATCCACAGATAGCGAGAATTCCATGTAAAATCAAAGACTCTTGAAATTCCCTCAGAAAACATCAAAGCTGGACAAGTCCAGCCTTGTCCGCATTTTATACCCTCTTTCCTTTCCACTCTGTTCCCACCACTCTTTTTTCCCCTTTCCTGTTTTTTTTTTTCACTCTATCTGAAAAATCTTTAGAGTGTTGGTTGTCTTTTTCCTAATCAACCTCCAATATCTAGTTTCTTTAAATCTCTAATGAGGTTGAGATCCTCCAGGACAAGCTTCATGCCTGGGGAGTACTTGGAACATCTTGAGTGGACCTATCTACCTTTTTGGGTACCTGGCTCTTATGGACTTGGCTTCCCTTCTCTCTCCTGACTACAGTTGGTCTTTCCTGATTTTCTCCCCTCTTCTCTTGTGTTTTTTATACTCCTGACTAGCAATAAAATTGCTGGGTAGACATCTAGGTCTAGTCTGAACCATTCTAGATAGTCATTTTAACAGAGATGCTATATACAGAAACTTAAATCCTGATCATTTGTAAAGTCAAAGTAGCAGATGCTCTGTGAAAGAGGGAGCATCGAGAGAACCTTGGCTTTATCTGTGTAGTTTTTAAGTTATACACAGAATCTCAGCTTTCTTATTTTTGTATTTTCCAGCTTTTAAAAGTACTCCATCTCCTTCATGTTTTTATAGGGAAAACAAGGCTCTAAGAATTCTTGAATCACCAGAGGGTCTTTTCTGTACACCTTCCCACTCTGAAATAATCTTTTTTTTTTTTTTAAACTTTTATGAGGAGTGGTATTTGTATTAGAGAACCACTTGGCATCAGTGCCCAAGTGCAGATGTCCTATCGTATACGATAGTGCCTCATTCAGAAATCTCAAGACAGAATAAAATAAATAACAGCATCTTGGCTCTGTGCTCCATTCACAACTGTTAATTTTACAGGGTTATGATTCCATCTCTGAGCAGAGAGCTTCTGGCAGAGACAGCTGCTCCTATGCCCCAGATTGTGCTGTGTGCATCCCAGTAGGAATCATCAAGAACAGCAGGATGGCGGGAAGGTGGTAGTGCAGCAGAGGGAGAAGCAGTTGCAACATGGGGCTGGGAGGAGGGAGCAGGATGGGCCTTTCCAAAGTGCTTTCCTCCACCCTTCCCTTCTTTGTGGATACTTGTATGGTTAACTGAGGAAGAAAAAAACTTATCTTGAATTTTACTGAGAAAATCATCAATCCTGTAACTTCTTTTAAACAATAACAGTCCTGTGGGCTTGTCCAAAGAATGTCAAACTGGACTACATCATGATTAGCAGGATCTGGGTCACTGGGGCACAGCTGGTATGGCAGGTGGAAAACATACTGTGTTTTGGCTACTGTGGTTTACCTCCTTAACTGAAGCAAAGGCCAAGTTCAAGGCCAAGGCCAAGGCCAAGTTTGGGACTAAGCACAGGACATTGTACATGATAAACACTCTTTTACTAGTGGTCTTTTTCAAGGAAAGATACCGCAAGCTGCTATATTTCTCAGGGGCTAGAACAGTGTTCACAAACCAAGCAAAAGTTAAATGTTTAAAAGTTAAACAAAGGAATTAATGGGTACTGTCATTAGCTAGCTGGATCACCATGATAAGCAATGGAGCTATAGAGAAACTTGTGTACTTGCTTATACTTTTTTTCCCCACTACTATTATCTTATACCTTATTAAACCTTACATTATTATCTTGTGATTTAATTTCCAAGTGGAAAACATCATTTGCAGCACATGTAAGGCTTCAAATATTGCCATCCAAAAATTTTGCATTCTATCCCAGCACAGTGAGCACCTGTAATCCCAGGGACTCAGGAGGCTGAAGCAGGAGGATCACAAGTTCAAGGAGACCCTCAGCAACTTAGCAATACCTTGTCACAAAAATTTGAAAATAGAAGGGTCTGAGTATGAAGCTCAGTGGCAGAGCACCCCTGGATTCAGTCTCCAATATTACACACACACACACACACACACACACACACATACACACATACACGTATGAGCACACAATATTGTATTGTGGTCTCTTATCTTCCATAATAGGATGACTTTATTATGATAATGAAAGCTAATTTTAGGTTTAAACTGCTTTGGGGATAAGGCATTGTGGTTTAGTAAATATATGCTATTTTTTGAAAAATGGAAAGAGTATTTCTCGCTTTTTAAACGAAAAAATAATGACAATTTTCTATATTCAAATTTCAAAGGTCTGATATGTTTATTACTGATGTTGGACCACACACAGGAGAAAGTTAGATGTCATTTAATGACCAACATTCTGACTTGTCACATTCTGCACAAATCCCTCAAAGTCCTGGAATTTGTATTTTGCATAAAATCCTAATGGGACTTACTGTCTAAACCTTTACTGTACTCTTTTAAAATATTAATTTCCTTATTAAGTTTGAACTCTTGAGGTGAATATAGACTTTTACTTAATTTTTAAAAAGTTTTACAGAGTTGCCCTCAGAAATGGTAAAATTCTAATCTTTTAGAGCTCTTTGGTGAGCCTAGGGTGAATGTGATTTGAATTGTCAAGGTACACCTAAAGCCAAAGTGTTAGTTTGGCAGTGGAGCAACATTGAGCTGGAGAAAGGAAGTAAGTATGAAATAATGGCAGTGATTCTGGAAGGTCAAGGGAATTCACATAAACCACTGCGGGAGAGAGGAGCCCCGATTTGAACTTCAGAGTATTGTTGATTCCTGAACTCCCAGTATGGTGCCTGGCACAGAATAAATGACTCAATAAATATTTGTTGAATGTTGTGACTTGAAGGAAAAGCACATTACTCGAACTTCTTTTTTTTTCCCCCCTTTTTTCTTCGAAGGTTGAAAAAAATGATGAGGACCAAAAGATTGAACAAGATGGAATCAAACCAGAAGACAAAGCTCACAAGGCCGCGACCAAAATTCAGGCTAGCTTCCGTGGACACATAACAAGGAAAAAGCTCAAAGGAGAGAAGAAGGGCGATGCCCAGGCTGCTGAGGCCGAAGCCAACGAGAAGAAGGAGGAAGCCCCAGCTGCCGACGGGGCGGGGAAGAAGGAGGGAGAAGGCCCGGCTGCCGAAGCGGCCCCATCCACTGGCCCCAAGGCTGATGAGCCGGGCAAAGCAGGAGACACCCCTTCCGAGGAGAAGAAGGCGGAGGGCGCCCCCGATGCTGCCCCCGAGCAGGCGGCCACCCAGGCTCCTGCCCCCTCCGAGGAGAAGGCCGGCTCTGCTGAGACAGAAAGTGCCGCTAAAGCTTCCACTGACAACTCGCCGTCCTCTAAGGCCGAAGACGTGCCCGCCAAGGAGGAGCCTAAACAAGCCGACGTGCCTGCTGCTGTCACTGCTGCTGCTGCCACCACTCCTGCTGCAGAGGATGCTGCCGCCAAGGCAACAGCCCAGCCTCCGACGGAGACTGCCGAGAGCAGCCAAGCTGAAGAGAAGATAGGTGAGCCCCCCAGAGGGCGCGATGCAGTGGGCTGATGCGCCAGGGCGTCCACTCAGATGGCCAGGCCACCCTGACCATCAGGGGACAGGGGAAAAGTCTAGATAGAATGAACTAGGAATCAAGGGAGTTATTTAATTCCCCCCAAATTTCTCCAAGCCTGAGAGAAAACTCAGAAAGATCTGCATAGCAGGCAGGGCTAGAGAGAGCTTAATTGGATGGATGTAAACAGTCAAGCTAGATAATTCTGGTGAAAAGAAAATATTCTGTGTGCTGATAGACTTAGTTTAAGAAGTAATTACTGAGGCTACATATATTTTATGGATGGGAATTAGCTAATGTGATTAATTGGCTCCAGGAAGAGAGTGGTATAAATACAGCCAACACTATTGATCCAGATTATCTAGTGTGTGAATTGCCCACAGCAAAAACATAATCTCAGACCACCTTTCCCTATCCTACAATATGTTTCTGGGCATTCCACCCACCAGCAATTGGTGAGTAGTGTGTGTTAGTGTGTGTAGGCTCAGAGAATGTTAATTGTGACATCAATTGAGGTCAAACATAATTAGGCAAATAAGACTGTTGATGTTGCCAAAAGCAAAAGAAAAAAAAAACCTCTAAATACGTGTTGTGAAGTCAAACAGTAAATTATTATTTTCCTTTTGAAGACACTATTTTCTTTCATATGCATAAATAATTCAATGTTGACTATGATTATTGGATTCTCTTTGGTTTGGAGCTGTAACTCAAGTTTGAGTGTTTCCACTATTACCGTACAAAGAGCCTTTGCAAAATTGGAAGAGAAGGGACCTTCACCTCTGGAGACTAGATTTGTCCCTCACCCTAACTCATCCACGGTGATGAAGGATGCCAACAGTCTCTGAGGTCTTTCTCTAGTTGGCCTTTCAACCCCAAAGATCCTTAGAGTTAAAGTTGCTTCTGTACCTACTTAAAAGTTTGGATTTACCGCTTTAGAGCTCCAGACGTTTAATCAACCATGTGACCAAGGATCCAAATATAGACTAGACCACAATATGACCTTGGGGAGGACCTACTTCATGAGAATGGTCTGGGATATATTTTGGCATCTTGCTACCAGATGGATCGAGAAAGTAACCACTGACCATTTACTTTGATTGCCAGTTCTCCAAATTAGATACTATAGGATGGCAGATAATCATTCTAGATATTTTCAGTTCTATTTATTTTCTTACCCCTAAAATCCTGTAAGAATCTATAGTGTATTAGTTGTCACTGTTATTAACATACTCTCATACTGTAAGTCCAGATCTATCTCATGCTTCTTTCTACCAGTGACTCATATTAAATCTCTATCCTAACTACATACCTGCCCCAGGGGCCTGACCTTGTGGTTAAGAAGATGGGAATTTTTCCCTAGAAAAGGTAAGGTATGTGATAAAGAATGGGGTGTTGGCTTTAACTTACTCAGCAAAATAAATGGTGTTAATTCCTTTTCTTTCAGTTTAAGTGTTGAGCCTCTTGTCTGGAAAACATTCTGCATAGGGACAACTATCTTTCATGTCATTATATAAACCTTGGAAATGAATCATGCCTTTAAATACAGAACATATTTGGCATTGTTCAGACCATACTTTTACCAGGATTTTTAAAGTTTTGAGTATACATATAAAAGACATGATATGACTTTAGGTATCTACCCATGACTGAAACTACTAGCAAGAAGGACTTCTTGAATCAATGAAAATTCTAATATGTAATGTAAGGAAATTTCATTTTGCTATTTTTCAAGATATGATCATTCTAAATGTATTACTAAAACATTTTATGGGTAAATGCTTTATAAATGTCAAAAGTTGAATGAATGAAAATTGATTAGATTTTTACAGATAATAATTTATTCACCATTCATACATTCCTTCTGTACCTTTTCTAATTTTATTCAGTTATTCGATTTAAAATGTGTCTGATCACTGAAAGTAAATAGAGATCATTCTCTGTTCTAAATTATACAAATTCCACCTGAAAATTATCTCAACTGATGGGATTGTATAACATGCATTGCAAGATGATTGGAAGTGTAGTTGAAATTCAACTTGAAGGTAATCACCAAGGGCAGTTTATTTATATTGTTTCTTAGCTTTGGGTAGATATTGTCCTCTTGGTTAGATTCTGACATGCTGCCTATAGTTTCTTTCTGGCCTGAGTTATCTATTAGCACTGCCTGCTATATATGACAAGCACAAATTGCTCAGTTGTGGTGAATAGCATGGAATCACAGAAACTGAATATGACAAGGAGATCTATCACTTCGTATCAGCCCCAAATTCCCAGAGGCTCTGTGTCACATTTCCTCCATCACCTATTCAGCTTCATTCTCACCCAGGTTAAAATAGCAATGCTTGCAGTTGGGCTATACTGTTGGAAATGGGTGGTTACCATGGGTTGATTTAGAATTCTATGGCTGCCTAGAGGAGCACACAGAGAGAAGCTAAGAGTATGCAGTGGAGGTGGCAGCAAAATAATTCAAAAGAAAGAATCTAAGAAAATAATTTCTACCAGTAAGAGGATCAAAAATTTTGGATCAAATCTGATCACTGCTTTAATTCATATGGAAATGATTTGTAAATTATAAATATGTCATTTTTTTCTTTTATATTATTTGTGGTTTTGTTACAACCGATGGATGCCATTTGCATTTAGGACCTTTGAAATTAATTCATTTTTTAAAAAAATTTTCCAAACATATCTCTTCTCCTGATTTTCACCTGCTCTAGATGTGCCTATCACCAAAAGATTTAAGTGTGTTCATTTTTTGGTACTGGGGATTGAACAGAGGGCTGCTTAACCACTGAGCCACATCCCCACCCATTTTTTACATTTTATTTAGAGACAGGGTCCTACTGACTTGCTTAGGGCCTCACTAAGTTGCTGAGGCTGGATTTAACTTGTGGTCCTCCTGCCTCAGCCTCCTAAGCCACTGGTATTACAGGTGTGTGCCACCAGCTCAGTGTGTTTCTGATGATGATTCTTTTATAGAAAGAGAAATGTTTACAGTATCTATAGGACACTGCCTCTCCCATGAGGAGAGAACTTTTGAGCCCCTTTTAGTGATCATGTCCTGCCGAGCAGTGTGCTCATTGGCTCTTAGTGAAAGAATTCTCTACTGTGTCTCCTCTTCTCCATGATAGCCTATTGACTTTCCCCAATAGAGGACTCCAAAATTGATACTGTGGCCATATTCAGGGATGTAGTATTCCAAGGTAACCCTTCCATGTGGCTGTCAAAAGTGATGGTGACTAGGTATTTGGTAGGTGCTATTTGGAAGTATAACTCTGAGTTACTCTAGATGTCCTGTGGGTTGACATTGGCTGTATTTTTAATTTTCATGCTCTCATTACATCTTTCAAATAGGGCTCATTAGTAATGATCTGAGGAGGAGGAAAGTTTCTATTTGCCATTCTCTATTTGAATAGAATAATGAGCATCCTCCTATCTCTTCCCCTATTGTCCTATTCTCTTTTCTTTTTCTTCCCTCACTCTCTTCCTCTCCTTTTGTTTACAGTCCTTCTTCCTTCTATTTTCTTTCCTTTTATCCCCTTCCATTTGTAGTAACTTTCTGCTGTGCTAGGTATTGGTGTCACAAAAAAGAATAAGATATGGTCCTTTGATCTTAGAGGTTTCTTATTTGGTTGTGGAAATTAAAGTAGTAGCTTTTAAAACTATCATATTTGAGAACTTCAATTAAATTATGCAGATAGGTGTGGAATACCTCTGTATGCCAATGTACTTCAGGACAAAATATGAATGAGTGCTTCAGTGGCCAAGGTGCAGTTTTGATCTATGCTATTAAATAAGTTTATATAATGTGTATCACAGTAGCCAAATTACTCGCAAAAAGAAGAGATGCAAAATCTAGAATGATAGTTGTGTGTAAGGCAATGAAATACCCAGCTCACATTTTTGGATTTAGGGAAATTCTTTATGTTTCCCAGAACAACATTTTTCTAACACCCAAAAGAACCATTCACCTTTTCACTTTCCAAAAAAACAGCTCCATTTCTACTGAGCTGTGTGTTTGATGTGAGATTTCCCAGGGATATTTACACTTATTTGGCAGGGTGCCTCATAAACGGTTTTGATTTGAAATGTGGTTTCAACCACTTCCCAAATTTATACGCAACTCATAAAGAGTGAACATTTGAGTTGTGAAAGTCCATAAATGCTGTTTATAAAACATGGGCATCCTGTCAGATACTCAGTGGTAGGCTGCTTAAATACTGTTGATTATTAAGCTTTTATGGAACACTTCTATATTGCTAATCATTTTTATTGGCTTTTCTTGACAATAATCCAGTGGCATTTGATAATATTTTCCTGCTATTTTTACATTCTGAAGGCAAAGTAATCGGGTGTTCTTCCCAAAGACACAGTCCATGACAAACCAGAAGTCAAATTGATGGACCTCTAAATCCTTACCTTAACTTTAGCCCAATGGGTTTTTAATCTCCCACCTTGCCCTGATTTAAGTTGTTGTTTCATCTCAATTGCTGCATTTTTCTTTCCTTATCTTAGCAATTGCAACAATTTCCAATTATTTCAGGGCGATACCAGTAAGGACATTTATAGGGCATTCTCCATCCTATATGTTCTATAAGGTTTGTAGGGGAAGAACACTGGAAAGGAATAAGGAGACCAGGATTCTGGGTACAAAATTTCTGCTAACCAACCGGCACCTTAGGCAATATATTGCTTTTCTGAGCCTCATTCTTAAAATGATAGGCTAAGATAGTTAATTTTAAAAGTATTTTAAGGATTAAAATATAAAAGTCCAACAAGAGGTAGCATTTAATGTGCATTTATTAGGTGCCGGGAATCATCCCATTTCATTGTCATAACTACTCTGTGGTATAAATAATGTAATTTCCCCCTTTCCACTTAAAGATGAAGAATTTGAGGATTATGGGTGATGTGGCACTTAATCATTTCAATGGCTAAGATGCGTTAAGCCAGAAAACAAACTCCTACAGTCCAGTTGCAGAGTCACATGCTGATCCATGACACTTACACAAGTGCTACTCTGTAAGGAACAAAAAGAAAAGGAATGTCAGAAGACCACAACATCATGTTTCAATCCCATCTCTTGTCTGTGAATTACTAGTGATCACATTTACAGATAGGTATCCAGTAACTACCATCATCCTGGATCATAATTCCTTCACAGGTCCATCACCCCAGAATTAAAAGGAATATTAAACTAGTTCTGATTCTTAGGTTATCATTTCAGAAATGTTTCTAATGCTGTTTTATTAGACCTAAAAGAGCTATAAAGATCAGTTGAAATTGATAGTTCTTAATAGAAATATTACTGGCTTCATCAAATATGCCTGGAGGAACTGAAAATTAGAAATTGAAAACTCAGGTCTCAAATGGATGAAAGTAATTTTATTTATTCCACATAATTCCTACCCTAAATTCAGCTTATTAGAATTAGTATCTTTTTTACATCCTTATTTGGATCTACCCACCCCTCTTTGGCACATTTCCAAAGGATCTTAGTAGAAAAGATAATTTGGAGAACAGTCTTTATTTCTTTAGTTAAAAAAAGGAAGCAAGCACAAGAGAGAATGAAGAAATTGGTTTTAGAGTCACAAAACTCATTTTCCCCCTCCGGGGATTGAACTAGGGGGCACTTGACAACCACTGAGCCACATCCTCAGTCCTTTTTTTTTTTGTATTTTATTTAGAGACAGGGTCTCACTGAGTTGCTTAGCCCCTTACTTCTGCTGAGGCTGGCTTTGAACTTGCCATTCTCTTGCCTCAGCCTCCTGAACTGCTGGGATTACAGGCGAGTGTCACTGCACCCAGCAAAACTCATGTTGTTGAGGGCTTTTATTTATTCTTTCATTATTCATTAAATTATTTCTATCACTCCATAAAAGAAGCTAATAAACAGAAAGGCATGTAAGTAGCCTCCCCAATTTTAAAGTTGTGAAATTATATTTGGCACTGAGAATCAAATAATATTTCTTAACAGATAGAGTGTTTTTCATACATTAATACATACTCATAGCTATTTTACTTTTTTTCTACATGCACATGCTCTCTCTCTCTCTCTCTCTCTCTCTCTCTCACACACACACACACACACACACACACACACTTCTATAAGTATTTTTTTTAAAAACAGGGAAAAGGAATAAAAAGAGCCCAAGGGTTGTACAATGAGTCTGTGGCTAATCATGGTGCAGGAGCAGAGCCCTGAACCTAATGGACTAGAGAGCATTGAGTGGTCATTGCTCTAGTTTGTTCTCATTTGCGACTTCATTAAATAAAGAATGAATACTTCCTGAAGTCAGAGAGAGTAGAAGAGAAGAAGGAAAACAATGGGGCTGCTTAAAGCTACTAGAATTATGCCCTTGAAGATTTCCCCAAATTATCTGGTTTAAAACATAAAGAGGTGGGGAGTTTGAAAGGGTGTGTAATTTTTGCCATCCTTCTTAGTCATGTTTGAATTTTATGTTGAAAGAAAATGACTAACTGGTTTGGGCATGGTGGCTCATGCCTGTAATCCCAGCAGCTTGGGAGCCTGAGGCAGCAGGATCACAAGTTCAAAACCAGGCTCAACAACTTAGCACAGTCCTAAGCAACTTAGCAAGACCCTGTCTCTAAATAAAACATTTTAAAAAGGGTGCCCCTGGGTTCAAATTTCTGGTACCAAAAGACAAGAAAAAGGAAGAAAGAAAGAAAGAGAAAGAGACTAGGTGGGTGTGGTAGCACACACCTGTAATTCAGCAACAGCTCAGGAGGCAGGGGTAGAAGGATCTCAAATTCAAGGCCCAGTCTTAGCAATTTACAGAGTCCCTAAACAACTTAGTGAGATCCTGTCTTAAAGTAAAAAAGAAAAAGGCTTGGGGATGTAGCTCAGTGGTAAAGTGCCTCTGGGTTCAATCTCCAATTCTACCCTCACACAACAAAATGACTAAATCAGGCACTAAACCTCATTCCAATTCATATGGTCAAGAAACTTTGAACTATGACTTTCTTCATAAAAGCTTTTACCAGTTATTGGTCTTATAACAACAAATATTAGCTCTCTAAGAAATATTTATTTTGGGGTTTATTTAAAAGAGCTGTCATAGTTGCTTTCATAACATTGATGAATAGTATGTTTTTAATAGATCCAATATCTTATGGAATGTGTATGGAGTCATAGTTCTGTATTTTTAGCATAACAGAGTAATGTCACCTAAATTCAAGAGATTTGGGTTCTTAATGAAATTCTGCTGATTTCAGGCCAGGCTTTCTATTCTTTGGCCTTACTTCAGATATCTGTAAAGCAAGTGTGTTTGACTAGGTCTTATCTGCCTTTCTAGTCCAAGAGGCAATCTTGCTATGGAGAGCAAGTAGGCATCTTTGCAGAGTGGGGCATATGGTCTCTTACCCAACCACCTCACTTACTGTAGTCTCTTATTTTCTTATTTATTAGAGAGTGGGTTTGGGAGAAGGGGTTGATAGTAGAAAAGCTGGGATAGAGTGGAAAATAATCTAAGAAAAGTCAGCTCTAAGAAAGCTTATAGCTATACTGGAGGCCCAACAGACAACAAGGGAATCTCAATGGATTTCCTTGAGAAATTCATTTTACACTAGCGATTAAAATAAAGAATCAAAAATTATATTTTCTGATATGGTTGTGCTCCTGCTTCAACTCTGTCTCTGAAGTGAAAGGTCACAGCTATGTTGACTGTAATTTGCCATTAGAATTTTCACTTTTCTCTTAGACTTAATGTTAAAAAAATTAATTTACTTTTATTAAAGTAAATGAATTTACTTTTATATTCACCTAATTTCATTAAGTAATTAAAACATTAAGTAATTAAAATATCTCCAGGAACTTATAAAACCTTAGATTCTTGTGGAGCAAAGGAAGCATTTGGAAGACATCTGATAAGCTTTTAAAAATCATGTCCCTAGACTGTCATTAAAACATAAACCCTATATGAATAGGTATAATGCATCTTTCTTCTAATTCTTTTTTTTAAAAACTTATATTCACACTAATGGTGTTTTCAACCATTCGTGAAACTGGGTAGCAGGCCCGAGTGTTTGTAATTAAGCTACCACACATCCTGAGAAGAGATGGTGCAGGTGATAGACAAGTTACATATGGTTGCTCATCATTTTTTTTTTTTTTTTTTTCTGAGTTTGTGTGTGTGGGGTTTACTGGGGATTGAACTCAGGGGTACTCAATCGTTGAGCCACATCCCCAGCCCTATTTGGTATTTTTTTCTTTAGAGACAGGGTCTCTCTGAGTTGCTTAGCACCTCACCATTTGCTGAGGCTGGCTTTGAACTTGTGATCCTCCTGGTCTCAGCCTCCCAAGCCGCTGGGATTACAGGCATGAGCCACCATGCCTAGCCTCATCATTTCTAATATTTATTTTTAGTCTTCAAGTCACAAATTCAGGGATGGCAGAAGATAAAATATTTCAGTTTGATCATCTCACACCATGTGGCCAAGAAGGGGAACTATAGTTCTAAAAGTATTTTTAGGGAGGAAAACCTAACACAAGGAAGGCTATTTACCTTCCTTATAAATCATGCTCAATACAAGGGTACTTCTCTTGTGGCAAGGCTTCTCAAGGCTTTAGGATGTCAGAGAAAATCTAGAAGAACAATTAGCTGTACATTTTCTTCACCCTTTGGCCTATAAGAAATGGGAATGGGAATGGTTCCAGGAATATCTTTCTGTTTGAGAGTGTTTGGAGGGTGTCTGTAGAGAATAATTGTGCTTTCTCTGCTTGTTCAATCTACAATGAGATAGGGAAAACCAGGAGTTGTGACTAAAACTATCAATGATGAAATTTATGGTGTCGAACAATTAAAATTCTGTTTAAGCTAATTAGAGGGAGATGTCTTGGTATAAAGGTTTCATCATCTGAGTCTTGAAGGACAAGATGTAGCTAATGGAAAGGTGTATCATTTATCACAAAACTTGAGAAGCCATGTTTTATTTGAATTAATACAAAAATACAAATAATTTAAAAGTCATAGTTTAGCAGGAAATATTTAAAATTAACACTCAGTGGAAAAAGTAGCTCCATAATCTGTTTTGTTGAGTATTGAGTCTCTTGCATCTATTTCAATGACTTAGAGATAGGATATAGTCAATAAGTATTGGGTGAATGAGTTAAGAAGGAATACGCAGTACCATTCAGTAGAGAAAGTCCTAACTCACCTAAAATCTGGATTCTAACCTTAAGACTTTGTGCAGACAAATTCTTTAGCTTTTTCGGGTGTGAAAGAAAACAAACAAAAATTTGACAGCGGATATTTCAAAATCATCTCTACTTCTAAAAAAGATTTGACAATTTCTGTGTTATGACACATTCTCACTTTATATGCAGATTCTAAGTAGCAAAGAGAAGCAGACATTTGCTCAAACAAAAAGATCCAGTGCCACCAACCTTTCTGCTAATTTGGATGCTGAGTACGGCAGCTCACTGGAAACTCTGGGCCATAAGTCTTCCCTGTGGTTGCCAGAATTCAAACCAATTTGGGCTTCATAGACCAATGTGAGCATTTTGCATTATGTTTAGAAACATATTGAGAACTAGAGGAAAGCAAGGCTGCTCCCTTCTAAAAGCAGGTGATTAATTTCATTCCCGCCCCATGAGTGACCTGTGGGTGGCTCTTGTCAGTGTGTGACAGGTACACCCAGGGAAGGAATAATCTGCCAGGTTCCTTGGCTCCTTTCCCTCATCTGACACATTTAAGTAATCTTTACAAGGTGTGTGTAAGAGTCTACCCAACCTGCTGCTGCCCACTATAGGATGAATTGGTAATGCCTTTCCCAATCAGCAGTGTTGATTCAGAATGCAGGCTTTCTTTCCCACTCCCATTGCCTATTCCCCTTTTCTGTAGTAGTGCAAATATAATTTGTGCACAGCCTGTGAGCCATTAAGATTATAGACCACAGCAGAATGGAGGATTTGATCAGATTCTTCCCTATGCCTATACTGCAACTTGAAATAATTCTCATGTAATTGGTAAAAAGACAAAAATTACTGGGCACGGGGGTGATGTGGGAGGCTGAGGCAGGAGGATCACGAGTTCAAAGCCAGCCTCAGCAATTTATTGAGGTCCTAAGCAACTCAGTAAGATCCTATCTCTTAAATAAACAAACAAACAAAAAATACAAAAAAAGGGCTGGGAAATGAAATTCTATTCTGACTCAAAGCATTAAGAAAGCCCAGAGTTTAGCAAAGTGGCTGCAGCATTTACCCCACTGTGTAATTATATTTTTCTAGGATGAAAAGCAAGTGGGAAAAAACTTTAAAAAGCCCGGATTTTAGTGTCTGCCAATGTCTGTGGTGTAAATACTCCCATCATGACTGATTTCAGGCTACCGATATGTTGCCACTGAACAAGAAGTTGGAATGTGATGTTAGCAATTTTTCCTTAGAAACCAATGTGAACTAGCTCTGGCATATCTGAAATCAATGTACTTTAACAATTTAATTAATTTTACATTTGGTAACTCATAAAATACTAAAACAGTAATCATCAACTCCCAAATAATGTTTTGGTATAGAAGCACACAAATATCCATTTATATACTACATAATTATGTACATAGGTGTGTGATACCATGAGAACTAGCTTTAACATTTGCAATCATTTCTGTTGAGTATTGTTTACTTGTTAAAATGATTAAGGAAAAGGTTTAAATTTAGATTGTACCTGGTATTCAGCAAGAAAAATAATGGCTTCTGGATCCTGGACACATTGTCCTCAGAAGTGTGATCTAAGTTGCATCTTTTGAATTGGATTGTAAATTTCTCTGTTTTGATTTTTTCAGAGGTGAATTCAGGGTTCAGTTTGAATTGCAACCATTGCTGACTTTTCTAAACTCTAATGCAGACAAAGAATTACCTCTTTCCTTTCCTCATACTGATTTTAATGGTAGAAGAAACATTGTAAAATATTCACAGAGGGTGGGATAAAATTAGTCAGCAATTAATAAGGGCAGAAGTCTTCCCAATTGTTAGTCTGGGCACGATTAGATTAAGTTAATTATCTGTCTGGCTGTCTATCTATGTATCTAATCCATCTATATATTTCCATTACTAAAACAGAGATGCTCTGGTGTTATGGTTGATGGTGACAGGGGGTAGTAGAGTAGGCTAGAGATGTCCAAAACACCTTTTCCTTTGCTTCTGCCCCTCCCCTCTTAAATGAATCATCTCTGAGCCCTAAGTTACATTTTGAAAACACAAATTTAAGAAATTTCTCTGCTATTCTCTGTCTACATATGGCCAGAAAGATGACTAATGTCAGTTAATCTTATTTTATATAAACTGATCTTCACAATAAGTATTATGTAGATTGTGTGTAAAATTTAGGCCCACAGAAAACTGACCTGTATTATGATCCTATTGTTCGGTCATAGATAGGTTTGGTCTGAGTCACTTCTAAATGTTGTATTAAGTAAAAAGACAATGATCTATTTTATTTTGGTTCTAATAGTATGAAAACCATGCAAACTTTACTTTCTAAATATTTTACAAATAAAGCACACAAGGATAATGTACTTTCTCAAGCCTTATTTTAAAGCCATAAATCAGTGAGTTTTGAATTGTGTTCCTGGAGCCCTTGAGTTCTATGGAGTAGCATTTTAGAGAGGATTTTGGGAACTGGGTTGTTCTACAAAGGCCAGGTTGGCAGGGATCTGGGTCCTCCACCATCTCACAGTCCTCTTTATGCCCGGTCTAAGCTATTTCTGGATCTTCATAAAACTTTACATTTTTAACCAGTACTACTTAAAAATTAACTGTTCTAAACTCAAGGCCAAATTCAAAAGATCTTGAATTTTGGAATGACTCAATTCAACTAAGCAATTCAGAACTCATCTTTTCATGTAGCCATCTTCTCTGTCTGTAGTTTGAATTGCTTATTTTCCAAACAAATGGTCTTCCCATATATAGTATAGAAATTGTTCAGATTCTAAGAATTTGTTTCTAGTGCAAACCATAAGCAAATGGAATTTAGGTGATTCACACTGGGTTACTAACCAAGACTAAGTAAAATTACTATATCCATGACTTCTGGGTCTTTAAGAAAAAGAAACAAATTAATGATACAATAATATTTTTTAGTTCTATCCCAATTCACAACATAATTACATAAACAAAATGTCCTTTCTTATAGTATACTATTTAAGGAATTCTATTGGCATAAGTTTGAAATATCCACACACACAAAATAAGATTTCTAGAAATTTAAAGCCCAAATGTATCTGAAAACATTTTTAAAAAAATCTGTCATCTGTTTTCCTCCCACTCTTTGGTCCCAATAAACTCTAAGTGTTTGTGTCTGTCTGAAAAGCTGCCCCAAAGGAAAAGACTCATGGGCAATGTGGCCAGTTCCTGTTTAACTCCAAGTATTGACATCCTAAATGTCACTTCAGTGATTCACATCACTATGTGACACAACCCAAATGGACAAAAGTAGGTCCAATAACTTTAGCTCTGTGTTTGAGGGGCTTTACCTTCTTATGATTTCTGGTAGACTTCTGTGAATACCACTCATCCAAAACAAAGAATTTGTACTTGTCCATATGAAATATCCTACATAAAACCTACTAATATTTAACATCAGAACTGAATAAGACCTAAATTTTCACCACAGCTGATGAGGCATCTTGTGATGCCTTCTGCTTATCTGAGTTTCGGTTCTTCTACTCTGCCCATCTGCACTCCTCACTAGCATTACTAGCTTCCTTAATGTCTTTAAAGCACTCAGCTCATTCCTATCCCAGGACCTTGCTCTTCTCATGACTGCCTCTTTGCATGTAGGGTTCCATTTGAATGTCACCTGATCTGAGATCTTTCCTGACCTTTTGGTCAGAACAGAGCCATGCCTGCCCACCTTATGAGTCTACCACAATAACCAATTTATTTTCTCTATAGCATTTTTTAAGTCTAGAGATGACTGTGTTTATCTCTGTGATGTGTTTATTGTCTCTCTGTCACCAGACTTTCTGTTCCTTAAAGGTAGGAACGTGATATCTTTTAGCACAGTGCTCCGAATAGAGCTTAGCACAATGAACATCCACTGATTGATTAGTGATATCGATTTCTCCAACGGAGAGATTTCTCTTCATAAATAGCTTTGAAGGGAAAGAACAACTTCATTTTTCAAATGTGAAACCCGACTTAAAGCAAGTGTCCATTTTTACTGCTTATGCCCTATTTCTTTTAAATGTTATAAATCAGCAACTTCCTTTCCATGACCTATTTCTGGATATTTCCCAGGCACCCAGACACTCTGAATGTAAAGGAGGGTATTTGATTCAGAAGGAAAATCGGTCAGAATAAACAAGTGTGGGTCCCTAGGAAGAAGCAGGCAGGGTGTGGACAGGGACTCTTCACTTAATGAATTATAAAGAGAAAGTAGAAGAAAAGCAGAATGGGATACAACATGGGAGGAAGAACGGGGAGGAGAAAAATTGAAGGAACCAGAAATGGAAGTATCAGAGGAAGTCAAAAGAATAAAAAAGGAGCGAAAGGAGCAAATGGAGAAAGAAGGCTAGAAAAGACAAAGTGGAGGTGATAGGGAAGAAGTTTGAGGCTCAGGAGAATCAGGACCAGAGGGGCAGTGAAGAGCAGGAACAGGTGTAAGGGATGCATGCAGGTTCCCTGGAGCTCTGCTGCAGCGAAATCCTGGCCACGGGCAGGGCAAATTTACCTTCCTCGCTGGTAACAGCTGATAGTTTTTAAGATATCTTCCATCACTAGCACTAGTTGTTCTTGGCTTCTCAAACAGCAGGCCCTGAAGGGCTCCTGGCAAATGGATTTTCTGTCTTTGAGCAGATCTAAGTGGCAGATGGGGTCCAGCTCCCCAAGGAGAGACCCCCCCCCCCCACCACACACACACTATTGTCTGAGCCCTCTGCAGTATCAGTGCCCAGCCAGCCCCGCCTCACGGTCCAAGAGCCACTGCCTCTGCTTGCTTCCAGGCAGGAAAAGGGGAGTTGAGCTTCATTATCCCCCTGGTTAGAGGCCTATTTTCATATTAATGTGTTGTAGATTCCAAGGAATATTTTAGAAATATATATTTTTTTCACTTAGAATGTCTCATGGAGAAACAGTCTTGGAATTGCACAGTCCTAGGTTCAATTTCAGGTTTCTCACTGCAGGCTCGAATGATTTGTTCAAACCCCAGTTTCTTTATCTAGAAGATGAAAAAAAGGATATTTGTCTTATACAATTGTTAGGATTTAATAGTGTAATACATCTAAAGAACTAGGTACAGCGTAGGCCCTTGACTAACAGCATTTAGCCTCACCTTTCCTCTGCTGATCTGAAATAATTACTCCTCATACTGCTATTTCCTCTTTCTATATTTTTCCTCTTTCTAGGGATCATCAGATCAGATCTTTAAAATAGAGATGGTAAAAGCAAAGGTTGTCTCTCTTCCTCCTATAGATAAAATAGTTAGTGGAAAAGCTTCTCTCATCCAGTAAATAAAGAGATCCTAAGTAAAGTATTTCAAATAGTATAAAGTTCTAAAAAAGAAAAGTTATTATTCAATGGATACTGTAATAATAAATAGAATTACAGCAGCCCTGGGTTTAGCCAAATCTCTTCTTGGGCAGCAATGCAAGAGAAAGGTCACAGGTGTTAGAATTAAGACTATATGTGTAAAGCAAAGGCACTGTCCCTAACCAACTCTATGTTACTAGCTGAAACATTAGTTTTGTCATCCTGAAGTGATATAACACCCTCATTGCTGAACCTAATGGTTGTTGGTATTAAATAGATTACATGTAAAGTGCCTACTATGGTGTTTTATTGAGCACATAGTAAGTGCCTGATAGAAAAATCACAATTGTTTCTCTTCCTTTCAACTGAAGCTATTGGAAAACTTTTTTTTTCCTCCTTGGTACCACACCTCTGATTTCATAACAGAAATTAATGTGCAAATATGACTTGATTTATGGCCAGCAAGAGAGACACATAATGATTTGCAGTCTCTTGTGGGAGTCAGAGACGATTCTATTTGGCCTACTTTGTAGCTCAGCAACATTACCAACTCCTTACATTATCAGTAATGATTGAACCTGGAAGTTAGCCAAGGCCACCAGGTAGTGATGTTAAGATTAATTTAGGCTTCATGTAATTGGTCCCTCAGAAACTGCAGTCCAAGGATTCGATAAAAAATGTTCGGAACCCTCTGGGGATACAGCTAATATACTCTTTCTAGGTAAATACTGGCATAAACTGTCATTGGCATAAACTGTCATATCTTGGATTTTAATCTTACAGTCTTACAACTGAAAAGAAAGTTAGAATTGCTTACACCTGGAAATTGGAGGGTTTCAGAAAGGTTGTTTCATCTCCTGAAATAATTTGCAACATGTTATATACTGTGTGTGCATAGAGAGGATTTTCTTAGGAGAATGTCCCTGTCTTTCATCAGACACTCATCTGGGACCATTACTCATGAAGATTAGATCAACTATATTTGAACAATTTCTAGGAGAGGTGGTATATGTGTGTGTTTGTGTGACAGATGAAGCATGTTCCAGGATTCAGGATGCATGGTCTGTCCATGGTCACACATTAAGTTAGTATCAGAGTAGAGGAGATAAATCCGGATGTCCCAAGGACTGTGTTTGACTGCCTTTGAAATAATTTGCATTAATTAATGTGTATCATTCCCATTGTGCACCAGGCATTAAGCAGGATGTAGCTGTCTAAAGGTGAATATCTTTTGTCATGGAAGTTACAATCTCCTTGGAGGAAAAACAGTAAGTTCCTTAAGACAAAAAGAGAAAGAACCCAGGGCCAGTCAAGATCAATGTAAGTCTGTGCCTGCTTGCAAGCTGCAGACCGTAATTGCAGAAAAGTAATTCAGAGGCCAGGATGGCAGGTGGGGCCTAAAGGAAAGGAGTGGACATCATTATGGAACAGTGGTGAGCGGACAGCCTCAGTGTGTCTGTGAGGGGAGGTGTGACACATTGCACCTTGATGTGATTAGCGCCTTCAAAGAGGAGGTGACTGAAGTTACTATATTTGCTCCTAAAATGATTTTGATGTCTTTACAAGATGTCTACACATGACCATCCACACTAAATTTAGTTCAAAAATTAATAGTAATTGTACTTTAAACTTTAAACTGACTTTAGCAGTATTTCTAGACTTACTTTCTGATAAATTTCCAGACAAAAAAGTAAGAATTAACTTCAAGACAATGTTATAGTAGGAACCAGTCACAGTAAGTTGTTCCTACCCTATCACATATATTCTCTGGGAGTCCTTTCTGGAGAGATTCCTGGTGTCTGCCTGCCACCCAAGCGCCACAGCTGGGAATGGTATTACACTGGTGCCCTCTGCTGGCACAAGATAGGAAGCGCATCAGGAAACAATGGTACCCTGGTCTTTACAATGTAGAGTTGGTGACTAGGCCCACAGCAGCCTCCAGGCAGGATTCATTTAGTACTGTTTATTAGCCTCCCCGTCAGGTATGCTCTGGCATCATGCCTGAATTCATTAACTAAAAGGAATAATTGGATTTTTATGGTAAAGAGGTTGTCAGCTAATTTTTAAAGGTAATGCAGAAAACAGGCCCCCTTTACTCTGACAGTTTGCAAGTTGGACTCCCCTTCATTGAATGCACTACCATTACTCATGGTGGGGGGTGGCCATCTTGCTACTGCACAATTGTCTTGAGAGACTTGGGGGAGACTCTGAGGTCATTTCTTAATTCTGTTCAATTATCATTATTTTTTTTAATGGTGAGGAAAGCACATTGATATTCATTGCTGATTTTCTTGGCTCAAATAATCAGAATTAATGCCATGGTGTTAAATTAGATTTAGAGTGTCTGCTCTGGTGTTCCTTTGGTTCCCTGCTCAGCTGATTTTTCTGCCAGAGGTGAAAAAACATTCATTTGTAATTAAGAAAGAGGTGGGAGAGTGCTGAGAAAGAAACCAAAGGAGAAGAGTTGTGAATTCTCATGTGTGTGAATTGGTGGTAAACTTCTAAAATAACATGAAGGGAGCTGGAGTGGGGTGGAAGAGGAGGGATTGAAATGATCCTCCCCAGTTCTCCATTTTTATTTTTTATTTTTTTTAAGGATCAATAATATGGACATGGAGGTCTGCTTCTGGTTTCCATAACAACCTGGCTTATTGAAAGGCTGCAGGCACCACAAATCCCCAATTATCAGCCTTCCAGGGCTTATTAATGGAGCTGAGGATCCCAGTGAGGCAGGGAGCTTATTGTGGGCACGTGCCTGGTGGGCTGGTGGGAGGGTGGAGGCTATGGGAAGCTGAGCTGCGTGGAGAGATAGAGGCCATTTGTCCCCTGTCACTTGGGGTTGGGTGGGGGGTGCAGTCATTCAGGAAGCATTCTCAAGAATGTCTCCTGAAGCCCCGTGGCTTCTGCCTCTGTTGCAGACAGCCCAAAAGTCCAAGTGGAGATTGTGTTTTTTCCAGTACCACCCCAAAAGCCATCCATCTGGAATAAATCCATGTGAATATATCGCATACCCTGTTTATTGAGCTCCTATAATTAATCGAGCCTTCCTCACAAAAACAATGGTGACTCTATATTTCTAATATTAACTCGATTCTTAATTAAAACGTGAAGCCAACCTAATACATATTTGATAGCTTCAAATTACTTAGTCTCTGATCTGGTGTTCGCTTATTAGGTCCTCATATAGAGTAATTACAATAGCAATAATTATACTGATGAGGAGAAAAGTATAGATAGCTTTTATTTGTGCCAGCCTCTATGCTAAATACTCTACATGAAGTTTCTTGTTGACTCCTCACAATGCTTCTAGGATAAAGGGTATCGTGGATCCGTTTTTACACATGAGGAAACAGGAGCAAGAGAACTTAAATGACGTAAGCCACATGGCTAGCGAGAATGAATACAATAGGGACTCATGTTAGCTTCCTCTATATAATTACTTTCATTCTCCCTTTGTTGTTTAACTTGAGTATTCTTGAAATTGAAAAGAAAAAAACATTTTTTTTTTTTTTACAGTAAATCCTATGTGATTCACTGTGATTGGGGAAATGGAACATCCTGCTTAATAGAATATTTTGATTAATAATTGCCATCTATTTCATTATTGAACTTACAATCGGGAAAGATTTGGGATATTATAAACCATGAAATATAGCAATCACAGTCATAAAATGTTTCAGGACCATTATACAAATGTCAATTTTTATTGTAAAGCAGAAGTGTTAGTTGATAAAGACTTCTTTTTGACAGAATGCTAGATGCACTGTTTTTATAACATGGAAATATCTGCCTTACCATTTTGAATATTATGCATTTCAAAGTACTTTCTATGTAAACTGCCACTGAGTTTCAATGTGATCAGAAAAGAAGTCTTTGAGATCTTTCAGAAGTAAAGAATATCAGTGCTGGGAAAATCTCAAATTCACTGCTCCTCCACCAGTCTTCATTAATCCTCTGGATATCACTAGACTATGCTTTTTTAAAATTTGAACCTTATTGTTTGTGGAGAATGGAACATGACATCCCTTTTGAGGTGGTTCAATCCCAGTCTGTCATAAAACACGGTGAAGAGTAGATCTGCCTTGGCAGAATTTTCATCATAGTTGCTGAAGCATCACTTTTTATGATTTTAGTCTCCAGAATTGGTAATAGAACTGGTTTACAAGAACCCCATCTTTTTAAGGATTAAGAGAAGTGACAATAAAGACAGTTTTAGTTAACACTGTTATCACTTAAGCAGTTTACATGTGTCATATTTTACAGTAACACTATGAGGTAAGTACGATGCCTGCAATTTATAGATAAAGAAATCAAGGTACAGAGAGGTCATCTAACATGACTAAGGTGTCACATGGAAAATGGTGGTTTCCATATTCAAACTCAGGTAGTCTAGCTCCAAGTCTGGACTAGGGTCTGTGTTCCCCACTAGGGTTGTCCATATGCACCGTTTCCAGCTTGCTTCTTCCTCTTCTCTCTTGTCCCCACAGCAAGTCCATCTACGCTTTTCAAGGGAAACAGGTTTTGCCCAAGTCACGAGTGAGATTGCTAAAATCCAACGCACAACCCTCAGGCCCCCTATTTTCTGCCCAGCATTGGATGGCTGGTCACTTTGTTCTCTTTGAAACACTTTCATTACTGCTCTTCCTGCACATTATCTATTATTCTTGATTGTTTTTTCCTTACCCACTGTCTAGTCTCTTTACTTTTCTTCTTACCTCCCTGCTTTCTAAATGAGTTTCCTGCAATGTTGTTCTCAGATATCCCCTCTCTGGGTACATTTATGTCTTTGGTGATCATACTCAGTTCATGGCTTTAAATATCACAGCATGATTAACTCAGGGTTCTATCTGTAGCCCAGAACTCTCCCCTGACTCCGGAGAGATGCCTCTTTTACATGTCAGCCTGTATGTATGATAGACATCTCAAACTAGCTGTTTTTTTTTTTTGTGTGTGTGTGTGGTACTGGGGATTGAACTCAGGGGCACTCGACCACTGGATCACATCCCCAGCCCTTTTTTGTATTTTATTAGAGACAGGGTCTCACTGAGTTGCTAAGTGCCTCGCCATTGGTGAGGCTGGCTTTGAACTCGCGATCCTCCTGCCTCAGCCTCCCAAAGTGCTGGGATTACAGGCGTGCGCCACCGCGCACGGCTTCAAACTAGCTGTTTTGAAAACAAAACTCCAACTTTTTCTCTAACCCTGCTCCTCCACCAGTCTTCCTCATCTCAGAAAAGGTCGAATCATCCTTTCCTGTGTTTAGGCAACAGGGCTTAGAATTATCCCTGACTCATTTTTCCTTCAATTACATTTAATCTCTAAGAAAATCTTATTTGCCTTCATACTGTCTCTAGAGCCTCAGCACATCTTGCTTTATCCAGCACCCATAAGACTTCAATAACAGCCAAGTCCTTAAATTGTCATGATCCTCCTTCCACTAGGTGACCACTCAGGTTTTGCTCTTCCTCTCTCCATACATTCAGCAGTGCTGGTTTCCTGGCTCTGCCCTCACCAACCCTGGGCTCACATTTAGGGTATTTGCACTTTCTCTTCCCTCTACTTCAAAACCTCCCTCTTCCATGCTATGAACTATGCTCTCTCATAGTTCACTCTCCAGCGTTTTCAGCTCTCTATTCAAATGTCAGTTTCTCAAAGAAACTTTCTTTCTGTTTGATATTATCAACCCACCATCACCCCAGCAATCCCTATTGCCCTTCCCTCTCAACTTTACTTTTCTCACAGCTCTTACTGCTATCTAGCATACAATACATTCTTTCTATTTTCTCTCTCTCTCCCCCTCCCCACCCAATCATCTATCTATCTATCTATCTATCTATCTAATCTACCTACCTACCTCCCTGTCTATTTATGGTATACTATAAGCTCCATGAGGATCCAGCATTTGGGGCTTTAGTATTGTCTGGCACGCTGCTGTATCCCCAGGAACCTGAATCTGTAGACATTTGTTTATTCAATAGGCAAAGAAGTTACCTAGCAGATAAATATGACAGGCAGCTCTGTTGGTTGTGACTATAATCAAAGTAGTTGATTCTGACGTGGCAAAGGTGGCAAAGGTGATCCTAAATCACTCATATTCAATTTGTTTCTTTCTATCTTTTTTTTTTTTTTTTTTTTTTTTTTTGGTACTGCAGATTGAACTCAGGGGCACTCGACCACTGGGTCACATCCCCAGCCCTTTTTTGTATTTTTTATTTAGAGACAGAGTCTCACTGAGTTGCTAAGTGCCTTGCCATTGCTGAGGCTTTGAACTCGCCATCCTCCTGCCTCAGCCTCCCAAGTGCTGGGCTTACAGTCGTGCGTCACTGCACCCGGCCGGTTTCTTCTTTATTATCACTGAAGAAACTTCCTGTCAGCCACCTGGGTAGATTTGCCCCACTTCCCTTTGCCCCTACAAGTTCTCTGGGGACCCACATCATTCTCACACATAATGCCATCCCTCCTAATGATGAAAAGAAGTTGGCAGTGCACAGTGACAACAACTGGATTTTGTCTGTGGCACTAGGGTATCCTCTGTGAGGCACTAGCCTCACTGCTTCCCAACCTCACCTGCATAGAGGACAAGCCATGAGGAGGAAATAGTTTCATCTCTTAGTCCAAACCACTGGCAATTCTGCCCTGATTATTAATAGATAGCAAAACACACCTCTGCTTGCAAATGAGCTGCCTTTCTCTCATGGTGAATCACTCAGTCAAAGCTTCAATGCCTAATAAAGAGTCTCTGGTATATTAAAAGTTTTCCATGTTGTACTCTAAGTTACAGTTAATTCAGCATTTACCTCTCAGCAGTTCTATTTTAGTATGTTGAAATTGCTCACATGTTGATTATAGCTCAATGTTATTGGGACATTTTTTTTCATATGGGAGCTATTCATATAGCTATAAATAACATAAGCACATGTTAATACATATAAAAGCAAGATAGATAGATAGATAAATAGATAGATAGATAGATTCAGGCTCTGTTGGTCATGATCAATCAGAGTCTAAGGATTAAGTCTCATGCCATCTATTTGCTTGGCTCATTTAGAAGAGCTTTGTGACCAAGACAACTCCAAGTAAAGCTCATGGGTCTTCTCTTGGATTCTCATCAAGATTGGTAAAGCATTGTGAGACAAACAATAAATCTAGTCTGTGTAACTAACTGTAGACAAACTTTGGTGAGGAAGGGCTGTGCATTATTCCCAAATGGCCTGGAGGTCTGTGTCGGTGTGTTTATGTGTGCTAGTCCTTAGGAAGTGGAGTGGAACGGTGTGGGCAGGGGTCCGGGTGTGGTGGCACATGCCTGTAATCCCAGTGGCTCAAAAGGCTGAGGCAGAAAGATCGCATGTTCAAAGCCAGCCTCAGCAAAAAGCTAGGCACTAAGCAATTCAGTGAGACCCTGTCTCTAAATAAAATACAAAATAGGGCTGGAGATGTGGCTCAGTGGCCGAGTGCCCCTGAGTCCAATCCCTGGTACCTCCCTCCAAAAAAATGTGAGCAGGGGTGGGAATGGGCAGAAAATTAGGTGAAGAAGTCAAGCCAGTAGATGGGGTACCTGTGACACCTGAAAATCCCAACCAAAAGGAAGGTGTGGTAGTAGAGGACCAGGTCACCAGCAAGCCACTGTAAAGGTTCAAAATCTATGGATTGGAGAACTCTAAGAACAAGAGTCTATGTATGAATAAGGCAACAACATATACTTGTATACCCGACGATTTGACCCTAAACCAGTACCCCTTCATTTCTTATTCATCCCTTCAATGTTCCCACTACCATCCTCCTTCTTCAAATAGCTGTCCAACCCTTACAGATGGCATGGGTCAATGGGAGGAACGAGAAGGGAGGAAGAGCTGAAAGAGCTGTGATGAATCTTCATTGCTGGGTGTTTGTAATAGTGGCAGCCATTCTTAGAGGCTAGAATTTTCTTCTCCTGAGACTCGGGTGGACAATTGCTGATTATGTCTGTTTACCGGGGAATGCTTTGGTTCACTGTGAAGTACTCTGGCACAGGCAGGAGGTTGATGGGGATGTAATTGTTCCAGCTCAGTGATTCATCTTTAGCAACTTGTGTCCTGACACCTGCTGGGTGTGGCAGATTTGTACCTTGTCACCATGAGTAGAATGTGCATGGGTGGACATGCTACCCTTTCACAAAGACAATTTTGTTTTCTCTTATTTGCCCCACATTACTTTAATACCCTCTGTGCCACCACTCCCAACCTTCCTTCCTCTTTCACCACCACTATGCTCCCACCCAGATCTCCTGAGAGTCGTTATCACTCAGCCCATCAGCCAAAGTTAGTGGGTTTCCATGGTAACCAGGCAGCTGGTGTCTAGACACTCTGAGAGATGCCTTGCAATTGAGCTGCAAATCTAGCTTCTATCACACACCCTGCCCTCTTCCCTCCTCCTCTTTCCTTCCATTTCCTTTTTATTTACAGCAGGCATTAATGCCAACACTGGATGGAGTTTCCTTTTGACAGGCCATTAAAGGAAGGAGGGGAAGAGAGAGAGGATGAAAAACCCAAATTTACTGTCTTGTCACATCAGTGTAATGATAAGACAACTGAGGTGACAGACTCTGATCTGGCTTGTTATTTCTTCCTCATGAAGGATTTTATTTAATTAAAATATTTTAAATTAGAATATAGTGTCACTGCTCTACTGGGAGTCTTAAGCATCTTTAAGAGCCAGTAAAAGCATTTTCAGGATAGGACTTCAGCTGATGGCACTGAGTTCAGGTAGAATTTTTTCACTGACTCCAGGCAATCAATGTAATTTCTGTTTCTATGTTGCCTGGGGGAATTGCACGTCTTCAGTATTACTAGATGGAAAACTATGGAGTGGAATATAGTCAAACACGAGTAAGGGCCTTTAGTGACACCTCAGATCTGGGAAAATCAAGTTTAAAGCTCCTTTATTTCTCCTGAGAGAGAACAGCCACCTGACATCCAGACGTGGCTTGGTGTTCACAAGTAGGCCTTCACATTCTCCTGTGGACATAAACAGTTTTATGGAAAACCAACATCAGACAAGGGTGCTCTTTGTGACGTATCATGACAAAACATGACCACCAGGATCCTTCCTATCTGCACACAGACTAAATATGAACATTATCCAAACCACAAAATGGCCAAATATTTCCTTTGCCTGGCTAATAGGAATAGAAGTGCTTACATCATGTTGGCTTCTTTTTAGACGATATTTACTGGAATGACCAATCACAAAATTACCCATTTCATGACAGTATTCCAATGTAGTACCATATTCTGCTTCCTTGAATTTATCTCCAAACCACCTAACACACACCCAAGTAAGTCCTTCCTAGTCCCTTCTGAGAAGTCTTGTGGTTCTCAGTGGTATATGTTCTTCCTGGCTACAGACAATATCGATAAACCCAACTGTGTTCTACCAATATGTGCTCCTGGTGATCTCTGACTAGAAGGTATTAACACTCCATAGATTGTCTTTCTATATTATGTTTACTGAAGTTAACTTCAGTAAAAAAAAAAAATAATAATAATAAAATAAAATCTTTTCCTCACTTTCTCTCACATCTGAGTATGTTCTATATTATTTTTACCACCCAAATTTATTACCATACCTCCCTGAATTCACTGATTTGCCTTCTAAGATCTCATAAGACCTTAGAAAACAAAAGTAACTCAATTATTTTTTCTGTGTTTATTATTTATCCATCTTTGATCTCAATAATTAGACATGGTAACTTGGGGCACTGGATGATTTGGAAAGCTTTCTTAATACTCTTATGATCCAAGTCAGCATTGATAATGACAAATGAATCAAACAGCAGACCTTAAACATGCCCAGGCAAAATTATAGTGCTAGTATGATAAAAATTTTAAATTTAGTATATGTCCATTTAAATTACAAGGAAAATTATATCCCTTGTTTCAGACTCAGTGGTGTCAGAGAATTTGTTTGGACAGCAATATCTCCTTTCTTTTTTTTTTTTAATCACCCATTAACATTAATTAAATATTTTAGCTATCACTTTTCATAGCTGAGAAATTTTGAGGAGGGACACCTTGGGAGCAGAAAGAAACGTTAAGAAATGACTGCATTGGCCAGTCACTGGTGTCTTCTCACACCCCGAAGTGCCAAGTTGGTGTAATATGGTCATGCATCCCTCTATGTGCCACTGAAGAGGTCACTCATCATCTCTTTTTCAAGTTTGGTTCTATACCTGCCTTTGGAATCAGCATCGTCTTCATTCCTAGGCTAGGGCCATTTAAAGACCCTCACTCAGTTGTCTCAGCATCATTTCAACTTGTGTCCACTAGTAATTGGTCTCTTAATTGAGAACAGTTCCACAAACTAGACTTCTGCTTAGTTTGCATTACCTAAATCCCTATTTCACTTATCTCTTTATTAGACTCTGCTTTCTTTGAGACTAAGGTGTGTCTTATTTTCACTCATCCTAGTAGAGACAGAAACATTGTTCTAAGATCTGCGATTAGGAGCCCTTTGTTCTTACTGGTAGGTCTCTCTAAATGTCCATAGTCTGTCTTTATTGGCCCCTATTTGCTGTCTTCTGCCATCCTCCAATGCTTGTTGCTTATTATCCACCACTGCTGTTTACCTCCTGTTGGACTATTGACTTTAACCATATACTTCTGATATTGTACAACCCCCAGCCACTGCCACCTCTAACCATTGCTTATTGCTGGCTCCATGCCAAGAAGTGGTTTTATAGCAAACCTCTATTCCCTTTGAATCTGGTATATTTTTCATTGGCTTTATCAGTACACTTCTTATTTATTTATTTATTTATTTATTCCATTTTATGGCCTCAATCAGAGAGATATGTCTTGGAGAAAGAAGAATCAACAGATACAGATGCATATAGAGAAAGGGGGTTTTAAAATTGGATCTTTGGGAGAATGATAACGTCAATCTTGTTATTTGTAGTGATAGTGATCAGGTGATGTTCAGTATAGATTAAAATATAGGATTGAAATTTGGAGTGGAGCCAAGGATATAGAGACATATTTGGCAAAGGAATCTGAAATTTGATGAATCTGACAGGAGGAATCATTAAAGTTTTGTGACAAGAAAGTAATATGCGTATAATGGTGGCTAAGGATTAAGAATATGACAGTGATAAATTTACTAGCTATCTGGGTAGAATTTAGGACTGAAGTCATTACGGATTGTGAGTTTTTTGATAAAAAGTCTACAAAGGTAATGTAGAATTGAATCTTGGATTGTGGTTGTGTTAGGAGACAGGTAGAAAAAAACCAGCTCCGGAATGGCTAAATTAATTAATTAGTTAATTAATTCCAGGAAACAGCAGAAATAAACCCAGAAAATAGTCTTCACTGAAATCAAGAAAGAATAATATTTTAAGAAGATGTCAAAGCCGAAGTATGTGAATAACTAAAATGATTTTGTTCAAGCTATTGCAAGAGGAACCCCTGGTCCCAATATCATAGTGTCTGGACAGGGTGGTTTACTGTTATACTTTTATAGGGAGAAAGAGACAAATTACAGGTGGTGCTTTATAACTAGTACTGTTTTGCAATCCAAGGAAACCTCATCAACTGAACAAGATTATTCTGTGTATCTAGATCATTTCAAAAGGACAAATAATTCTAATTTCAACTGAATATTCAAGAGACAAAGAATGAGAATTTGGAGAATCTCTGTCTGATTTTGTCAGTTTAGGCAAAAGGGGGACAGGTCAAGTTTTCACCTTATTACAAGGATGTCATCCCTGAGTCTTATGGGAGTCCTGAGAAAGTGTAGGTAGCAGATTGTATGGAGAAGATGTTCTCTACAGCAAGACACTTCTTAGAGTACAAAAGAATAGGGGATTTCAAAAAGGAGAAGATTGGGTGAATTCCTTAACTGTTGCTGTTTTCTGGAGAATAGAGCTCAGGCAAAGGTCAATACCACAAAGAAAGAACAGGCAAAAAAAAGATCCAGAAATATGGTAAGTGAGGGTTTGGGATAGAATTTTGTTTTGTTTTGGAAAGCACTGTTTGAAAAATTGTATGTTAAAATCAGCTCACAGAGAGATAAGGAAGGTGAGGTAAAGTTGGCATAATAGTTCATTCTTTCATGAAGTTTGTTGATTGAAGAGAAAAAGAATGGGTCTAAAAACTTCATGAGGAAAGAGGCTATCTTTGGATTTTTGAAAGACAATCTTGGGCAAGCGAGACTACATTGATGTATTTGTTCTGTTGTTACAGAAACAACTCCATAAGGTTTCAGGAAGGTAAATTTCAGCAGGATATCTGGAATAACTTTCAGTGAGAGCTGGACTGGCCTGTTGCAGTGGCCACTGTCCATCCACTAGGGTGTCATGGGGGATAGATGTCGCCAGCTGGCTGGGCTGGTGAGATTAGTGGTGTTCAAAGGAGCTGGCTGCAGCAATAACTAGAAAACAGCCAAGGAACCACACAACACATGAACATGGGTTTCTAAGATCAAGGGCGGGACTACTCAGTGACCCCAAGAGTCAGCTCCACGCTGGGCAGTGCTGGAAAGAGAGCAAGCACCTGGATTCTTTTTATTTTATGGGGGTGGTGGGGGGATACACACAAGAGAGGTTCCATGGAATGTTCTTCACCAAATAAGGCAGGGGATAGGATTTTGCAGGTGGAATCTTGCTTTGTGATGTCTTGTGGTTAGCAGATTGATTGACATCTGGGCAAGCCACACCCATCTCAGGTGCTGTGTGGGATCACTGGCAGAGCAAAAGGAAAAGCACATTTGAGTCACACAGCCCAATCAGCACCCAATGCCAGAACAGTCCCCTCATATGCTCAAATGCTCATGGCTCACACACATAGCCCATGGATGGCTCACAACAGATAGGGGTGGCTGGAGGATCTCCAAGATGTCTTTTTACTCTAAGGTTTCTATATATATATTAGGATTACTTTGGAAAAAAAAAAAAAAAAAAAAAACAACAACAACAAAAAAAACAGGGCTTTGAAAAAAGGAGGAGATTAGACATAAGGTATGTCTTTTTTTTTCTTTTCTTTTTTACCCTCATGCTGCCCTCCCACCCACCCAAGGCATAAGGTATGTCTTGGAAAATGGTTTTATTAAGGAAAACAAAATAGTGGGTAAAGACAAAAGACAAGTCTGATTTTGCAAATGGCAGTTTTATATAATGGGTAGGGTATTTATAAACCTATATTTCTAGCCCAGATAAGGTACAGACTCAGACTCAGCATGAATCTTTATTCTTTCACTGCTTATTGTCCCAATATCCCCAAAGAGCCAAAGCTATAACATTCTTTGTCACTAAATATAAGTAAGAGCTTGGAGATCTTGACTAAAAAGAGAAAAATCAGTACAAATACTAATATTACTTTTCCAATATAGCTCTGGTTGTGTTCCAGTGAGTGCTATTGATTCTTAAAGCAATTTTTTTACTCAAAGGCAGCACCATAATTTGATAGGCCCTAGGAAGTCAAAACACACAATGAGTAGAAAATGAATTGTCCCAGTAAGTGATGGAGATTGCTTTTATTTACCCACGTGCAAACATATGATACACACATCTTTTATAGGGCTTTCTTGTTGTAATAATACTTTTTAAATTAACTTCAAAACGAAGTTAAACCTTTATACTTGGCTTTTTAACTTTCTTCTAGCACAGTGATATGGAGGGTAGAAGGGGGAAATTACATATACTTTTATTTCTTCTACTTTAGGATATAGAAATGATTTCTTATTAATTCTTAAACATGATAGCATTTGTAGTAATTTTAGTTACTTATGCACTTCATTATCCAATAATCTTTTTGTCATTTAATGTATGAAGTCTGTCATAATTAGTGATAACTATTCAGGCTGTTACTAATTACAGAGGTCCATTTTTCTCTTTTTTTGTGTAGAATACAAAAATGACCTCCCACAATTTGAACCTAACAGTGAAATTTCATAAAGCAATAATCCTCAATTCTGGTTTTGCAAGCCAGCCACCAGAGTAACTAAAGTGACTTTTGGTAACCCTTCAAGAAAAATTGCATCGAATTACCTTGTATTTCACAAAGAAAAGTCAGAATGGAAGGAGGGAGGAAGGGTCAGAAAGGAAAGAAGGAGTAGAGTCGTGTAGTGTATTTAGGACTGCTGGGGAAAGATCCAAGTTAAATTCAGGAGAACCTCTCATCCCCAGAGGCTGTGAAAAGCAATCTAGTCTTACGGAAGGATTGCTGAATTCCAATTTGCTGTGTGACTTTGGGCAAGTCACAAAAATGCTCTGTCTTCGGTTTTTCTCATAGGGAATGAGGGGCTGAGATCAGAGATAATCTAAAAGGGCTCCTTCAGCTTCCACTAATTACAGGAACAATTTTATGTAATTTTATGAACAATTACAAGCCAAGTCTGTGACAATGTATACAGATTTAGGATTTTTGTCCTGAATTATGTAGTTTATCCATTTGCATTGATAAAATTAGCAAGACAACTGCCAAGTCTCTGGTTTTCTTTGTGTTGTGTAGAAAAAGCCATAAGGGAAAATTAAACAACAAGGATAAATAATTGTCTGCCTAATCTCAAGTTCTACCCCAAACACATCATGGCTAGGCATGGCAAGGCACAAGCGGAATATGATTCATGAATGCAGAGTTTTTATTTAAAAAATTTAAATGTTACCCAGACAATAGATATTCTCAAGTGTGAAATATTTTAGGCAGCCATAGCCTAAAAATATGGGTAGGACTTTGTAGAGTTAGAGTTATGTCCAGCTTTGTTTTCTGATTTTTAACCTTGAAATCAGATAATACAATGATTTCATCCAATATTAAATTGTAGGATGTAACAAACCCACATTGACATTTGCTGCAAAAGATAAATATTGGAACTATTGGCTTTGCAATAAGGCATGTTAACTCAATGTATATTAAAACAATACAAATGATTAACTGAATATTTAAATGGAGTTAGTACAACTATTGAAGTTCTCAGAGTCTTACAGATTCAAATTTCTACATTAACACTTTTATAAATGATCACTAGATAGGTCAAGGTTGACTCTTTGAAATGGCCCAATGCCAAAACAATCTACTTCAATAAATGTGAAAAAATTGTGAGAAAGAAAACTAAGAGAGAAGGTTCAATGAAAAATAACCAGAAACATGATGAGCCTGTTTAATTTTTCCCTCTTCTCCTAAGTATGAAACTAAATAATAAGGATAAACTACATGATATCTGAGATTTTTAACTTCCTCATAAATGCAGCTGTAGATTTATAGAACATTCTTTTGGAAGTTAGATGAGACAGTGAGATGCTAACTTCAATCATGTCTGAAAAAAGATTACAAAAGAAATATGACATTTCTTTCCCAGAAATCTTTTAAGAGGACAGCTATATCCTTATCTTATCCTAACTTTATTCTTTATATTCTCCTGGGATCCCTTCTTGAGATGACCCAGAAATGAGCGAGTATTGGTATAGTAGAGAGAAAAACCTCACCAGAGCAGTCTTCACCAGTGATTTCTCTCTTGACATATGCCCTGTCCCCAGATACTGCAAGACTTACTAGAAATGGAAAAGCCTTACCCAAAAGAAGCTGAACAATCTCACTGTACATGTTTTGTTTTGTTTTTTTAAGGGACTAGTTATTAACAAGAAGTCTTAGTCTTTTTCAAATGAAGAATTCTATGATTATGATAAAATAAAGGAATTTTTCTTAAACTTGGATATGATATCTTAAGCCTGGAGAATTGCCATTCCCTGGGTAACTTGCCTACTGAGTGGATGCAAGATTTACTACATAGCTGGGGGTAGGCGGTGACTTGGCTCTTGCATTCGACATGGGAAGCATAATTTTCTACAAATGCAGCTATGCCAAGGGATAAAGGTTATTTCCTTTTGAAATCAACTGACTGCTGTTGTTTGGGTGCGAGATAGAGATTGTTCTGTCTTTATGTGGAGGCAGTAGCAGAGGAGACTTTGCCTTTTTCACATTACTGTTTAGCAGCCTTGGTTCTTGTATGACAGGAATGCTGACTTTTTTGGTGGCAGTGAGTACCAGGGATTGAACTCAGGGGCACTGGACTACTGAGCCACGTCCCCAGCCTTATTTTATATATTATTTAGAGACAGGGTCTCACTGAGTTGCTTAGGGCCTCGCTTTTTGCTGAGGCTGGCTTTGAACTTGTGATCCTCCTGCCTCAGCTTCCTGAGCCACTGGGATTATAGGCATGTGCCACCGCTCCTGGCAAATACTGACTTTTCTTCTTTGCTACCTTAAAGTTTGGCCAGTGAAATCATTGCTTTTGAAATAATTTCTGGTCTTTGGAGACTAACTTCATATCATAGCCTTTTCCAAAGAGTTTTTTTTTTTTTTCACTCTACAAACAAAACCTTCATAAGTCACAGACTTTTCTCTCTTTTACATAAGAGACTCCTTAGCACATGCTTGACACATAGTAAACGTTAAACTAATATTAGTTCCCTTTCAGATGCTAATAATAAGAACCAGTACATTTGGCCACTTATTAAACATGTTACTTAAACATTCCTTATTTAGTACGTTAAATCAACACATTTAATTCTCATAAAAAACCCCCATGAAGCCAGGCATGGTAGTGTATGCCTGAAATCCCAGGGACTCTGAAGGTTGAGGCAGGAGGATGGAAAGTTCAAAGCCAGCCTCAGAAATTTAGCAAGGCCCTAAGCAACTTAATGAGACTCTGCTTCAAAATAAGAAATAAAAAGGTCTGGGGATGTGGTTCAGTGGTAAAATGTCCCTGAGTTCAATTCCCAGTACAAAAAAAAAAAAAAAAAAAAAAAACACAAAAAATAACAAGAAAACCAACCCCATGAAGAAGATACCCATATTACTACCAATTATAGCTAAGGAAAATGAGTAGTAAGATATTTAGTAACTTATCCAAATCCATGGTGTCAGAATTAAATGCAAACTCTTGCTCTAGAATCAGTTTCTTTAACTACTATCCTTTGTAATCTAAAAAGAGTTATGCTTTGAGTAGATATTTATTCTTACCTTCTTTTGTATCTAAATAATTTGTTATAAAATTAGTAGTTATAAAATCAAGATTAGCAATGAAATGGAGGATTATGAGAGGATGCTTTCCATGACAATGAACCAGAATAATCTTGGGATTTATTTTTCTAACTCAAAATTTTAAACATTAAACTAATGCAGACAAACTTTTGCTATTTCCTTCAGCATAAAAACATTATAGTCTTCACTTTTTCTGTTTGGAATATATATATATATATATATATGTCCCAAGAGTGCTTTTTGATGTATAAATAAAATCTTAAGCATATATATATATATATGTGTGTGTGTGTGTGTGTGTGTGTGTAAATATATATCTGTATATATACAGAGATTATATCTATCTATCTATATATATATATTTTTTTTTTTGGTAAGGCTTAGTATAAACCCAGGTTCTCACATGTGTTAGGCAAGCCCTTTACCACTGAACTATATCCAGAACACTTTTTTCAATATTTTTATGGGTGAAAACATTAAATGTCCATCTTCTGATAAGTGTGATACTGGGAGTTAGGGGTATTGTAGATGCCTCCATGTATTCCCCATCCCAGGCATGTTTTAGGCACTTGGAATTTGCTAGTGAAAAAAGTTTAAAAATCTCTGCCTTCATGGAGTTTAAATTCCAATGTCTTCTTTTGCAACATTAGTTCATAGTCAAAGAAGACTAAGCAGAATTTCAAAAACTTGCATATAATGCAAGAAATACAATTTCTGTATAAAGAGAAAGAAGTGATTAGTTTTGCCTAAGGTAGGTTTGGATGTTGGAAACATCATTTGAGCTGGGTTATGAGGAATGATAAGCAAAAATCCAAATGATTCAACTTTAGAAATTTACTGTATAGTAAAGTAATGGGCTGGCTGGTCTGCCTCTCAACTGCAGTCCTTAAACTTGGTTTAGAGCATCTCTTTGGTCTAAATCTCTAGAATCAGATCCTAAGGTGGAAATTCCTGTGCAAATAATACATTGGTGGAACCTTTTAAGGGAGTAAGCAAAGAGGATAGGACAGAGGAGGAATCCAAGCAAAGGTGAGAGTTCAGGGGAAGGGTAGTCCTGCCTCGTCCTACAGAGAGCTCTAAAGCATGAATTCTACCATAGAAGTTGTTTTGTTCAAAAGCAAGGGAGTCAGAGGGGACATGATCTCTCACACCTAACATTGAGGTGGCTCTCAATTCACCTCCCCTATCCAAGGATGCAGATGTGAATTGTGAAGGCAAACCTCCAGCAGCTGGGGGATGGATGCCTGAGCCTGGTAAAGTTAAGATCTGAGAGGATCACCAATAGCATTGGCGACATCTAGAAGGCAAAATGCTACAGGCCAACATTTCTAATGTGGTACTGACCATTTGCAATCAATTATTGGCAAGCTCGTGAGGATTGCAGAGACTGAGAAATCAGATCTCCTGGAACTTAAATCTGGAGAATCTGTGGTGAATTTTGAGCACATGGCTCCTGTCCTGTCAGATGGGATTTTGAACTTTATTTAAAAAAAATATATAGATGGTCCACAGAAAAAAAAAATGAAAGCAAAAATTCTTAGGTTAAATTGTTTGTGATCAACCACTATTAGTGATACTTGACATCACAATGTTATCTTTCTATCCCTAGTGTGACATTTCTCAAAATTTCTGTCACAGGTGCCATGATTGTTTATCATTGTGTTAACTCAACATTATTCCTTTCATCTCATATACTAACAGAAGTAACGCTTTGATAGAATCAGATCCAACTGCCAGCTTGGCATGTAATTTAGCTGGGAAGAGGAATGTGGGTTAAATCTACTTGACTGTTATACTGGAATGACAATACCTCCAAATTTTTGTTTTGATTTTTTACTTTTAGAATTTGATTTATTCATTGTGATCATGGTAAGAAACATGGTAAATTAATAGGCTAGGAGTATAGCTCTGTGATAGAGCACTTGCATAGCTTTTGTGAGTCCCTGGGTTCAATCCCCAGCATTGAAATGAATACATAAATAAAAGTTAACATAATTTAATTTTATATATTCACTTCATCTTATTCAAAAAATTATTGGTGGCTGCAATGCAAGCCACATAAATTGTAGCTACTGATCTTTCTGTGAGTTTCAAATGGGAAAAGAAGATAGAACACTAACTTTTAATGATTTGGTAAAAACTCTGTATAGATAATGTTTAAGAAGTTTCCAAGGCTACCTGCCAACCTGTGCCTTCTTTGGCTTTTGTTTGGATGGCTTTTAAAGTTGTGGTTCTCTTCTTTCAAATAAAACCATTAATTTTTGTTCTGTGGGATGGAAACCCTGTACTTTATCTTACTTCTATAAGAATAGCTTTCTTTAATTAATAATCAATTACATCCTTATTTTCTGAGTCAGAGACTTTACAGAAATATTCTGGGGCAAAAAATGATTAAGTAGCTCTTAATCATTTATCTGGGAAATAAGATCTTTTCTCCTTGGGGAAATTGCTTTTTTTCCTCCTGGCATGAAAATGTTAAATGTAACAGTTCAAATTAGGCTGAGTGGATTTCCCGAATTCATAGGTTGGATTATAATTCAACGAACCCTGAATCCCACAAGTTGGATTAAAATCTCAATACACTACATTCTACAGTTTGAATTTTACAAAGTATTTTCAAATATCTTTCTACAACTTCCAAATAACCTGCAATAAATGATATGGTTATTAAAGGGCAGGCTTTAATAACCATATCATTTACATATGAAAAAACTGAAGCAAGGAAAGGAAAACTAACCTGTCTGGGTTCATATGCTTAGTTGCTGGGAGACTCAAGGCTACAATATAAGTTAGCTTGATCATCCTAAGCATTTGACAGGAGAAGTCAAAATACATACAATATGTTTCAGGTATCACTTGGGACCCCATCATTTATCCTCTGAGTTTTCTTGTGGGTTAAAATTATTTGTTAATTATTCTTTGAAATTCTTAAGTGTTTGTGATGTAAGTGATAAGGTTATTCTCTTCCAAAGACTAAGAAAGCACGAGTGGAGGCACAGGGGTTATTTGGGCCTTTATTTCAACTTCAAAATTATATATGTATGGGCTCTGTATGTTAAATGTGATTTAAAATATGAAATTAGTGATGATCAGAGTAAATGTGGATCCCAGTGGTCATCAAAGACCATGATCTGGGTTCCAGCCTGACATCTGATACATGCCTAAGAGAAAGACCACATAAGTAACAAAAGGGCTGTATGGGAGTCAACTACCAAATGGATTTTTATTGTTTTCCTCTAAGCTTTACAGGTGATGGTGACTAATATTCAGGAAAGATGAAAATAAAAAGGGAAAGGAAGCAAACAATCAAACACTCGATCTTAGTGGTGATTGGTGGAGGACTGTGGGCATGGCCCCAGGATGATAGCAGCTTCTATTTAATCAATGTTGACAAGACTGGGGAGAGCTGGGCAGGTCCCAAGAGGTAATGTTTTACTTCGAAATCCACTCAACCTAATTTCAGTAATGTAGGGCTGTGAAGGGGCCTGGACCCACGCCAGGAAACAGGGCCATTAGAGCTCAGTGTGGGCGATGGCAGCTGGGAATACCGCCATCGCTCCAGCAACACTGCAACCAGGCTGCCTAGCTGAGCCCAGGCAGCGCTGCTGCATATGCTCCTGGTATTTGCTCCCCAACAGAACGCACAGACATGCTAGTCTCACCCTTTCCAGGAAATGAATGGAACGCAGAAAGGCAAGAGCTGCTTCCAGAATCTGTTTCAGCAAGAATCAGAGAGCGAGTGTGACATACACCTTTCAAGGACCACTGTGAAATTGTCTACCCAAATCTCTTTGTCTTTTAAAAATGCCATTGCACTGTTTCAAAAGGATATAAAAATAACTTAGTATCTTTATGGATATCTTAATGTGTCTTTATTTTTCTTAACAATGGTAGTTATGGATCAAGAATGTGAAACTGCTAGGGTTTTCCATTTTTCAAAATATGTAAGATTCATTTAAAACTCAACTTTGCAAATCCAAGAGAAGTGATCCAGGAGAAATTATACCCCTTGGGGCTGAGCTCTATTTTTCTAGCTATGCTTTTTTCCTTTGCCACTCTTTCTCCAAAAAACAAGGTGTCATGATAGTAACTACTAGCATGGAAAGTCCAAGAAGGTAAAGATTTTGGTTTCATATTTTCATACACCACCACTGTCTTTTCAGTTTGTAGAACAATATGTGGCACACAGTGAGGCTCTCTTATTTTCATTGGATGAATAAATAAATGAATGAATGAATATATTTTTTCTTCTGTTTTGAAGCGTTCTTCAATTCTGGAGCACGAGGAATACACAAATTTACTATGATGTTAACATTCCCTTTTTCATGTTAACAACTAACAAAATTTATGGGGTTTCCAGTGAACATGGTGATTTCTAAGAGGTCATTGGGCGTGGAGGAGTGATGTTTTCCCAAGGCTAATATGTCGTAACATGGACAGGTTTATAACTATTTGTCATACACTAAACATCATCTGTCCAAATTGACTAAATATACTTTTTGAGGCCAAATTATATATATACTATTTAAATCATGGCACATCAGGAGGGCAGATTAAACAAGTTTTTGACCCAGTAGCTTAACCTTCTACTATTAATAAAGTTATTTTTCCTGAAAATATGACCATGCTTCATTTGAAAATATTACCTTATTTCATATCTTAAAAAATAAAATGGTTTTTTTGCCAGGTGCGGTGGTGCATGCCTGTAATCCCAGCAGCTAGGGAGGCTGAGACAGGAGGATCGCAAGTTCAAAGCCAGCCTCAGCAATGGCAAGGCACTAAGCAACTCAGTGAGACCCTGTCTCTAAATAAAATACAAAATAGGGCTCGGGATGTGACTCAGTGGTTGAGTTCCCCTGAGTTCAATGCCCAGTACAAAAAAAAAAAAAAAAAAGTTTTTCTTTTTAGTGCAAACCACTAAAACACATTAGCACTTTCTGTTTTGGATACATTGTGTCTCATAATAGAACCAATTTTTTTAAAAAAAAATATTTATTTATTTGCTTTAGTTGTATACATTGTGTTTATTTTTACATGGTGCTGAGGATCAAACCCGGGCTGCGCACGTGCTAGGCGAGCGCTCTACCACTGAGCCACAACCCCAGCCCCAGAACTAGATTTTGAAGGACTAACTTTGCCCTGGTGAGGACTGATTTGGGGGAGGCTATCATTAGCTCCCTGACAGTAATGACTCTTACAAGTCATGTGGCATATATATGTGTATACATTACATATTTATGCATATTGTGTGTCATAGCTGTAACAAAATACTGTAAACTGGATGACTTTTGAACAATAGAAATGTACTTCTCATGGTTCTGAAGGCTGGGAAGTCTAAGGTCAAGATGACAGCTGATTCAGTTTGTCTGGTGAAGGTCTGGTATCTCATGATGGATCATACTCTGTCCTCACATGGAGAACAGAACTCTCTAACTCTCTATGGTCTCTTTTATAAGACACTAATCCCAAACATGGATACTCCACCCTTATGATCTAATCATCCCCTAAAGGCCCCCACCCCCTAATACTATCACCTTAGGGATTAGAATTTTTTTTTTTTTTTTTTTTTTTTTTTTTTTTTTTTTTTTTGTACCAGGGATTGAACTCAGGGGCACTCAACCACTGGGCCACATCCCCAGCCCTTTTTTTGTATTTTTATTAGAGACAGGGTCTCACTGAGTTGCTAAGTGCCTCGCCATTGCTGAGGCTGGCTTTGAACTTGTGATCCTCCTGCCTCAGCCTCCCAAGTGCTGGGATTACAGGCGTGTGCCACCACGCCCAGCCAGGGATTAGAATTTTGACATATGGATTTTCAGACCATAACACTATGATTTACTTAATCTTGCTTTTCCTATAATGTCTTAGCCAAAGTGACAGTATTAACATTAGTTCTTCATTTTTAATAAAAGTAAAAGTACTTTTCAGAGCTAACCTGAATAAGGAAGTTTGGTCCTGCTGGGTGTTCTGCAGTTACATCAGCAACTCCAGGTCTTTCTCATTTGCCAGCTTCAGGCCTAGTTACTTCTGCTCCCTTGTTCAATGTCCCCTGGCACTGAATATCTCACTTCAGTCTTTTAGCTTCTGCAGCCTCTTAAATAACAACTGTCACAGAGGGAGGTTGATCCTCTAGATGAGGAATGTGGTTATTTACTCTAATTGGATAGCGGTAATTGGAGTGACAGCTGGTCTCAGACATTCATCTGTCTTTGACACTCACCATGATGATCAAAGTTTTTGCACAAAATACCGAAGATTACATATTAACCCATCTCTAACATTTGCAAATTATGCAATTAGTGCCAGAAAGTGCCAAGCCCAGATTTCATATTATGAAAGACTAATCAGGGCTCTTCCCTCCATTTTAAGCTGCTTTTAACAAGACCAGTTTTTAGACTAGACTCCAGGCCTCTGTGTCTGTGGATTCCCTACTCTAGTTCCCACTCTTGAGTTCATTTATCCTTGTTGGACTGAGATAAGAGCAGGGGAAGCAATTTAAAGTAGAACCTGTCTGCATGGCTCTGTCCTAGGTTGGAATTGCTGCCACTTAGTATCAGTGTGACCTGAGTTAAATTATTTAATCTCCCTGTGCCTCAACTTTCCCAACTGTAAAACAGGGTGATTAAGGGAGCTTTGAGGATGAAATAAAGTGGATTAATATAAACATTCTTAGAACTCTTATGAGCACTCCACCCTTATGAGCTAATCCACAAAGTCCCCACTTTTAGGTGAGGATGAAATGAAATGACACTTGTATACTCAGAACTGTTCTGAGCACATAGTAAGGGCTTTACAATATTAGCAATAGTTATATACAAAGGTCAGGAATGTCATAATTTACAGTTCTTTCCAGGCATTGAGGCTGCTGAATAGAACAGGTTAGAAAATATAGACATAGAGCCAGGTCCGGTAGTGCACACCTGTAATCTCAGTTACTTGGGAGTCTGAGGCAGGAGAATCACAAGTTCAAGGACAGCCTGGCCAACTTACTGAGACCCTGTTACAAAATAAAAAATAAATAAAAGGACTGGGGGTGTAACTCAGAAGTACAGCATCCCTGAATTCAATGCCAATATACCCCTCCCCCCACACAAATGTATACATACAACTATACGGCCAACATGATTTATTATCTATAATGACTGCTTTAGGATTGACATCAATGAAAGAAGAAGCAAGTTAGCACCATGGAGAAGTTTTCTCCTGCACTCAAACTCAAATGAAACTATGCATACATAACTAGGATTCTATTTATAACAAATTCTCCTTTGTCTGAGTTTAAACCTTTTCCAAACTCATAGTTTCCCATTGGAGTAGAAGTAGCTGGAATAAGTATAAGTCCACACGTAACTATCTTTTCCTTCATTTGCATGTAGGATTTTTTTTATAAACATCATTATGGGTTCTTAGCTGACCTCACCTTTGTGGTTACGAAAGACTGGTTCTTTGTGTGTTTTGTTTTTCTCCCCATAAATTCTTGGTGGCCTACCTATAAAAATTTCACTTAATCCACTGACTTAACCCATTTTATTTTTGCCAACTAGTCAGCCCTTCATCTAAAACAAAGACAACCCCTCTGCTTAATGCTCAATATCAAGTAAAAAATAAAATTGTTTTCAAATAAAATGTATACATAGTTATAGGTTCAGTTGAGTTTCATATGAATGATTGACATTTCCTTTTTTAATCATCTAATTGAATTTCATTGATTTTAATTTTATGGTTTTTATATTTTAGAGCCAAATTTTTTTAGTCTTAGAAGCTTTATATGTCCCTAAAAGATCATAGATTTCAACTATTTGGCATCTGGGTGCTGAATTGCTGAAACAGGTTTGTTCTTGATCTCTGCTGCTTGAATTTGTCCACCTGCTCTAATCAGACAACTTGAACAAGTAGACAATCTGAGCGTTAGTTCTGGCTGAGCCCTGAGCAAACCAAATGATTTATATTTCTGGACTTTAATTTCCTCATCTATAAAGTGAGGATGTGTCTTCTATCCATTAACAAATATTTATTGAGGCTTTTCCCTGTATTATGTCTGTCTGCACACTGGGGATTCAAAGTCGAACAAAAGTAGATAATGTTGTTGCCTTACAGAGTTTATGTTTTAGTGAGTGGATGATTTTAAAGGGCCCTTTCATTGACAACACTTTATGATTATGAATTTTATTATGAAGGTCTCAGTGAGAAGAGGAATACTTCCTACCCTTTCCTACTGCTTCTCCTCCACACAGAGAAGAATGCCTAGCATGTCATGTGGCAGGTGCCCAACAACAAATTCAACAAATAAACAAATAATGATATGAAAAACATTTTGAAGCATTCAAGGGAAATCATATGTAACTATTGAAGCTCTTTTAGTGGGGAACAGTCAGCCATGACTTTCTGTCATAATGAACAGATTTGTACCAAATTTTACCTTTATCCTAGGCCTAGGCAAAGAATAACAAGAGAAAGTGAGGGCATTTGGAAGGATTTGACCTGATTCCATTTGAACAGGGACAAAAGCATGGCTAAATCTCAGAATCGTCTGAAACTCTGCTCTTTTGTTTCTCCCCTTTGGATTTTCTTCCTTCTTATTCTGCAAATACAAACCTAACACACTTTCCCTTTTATTCTTCAGTTTCCTGATTTTCCCTCATATCATACAAAATGGTTCCCAAGTTTTTGTTTTAGTCAGAGAGATGTGACTTCTTCTTCTGCTCCTACAACTGATTTTTCTATATGCTTCAGGGCAGTTCAGTTCAATATTATATTCCTCTTTTGATTTGAAAAGGGCACTAAAAACATTGTTTCTTGGAGCTGATAAGGATATTAAACTACCTCAGGAATACTTGTGGTATCCAAACATTTGGGTAGGGTCAAGGAATAATTCTGATTCTCTGAAAGAATTTCAGGTTGCTAGAGAAGGACCTCACTGAAATAAATCTGGAAGCTTTCTTCTGGCAAAAAAAAAAAAAAAAAAAAAAAAAAAAAAAATCATATATATATATATATATATATATATATATATATATATATATATATATATTAGCACACCAAAGTTCTATGATCCCTGAGGAGTACTGCTGATGCATAGATATTATGATGTTTAGAAAGGAATTAGGTTTTATCCTAGAACTTGTATTGGCACATTGTTGTTCAAGAGTTAATAATTGTTAATTTGGAAAGCTACAGACTTTAAAAAAATTGCTGTAAGTACTAGTAGGTATTATCCCTAGAATAGCTACATCTTGAAGAGAGCTCACAGTGAGTTATGAACCCTACAAGATAAATAAGACTTTAGTGACAAATGAATCACTGTAAGGTGAAATTACCTGTCATAGCTTCTTACATTTTTTACTAGACCGACCAGCTTGGTGTGAGTCTAGAAACTAAATATATTTTCAAGAAAATAAGCATTTGCTTCTACTGAAGTTATTTAAAAGATTATTAAGACGAGTGTTCTAAATGAGTTACAAAATGTGTCTAACAGTGGTGGTGGTCTTATTCAAATATAAATTTTTATCTTCATCTGAATATAAACATATAGGTGACTGATTTGAGGAATAAAACATTTTTTTTATGAAGTCCTCTACTGGACTCCATTTCTGTAATCACAACATCATTCCCAAATACATTTTATTTGGTATTCCTAGCTTAATCTTTAAGCATATCTGTATCATACTTCTTTGTTCAGTTGGTTATAATTGATAACAGTGAAAGGACACAAAGCAAAAGAAGCAAAGGGAAAAGTTTCCTGGGGTAAAGATTGGAGGAAGGCAGACACAAGCTTCCAAGAGTTTCCAAAGCTTATCCATTATCTTCAATTAAATACAAACTTGTTAGTCTAACAAGATTCCATTGACTCCAGTTTATCTTTCTAAGAAAAACTAGCAGCTAGTAGGCACAAAAAGGAGAAAAAAGTAATAGCAAGAGCTTCATTTTGAAAGACACAGATATTCACAATGTGAGGAAGTGTGCAGAAAAATGTTAACATGTCAGGTCTGGGACTGAAAGTCCTGCTCATAAAATTGACCTGTGCCTGGCATCCACAAACTTGGTTTTGAGGGATTTCCTCACAATTTCCTACTTGATAAGCTTGAGTCCCTGAGCCTGAAATCATTGAGCCTATAATGTGGTTTATGCTGAATATTTTTTCTCCTTCTGAGATTCTGGATTTTATATTAAGTAGAGGGTACCCACCTGACCAGCTTCCAGTACAAATTCTGGACTTGTAGGCTCAACAGAGCTTCTCTGGTAGACAACATTTTACCTGTGTTGTCAAAATTCATTGCTGGGAAGAATTAAGCATTTCCTTAGAACTCCACAGGACAAGACTCTTGGAAACTTGCTTCTGGTTTCCTTCAGTCTTTGCCCCAATTTTTCCCTTTGCTTGTTTAACTTTGTGTCCTTTCACTGTAATCAATTATGGCCATGAATAGGACTGTTTGCTGAGTGCTGTGAGACCTCCTGACAAATCATAGAACTGAGGAGTGGTCTTGGCCAGGAGGGGTGTGTTATTGATTGGTAAAACAGGTGATGGACAAATGAACTCCCTTTAGACAGGCTGACATAATTGTAAACTATCTTGTAGCATAAAATTAACTGAATGCATTCTATAATGAAATCTTGAGGGGAAAGAAATCATCCTTCAAAAAACTCAATATCCTACTTGTTAATCAAGGCAATACATGTCCTATGGATAAGAGCATTCAGTTGGAATGTGCTCAGTTGCAAGAATTTGAAAACTACTACAGTGGATAAGAAGCCTGAGGCAAAGATGTCCAGGAGTAATATAGTCATCCAATGATGAATATTTTCTTCTCCTCCACCATATTTAGTGTATAAATTTTTGTCTTCATGGTCATAGCACAGTTACTACACTGCTAGATATTATTTGATGCCCCATCATTCTAAGAGAATGCAGAGGGCAAAAACCCAAAGCCCACTCCAGGGAATTTGATCTCTATGTGACCAGCACTGCTATTGATCACCCCTAGCTGCAACAGAAGCTGGAAATTCAAGTATTTCACTTTGGGGTCATTATAGTACTAGAAATAAGGGGCAAGAGAGTGAGGATGAATTCTCAGTGCTCCATATAAATTATCTGTCACCACTATCTGACACTTATGGAGCAAGAAAAATGACTATTTTTGATTTCCCATGTGAATACCACATATGTTGATACTTTCATTTAAGACTGAGAGGTTAAAAACCACAGTAGTTTCTTCTGAGTGAACCACTTGTCCCTAACATTATGCTTTTTGTTCCTGAGCACTTCCATATATGCCACTGAACAGCTTCCTAGAGGTAAACTCTTCTAAATTTGGAAACTGTATTACTGAAAAAACAATGATCTCTTTTCATCCGAAAGTTCTTATATAATGGTATAGGAAAGACAGTGGAATGAATCTGACATAACTTTCCTGTGTACATATATGAATATACCACAGTGAATCTCCAAATCATGTAGAACCACAAGACTGAGATCCTAATTAGAATAAGATGAACTCCGTGTTTGTATAAATATGTGAAAGTATACTCTACTGTCATGTGTAACTAAAAAGAACAAATTAAAAAAAAATGCACTGTGCCAATGTACAATCAAATGAGACAAAATACTAACTCTTTTTTTTCTCTCACCCCATCTTGCTTTCTTCCTCAGAAGCTGTAGATGAAACCAAACCTAAGGAAAGTGCCCGGCAGGATGAGGGTAAAGAAGAAGAACGTGAGGCTGACCAGGAACATGCCTGAACTTTAAGAAATGGCTTTCCACGTCCCCACCCTCCCCTCTCCTGAGCCCTGTCTCTCCTGCCCTCTCTGAACTCCACTCTGAAGTTTCCCTTCCTGTCCTGCTCACGTCTGTGAGTCTGTCCTATCCCACCCACTAGCCCTCTTTCTCTCTGTGTGGCAAACATTTAAAAAAAAAAAAAAAAGCAGGAAAGATCCCAAGTCAAACAGTGTGGCTTAAACATTTTTTGTTTCTTGGTGTTGTTATGGCGAGTTTTTTGGTAATGATGATCCAATCATTTTGGGAAATTCTTGCACTGTATCCCAGTTTTTTGATCTGGTGCGTGTGGCCCTGTGGGAGTCCACTTTCCTCTCTATCTCTCTGTTCCAAGTGTGTGTGCAATGTTCCGTTCATCTGAGGAGTCCAAAATATTGAGTGAATTCAAAACCATTTTGTTTTTCTCCTTTTCAATGTTATGGAATGAACAAAAAGGAAAAAAATTCAAAAACCCAGTTTGTTTTAAAAATAAATAAATAAAGCAAATGTGCCAATTAGCGTAACTTGCGGCTCTAAGGCTCCTTTTTCAATCTGAATATTAATAAATCATGAGAGTAATCAAACTCCAGTGGCTCTGTGTTTCTGTTCCATCTCCCTTTGTTGCCTTGGTACATTGGGATCTTACATTTCATCTTTTCTCTGGCATCTCCACCTGACCCCAACAACCTTGATAAGGAAAACACAGATGAAGCCCAAGGTTCTTGTTAGTAACAATGACTCCAGGCCTGGATGAAATAGTTGGGCGCTGCAGTAGCTTGCTAAGGCTGCTATAACAAAGTCCCACAGACTGGGTGATGTTAACAATAGGTATTGATTGTCTCAGAGTTCTAAAGGCTCAAAGTCTCAAATCAAGTTGTTGGCGATGTTGGTTCCTTTTGAGGTCTGTAAGGAAATGATTGGTTGTAGGCCTCTCTCCATAGTTATAGATGTCTATCTTTTCCCTGTGTTACTTTGCACCTTCTCTCTATGCATGTCTATGGGTTCAAATTTCCCCTTTTCCTAAGGGTGCCAATCATATCGGATTAGGATCCACTCTCATGGCCTCACTTATACTTCATTACCTCTACAAGACCCGACCTGAAATTAAGGTCACATTCTAAGGCACAAGGGTGAAGAATATTAACATATGAATTTAGGGGAGAAGTTAAGGAAGCTCAGCCCTTGAGAGGCACTAAGACTTGCTTTTCATAAAGCAACCACAGAGTATTTTCAGGGTTCAGAAGAAGTTTGTCTTATCCAGTGAAAGGCTATTGTAGGTTTTGCTAGGTTAAAAATTATAGCCATATACATAACTCTTAGATACCCCAGACTTTTGTTTACATGTCTGGTTTTAACCCAAATATTAAGCCAGTCTTTTCTATCTTTTCCAGCTTATGATTTTCTATTGGAGTTATAACCCCACACCAAGCATGTGTCACATTCTTGACTACTCATAATCATTGCAACTGCTGATGGTGGTGGTCCATAAAGAAAAGAGGACCTGTAGTCCCTCCATTGTTAGTCCTTTCCAAATTTCCCTACATTTTCAGTTTTCTAAATACCTTCTGTTAGAAGGTAAACAGTTCACTTGAGAAATACAACAGTGTTCCTAAATCCAGAAGAATCCATGGTGTTCATTCCTCCCTAATTTCCTAGTTCCATCCTGGTGCAAATACATGAGGTCATGCTCTGCCCTGGCCCTGATCTCCTCCCATGGACATAAATGACCCATGTTATTCCCTTCAGCTTCCTACACTCACCTGCACTCAGAATTTCTAAGCAGGGAAGAGAAAAACAAGTGAAACAAAAGTCCTCAAAATTGCAACCATAGTGAAAAATTATCACCTCAGGAGGTAAAAGTTATAGCTTGATGTCTCTGATCAGCTCTGTGGGACCTACTTAGGGTTCAAAGAAAGCTGATGATATCTTCTGAAACATGAGTCTTCTCTGGGTCAAGGTCTCTCCATGGCCACAAACACTAAGTGAAATTTTCACTGGGAGAAGCCACTATAAAGAAGTGTCAGGAAGCATCAATACCATATATTAAAGCAAGAGTTTGACTTCATTCTTAGGTGGTATGATTTCCCTGGGAATCTTTGGAGCAAGTGTCTGAGGTTCAAATGTCATTTGATGAAAATCTCACAAATGAGTCAAGGTGTTGGAAAAGACCATCCATGGATGTGACTGGCAAGTAACCTACTGCTTTAGGAATTTTATTTTACCTCAACATTTATATATATATATATATATATATATATATATATATATATAATATTAATAATATTATAAATAATATTAATCTTTTAATTTCCCAAATCTTTGCCTCAAAGCAGCCTTTCTAAACCTTTCCCACTGAATTTACATTCACACCGAAAACACAAGCATAGGGTTTTTAAAGCACATATTAATATACACTATTTAGTGGCTTTACTTCTTTTGTCAGAGTTGGGATTTTATTTTTCCTTTTGTGTGTCTATTTTCACTTCATTTTTATAGTCTCAGTTTCTTAAGAGAATTTAAAAGGTGGGAAGTAGACATTACAGGCTCATAATGATCCTAAGGACATACCGAAAATGGTGAAAGTTCACTTTGAGATAAAACAATGTGACTCAAACTTATACACAGCATGTTTAAAATCAGGGTATATCTGAAGAGTATAAACCACTCAAGACAGGGAAGTAAAGATTCTAAATTCTGCAGCAATGTAGGTTGTTGACACTGAAACATCTGCATCTGGATTACTTTGAGAAATAAAACTAGGTTGAGGACAAGTACAAAGGGCCTCAACATAGGCAGGTGATGCTTTTGAATGGAAATAAGATCACATCCTGAGCTTCAGACCCAATATCCCATTGGTAGCAAAATCATGCCCTTGTCTGCAGGAAACAAGGTCTTTTGACCAAGCTGCATTATTTGGATATAAAATGTTCAGTCATGATGCAATACAATTTGAGTCTTTTTGAAGATAAAGGCATTTCTAAAATAGAATTCTTTATTCCCATCACCCTACCATACCCACTTTGCTGATCCTCCAATTATTTCCATCCTCTCTACTCAGTGGTTTAGGTCAGAAATCCGGAAAGCAGCCTGATTCCTCTTTTCCTTACATAACATTTGATTCATGAGCAAACCTGCTGCCATGAATTCTAGAAGAAAATGAGGATGAAACTTGGGTCTACTGCTCTGGACAGTCCTGTCCTTCCCTTGGTTAGTGTAAGGTGCTCTAAGTGTTCTTCCTCAATAGTTTCTTCCCATACACAGCTCCTAAGAGGAGTCAGGGAGGGACTGGCAAACACCCTCTCTCAATAACCTGGGTTAAAACACTTGGAGGTCTCAAAAATGCATTATTCTCAACATTGGCAGTACCACAAAAACCAGTAGTGCATTTGGCAAGGAATCCTGGAACAATAGAAAAGCCGACTTCATGAAAAATTTCCATAGAGCGTTATCAAGATCTCCACAGGTTTCATTAACTCCCCCCACCCCCATCTTGCCAAACATGGTCTCTTTTCATGGAACCACAACTTCTGTTTAGCTGGATATAAAAATAACTTGATTGGTCACCTTTCTAGCAAAATGCAGCAAGTGAACATTAGAAATTTGGGCTTCTTGACATGTGCCTGTAAACAACAGAGATTAGAGAGGTTGAGGCAGGAGAATCTCGAGTTCAAGGACAGCATGGGCAACTTAAAAATGTTGCCAGTTAATCTCTTTTCACATAAGACTAAGCAATGGAACACATGGCCTTAACATTCTTAAGAAATAGTTTCATTGTTTAATCACTCAAATAATGCTATTTTGTTGTAGAAAGGTAGAAATATAAGAAAAAAGTAAGATAAAAATAGTATATCTTACCACTAACAATTAAGAGATGATATTTAAAGATGTAACCTTATATAGTTTGCTTGCTTATCTTTGTCCCTTGCCATATATCATCTACTTATTTATTTATCTATGTTCATATATATATGTAGGCATCTGTTTAAATATTTCAGACAACATTGTATATGTTTCAGACAAAAATTGGTCCATGCTGTGCATTTAATTTTGTAAACTGCTTTAGACATTCAACAGCAAATTGCAGGAATCTTACATCAATAAATACACATTTACAACAATGCATTTTAATAGCTTCACTGGTTTTATAATGTGTTTATAAGAGAATTTACTTAACCAGACCCATAAAAATGGAAAAAATTGGATCAAAGGGCAAGTGCTTTAAAGATTTTTCATACAGCTTTCCATATCCGAGAAAAAGGACTTTAAAATTCCTGGTTACCATTGCTGCTTCCCAGTGTCATGCTGAGCCCTATTGAAGGCTGAGACAAAAGAAAACTGTGCAACACAATATATATTGATCAAAGTATTGCCCCATATTTTGAACCAAATGAGAAAGTTATAAAAGCGCTACATTCAAAAGCAAGACTATATATAAAATTTTGTGTTGCTCAATCTATTGACATGCCACTGTCAACGCCCACAGATCTGCCAGCTGATGAACACAGGACTGTATTACCTTGCCAGGTCCAGGAAATGGAGACTGATTGGAAAGGACTGGTCCCATTGCACAATAAGACTGGGAAAAACAACAACAACAACAACAAAAACAAACAAACAAAACACCCAGACAAAAGTTTTCTAATAGGTCTTTTTGCATTGATTTTGATTTTGAAAACATTGCATTCAAATACTAACTTGATTATTAACTTTTTTGATATAACCTGAAATTTTGCATTTGAGGCAAGGATTTCTCTTGCTTCACCTTAATCCTGGTCCAGAAGCTTGTGAAAGAAATGCTAGAATCATTGGTTTCTAGATGTCATGGTTTTGATATGGTTTGAGTGTCCCCCTAGTGTCCATTGTGCTTAAAGGCTTGTTCTCCAGGGTGGTGTTGTTGAAAGGTTGGGTCTAGTGAAAGGTCTTTAAGTTCACTGGGGGTGTAAGGCAGTTCCCATGGAATCCCTTGATAGTTCTCAATTGATCCTTTGCTTTCTGTTGTTATGAAGGGGCAAAGTCTGATCCCACCCAGCTCTCTGCTCCTTGTTAAAGATATGGTCATTTACTCCTCCCACATGTGTTTCCATCATTGCTATCTGCAACATGAAGTGATGCAGTCAGTCACCCATGGTATAGATCAGCACTGTGTCATTTGAACTTTCAGCCCCACAAACTGTGATCTAAATAAGTTTCTCTTTACCTCATAGTAACCTATTTTGTGATAGGGATAAAAAGCTGACTAATACATCAGATGAACATTTTTTGATAGTTTTTAGGCAGCTGCGATTATGTGAGGTCTTGGTGATATTCAGGAATTACAGAGCTTGAGGTTGGATGAGGATATCAGGATCTGGGAATTAAATTTCTAATATTCCTAGAACGTTGAAAGTAAGAAGTCTCCCTGCTTTCTAGAGAAGGTATTGCTATGGAATGAATGTTCATCCCCTCATAATTTATATGGTGATGCCTAATGCCAAGATGATGGTAGTGGGAGGTGGGGCCTTTGGGAGGTAATGAGATCATGAGGATGGAGCTTTTGTGATGGGATTAGTGCCCTTGTGAAAAGAGAAGTGCCTCTTCCCCATCTTTCTGCCAAGTTAGAAGTCAGTATGCAATTTATTATTTGGCCTGTGAAATACAGAACGTCTCCTGAAAAAGTGCTCTTCTGAAATTCTTTTTTTTTAAATTTTTTTTATTATTTATTTACTTATTCATCATGCACAAGTATAGTATCTTTTTACATACAACTGCTTGCCAAATAATAAATTGCATACTGTCCTATTCAATTTTTATGTAATCTGAAGCCAGTGAAATACATTAAGGAGATGTTAAAACACCTTTGCTTCCCCTAATTCTATATAAAAATAGTAACTAACATTTACATGGTGTATTATAGTTTACAAATTGCTCTCACATACATTAGTTCACTTGATTTTATATCTTAGAGTCAAAGACACACTTTAAATAGCAATCATTATCTCTAGGAAAATGTAGGCATTGGCAGAACACACAAATGTAATCAGTTTTATATTCTGCTCTATTTTTAGGTAAGAACTGCCCAATACTTTGCAACAATATTTGTTTGGGGGGCTACATAGATAACTTAATTTCAAGCAATATTCTCTTCTATCCACATTATGTTCCTCTTGGAAAAATTCATCACTATAACAATTTTCACTTTTTGAAATACCAGTTCATGGCCATGATATAACTTATGAAAATGTTTAAAATACATATTCTCCTCTTTTCTCTTATACTTTGTGTGCTTAACGTCTTAACTCTGAAAAGCATATAAATAAAATGGATGATGTTCAACTTGATCTGTAAAAAAAAAAGAAGTCAGAAGGTAGATTCTGAAGGCTGGAAAAAAAGCTTCAACAGGACCTGACCAGGCTGGCACCCAGATCGCAGGCTTCCAGCCTTCAGAACTGTAAAAAGTATATTTCTGTACTAATTTTCACTCCCACCAACAATGTGTGAATGCACCTTTTTCCCCACCTCCTCACCAGTATTTATTACTATTTGTATTCTTGATAATTGTGATTCGGACAGGAGAGAGAGATGATCTTAATGTAGTTCTGATTTGCATTTCCCTGGTTGCTAAAGATGTGAAACATTTTTTCATGTATTTGCTGGCTATTTGCATTTTTTCTTTTGAGAAATCTATGTTTAGTTCTTTTGCCCATGTATTACTTGGGCTTTTGGTTTTCAATTTTTTCAGTTCTTCACATATCCTGGATATTAATTCCCTGCTGCAGAGCAGCAGTTGGTCAAGATCTTCCATTCTGTAGGTTCTGTCTTCATGCGCTTGTTTCATTTGCTGTGCAGAAGCTTTTAAATTGGATGCTGTCCCACTTATTGATTCTTAGTTTTATTTCTTGTGCTGTAGGAGTCATCATAAGGAAGTGGGTGTCTGTTCTAATATCCTGGAGTGTTGAGCCTACATTTTTTTCTAGAAGTGGCATAATTTCTGGTCTAATTTCTAGGTCTTTGTTCCACTTTTCTGCAGTTAAGAGAGATACAGATCAAGTTTCATTCTTCTACATATTGATATCCAGTTCAATATGTAGTTTAAAAGGCTATCTTTTCTCGAATGTATGTTTTTGGCTCTGGAAAGCAGTAGGGAGATTCCTCAAAACACTTTAGGAATGAAACCACCAGCTCCAGCTGTCCCATTCCTTGGGATATATCCAAAGATCTAAATTCAACATACTATAGAGATACAGCACAATTCACAATAGACAAGTTATGGAACCAGTCCAGATGCCCATCAAGAGATGGATGAATAAAGAAAACATGGCACACACACACACACACACACACACACACACACACACACACACAATGGAGTTTTACTTGGTCATAAAGAACAACGAAATTATGGCATCTGCTGGCAAATGAGTGGAAATGGAAAACATCATGCTAAGTAAAATAAGCCAAATCCAGAAAGTCAAGCGTCAAATGTTTTCTCTCATTGTGGAAGCTAGACCAAACTAAGAGGGAAAATAAGTGGGGCTTGCAGGGGGTATGGGTATCTCATAAAAATGGAAGAGAGATCAGTGAAGTAAAAAAGGGGATTGAGAGGGACGGAGGAGAGATGGGTATTATGGTGTAAGTATGAGATACCCGCCCCCCAAAAGCTCATGTATGAAACAATGAAAGAAAGTTTAGAGGTGAAACGACTTGGTTTCAGGGCTTTTATCTGATCATTAATTTCCTGATAGGGATTAAATTGGTGGTAACTACATGTAGGATATAGTTGGAGGAGTTCTGTCACTGAGGGCAGGCCTTTAGGGCATATATTTTATACCTGGTGAGCAGAGCCCTCTCTCTGCTTCCCAATTCTTATGTCCTGAGCTGCCTTTCTACTCCATGCCCTTCTGCCATCATGTTCTACCTCACGTCATGACCAGAGCAATGGAGTTGACTGTCTATGGACCGAGACCTCTGAAACTGTGAGCTGCAAATAAACTTTTCCTCCATTGAAATTGTTCTTGTCAGGTCTTTTGATCACAGCAGTGAAAATCTGATTAAAACAATGGGAAAGGGAGGAATGGTAGAAATAAACTAACCAAACTATCCTATGTACATATATAAATATACTACAGTAAATTTCACCTCTTTCTCTCCATATATATAATAAATATATATAATAAATAAATATATATGGACATATATATATAATATAGCACTATTTTTTAAAAATATTAATATTTTATATATAGTGCTAATTTTTAAAAAATAAGCAGGGTATGGTGGTGCATGCCTATAATCCAAGAGACTGGGGAGGCTGAGGCAGGAGGACTGCAAGTTCAAGACCACCCTCAACAATTTAGTGAGACCCTAAGCAAAAATAAAAAATAAAAAGTGCTAAGGATGTGACTCAGTGTTTAAGCATCCCTGGATTCAATCCCCAGCAACAAACAAACAAACAACAACAACAACAACAAAAACCCTGTAAATAAATAGAATCAAGACTAGTAGAATATAGGAAAGGGAACAGGGGGAGGGAGGAAAAAGAGGCAAAGAGGAAGTATTGGGAATTGAATTGGAACAAGTTATATTCCAGGGTGCATAATTATGTTAAAATGAATGCCAACATTATAATAACTACAAGGCACTAATAAAAAAGAAGAAATATATTTCTGTTGTATATAAGCTGCTCAGTCTGTGGTACTTTTGTTATAGCAGCCCAAAATGACTTAGACAACAGAGACTTTGGAACAACTGAATATAGACAACAAGGAATAGTTAGAAACCGGTTTGGACTGTGGAGGCATGAAGAATAAGTTCTTCCTAAGCACTCTAAAAATAAATTACAAACAAGAACAACACAGGTATACCAAACCAAACAACCTGATAGTCATTTTACCACTAATCAGGGTAGCATTTGTCCGGAAAGAACTTGGTTATGAAACTGATCTTGGTCACTTGAAGAGCCATATTCCTGAAGAAGCTGATTAACTAGGGCCTCTTATATCTGAATATTAGTGGGTATTATGGAATCTAAGTACTCATTAGCTTGCCATGAGAGTGAATTTATATTTAAGCTATAGATCAGAAGAAGATGGATATTTCATTTTATACTGAGAAATAAAAAAAGTCTATGTGTCTGTTTATCTCTCTAAATAATAATCAAAAGAAAAGCATGGGTGGAAAAATCATACTTTATTTTTTTTAACAGCCAGAATAGAATAGAAACAAAAGGAGGAACATTTGTGTATTTCTCTGTCTACCTTCCCCTACTCTTTTCCTCTTCTTCCTTTAGTAAGGAAATTAAGGAGAGAGGGAGTCTTGGTCTGGAGGCACTGTGGTCGGGGCTCATTAAGCAAGGACAAACATGGAGAGGCAGCATGTGGGAGGCAGCACCTGTGTCCAGCTTTAAGACTGGCAAAATTCAGTGAAATCTGTAACCAACTCCTCTACCTGGGGAGGGCTCAGCAGCCTCTGCCTTCGCATCAGAGATCACCAACATTGTTCTGCAGTGCTGCTGCCTTCTGACCTGCCTCTGGACCACCCTGCTAGCTTACACCTATACATCTTCTCTTCGCCTCTCTGATGTAGTCAACTTTGTCTGCTTAGATGTCTCCTGCTAGACTTTAAAGTCCTTAAGCATGAGGATTTTTGTCCTGTATGCTTTTATAATCTAGTTACCTGAGAGCATCTGAAAATAGCAGGCATATCCAGAAGAAATGCACTAACGAACAAATGAACAAACAAGCTTCTAATTCCTATCAACCTCTCTCCTTTTGCCTTCCTTTGACTTTACAAACTCCCAGAGGAGTACCAAGATACAACTCAGGCCCTTTGGGAGAAGTTTTCACTGCAAGTTCAGAACTCTTACGTATCACACTTCATGATGAACTTGGACAATGGTTTCCATGTGAATCTGATACATTTCATTCACCCCTACATGGCCGCTGAAAGATGCAGCCACAATGGCTTTTTCACTGTCCTCGTTTATTCTACTCCTGATGCACTGTGGGGCTTCCATTACTTCTTTTCACATTTGCACTTGCTGTTCCTTCTCTTTGGAAGGCTTTTCTTCCAATATCCACATGGCATTTTCAGGTCATTCCTCAAATACTGCCTTCTCACTGAAGCCTTACATGCCCAGGTCACTCAATATTTTCTCTCACCTTTTCCAGTGAAAGTATTTCAAATAGAAATAAGGCTTTTTATTTCTAGCCAGGCATGGTGGTGCACGCCTGTAATCCCAGCAGCTTGGGAGGCTGATGCAAGAGGATTGTGAGTTCAAAGCCATCCTCAGCAACTAGCAAGACACTAAGCAACTCAATGAGACCCTGTCTCTAAATAAAATACAAAATAGGGGTGGGGATGTGGCTCAGTGGTCGAGTGCCCCTGAGTTCAATCCCTGGTACCAAGAAAAAAAAAAAAAAAAAGAAGAAGAAGAAGGAGGAGGAGGAGGAGGAAGAGGAGGAGGAGGAGGAGGAGGAGGAATAAGCCTTATCTCCATTTATTAAAATACTATACTTTTTAATCAATTATTTTATGTGTCTGTCTTCCATGTTTTTAATATAAGCTTCATGAAGGTAAGAACTTTTCCTATTTTGTTTGTGCCTCCAACTCTTAAGGCATTGCCTGGAATTCAGAAGGATTTCAATAAATAGCATCTGAATAAATTTTTCTCAAAAATGCAACCACAAATTTATTTTTTAATTTGATCCTTGAATTTGGCACACATTTTTAGATATTCTCACTTTTAATATTGGTTTATCCCAACTGTAGCCTTCATTCAGGGATCACATCCTTCTACATTTCTTAGCAGAAAACATCCTGCTTACCTATTCAATACCTTTTCCCATCCCTCTGATAAGAGAATATTTCTTTTTTTTTTTTTTTTTTTTTTTTTTTTTTTGTGGTGCTGGGGATCAAACCCAGGTCCTTGTACATGTGAGGAGCAAGCACTCTACCAACTGAGCTATATCCCCAGTCCTGAGAATATTCTTATTCTGTTTAGTTTTGATGGAGCCGACCTTAATTCTCCTTTCACCTTCAGCATAGAGCAGACCCAAGAACCATGCCTGGAAAATTGGACCATCACATATCTTTGCTACAAGTGATACAAGTGATTGGATGAAGCATGGGCATGTGATTTAAATAATATCCTTACCTGGAGCTTTCTGACAGAGCTGGTGCAAAAACAAAAAGAAAAACCAAACTATTTCATCCTGATAAATTTCTAAACAAATAAATGTGACTCTTTCTACATATAGGGAATGTTTGCTTACCATGTGGAAACAAAGGGGAAAAGACAAAATCCTGGTAACATCGTTAGTCCTAAAGACTTAACAGTGCCTAAAGCAAGTACAGTTCCTGGACTTTTTAGTTATATGTGTTAATATCCTTTTTGATTAAGCTTGCATAAATTGTGCTTTCTGAAATGCACAATTTAAACAATCCCTAATATTATAAACCCCTTGTTTCAGCCCTAGTATCCACATACTCTTGAGTAGTCCTCCTCTGTGTGATGCGCCTACTCAGCTGGTCCTGGTTTCTTGGCTCCTGGACAGATTCACAATGTGGCATAAGCATGATGTGTTTTTTCCCCTAATGTGTGTACATATCATCACCCTCCAAGTGGTTGATAAGATATTTTCAATATTTAGTCTACAAAATGATGACAGGACAATCATTGTGTTCACAGAGTACAGAACATATAGTAACATACACCTAAGGTTCAAAATAGGTGAAATGTTACCAATAATACATTTTTGATTTTCAAACTTAGAGTGAAAATCATGAAGTACATTTACTTTTAGAAGAACAGGATATTGGATACAATCTAATCTTGAAATCATAGGTGTTTTCTTCAAAAATATAACCTTAATTTACATCACAACAGCATATGGTATGAAAGTAATTATACATTTTAATGAACATGAATCCTTTTTTATTAGCAAATTATGTTGAGCAAATATTTTAAAATATTTACTCTGGATATAGCACTATTATGCTACAATAGAGTGGGTGTTTAACAAATTGAAAATTAGTATAATTTTATTGCCTAGGGTAGAAAATACTATCTATGTACATATATATACATACACACACACATAGGTATGCATATTTATACATATATGGATATATATTTTACTTTTTATATACATGGATATAACTTGATAATATATAGAAAAATTAGATAATACATTTGAAACTGAAAACAGAATAAAAACAAAAACACTAAAGCCTCACTGTAACAGCAGTAGCACAGAATCCAGTGTTTCTTGCACCCATCCTGGATCCAAAGGAATTAGGAAACAGAAAGAGCTTGTTTTACGAGGATAACTCGTAAAATTAAGATCATTAGCCAATGCCAAGTCTTGCCCTGGAAGGATGTTTGGTTGTATTCTTGAGCAGGAGTCATAGTGTGTGTCCCCGTCCTATTGCTGGCACTTTCTCCTAGTAGTCTGTGGGCTGGTTGGAACTATTGCATCAAGCTCTGTGATGTTGAGTCCAAGTCCTCATCTGGACTGTTTTTTTGTTTTATGGCTACTCCAGAGGAGTCTAAAAGCTACTACAGATTCAAGATGTCATCAATTGATTCCACAAAAATGTATTACACATTTGTACTGCCCTAGACACAGGAAATAACAAAAGAAATCAGGCATAAAACAAGACAGAGCAAGGTTGTGATGGCTACTGCAGAGGACTACACAGAGCCGGGGAAGCAAGCATGCATGTGGATGCTCCAGCCAATAAGGAAGGCTTCCCAGAGGAGAAGAAGTTAGAAAAGCTTAATCTTAAAGGATACAGAGAGTTTATCAGAGGAAGAAATATGAAAAAGATATTCCAGCTGCAGAGACCTAAAGACCCCAGAGAGCTGGGTTTGACTGGAAATGGCAGGAGTCTATATGTCCAGCAACTAGAATATGTAAGTTCTCAGGTTTGTATTCTGAGGAGGCTAGAAAAAATATGTCAAAGATATCTGTAAATCATTTTTACAGAAGACCAACTAAAAACTTTACACTATTGCATACATAGCCAGTGATGTTCAGGGACTCAACTGCTAGATATATCTGGGTTAGAATTCCAGGGGCTTGTAAACATATATGGAAAATAAAATTCATGTCCATTTTTACTGATTTTCACGTAAAATTCAGCAATTCCTTCAATTACTGGTGTAGCTAACAAATCAGCAGTACTAGTTGTACCTGTAGTCACCCAAATAAATCAGGTGTTTTTGTTTCATATTACAGTTATTGCAGATATTTAGAAACAATATGTATGATATTCATTCTCCAAAATTTTGGTAGTTAAAAGATCTACTGCTGTTACTTATTTAATGGGATCTTGTAGTCTTTCACTCTGGTAAATGTTCTTCACACAAAAATTATTCATATTAGAACAAATATGAGAATAATATGCATATGATTTTGTGATTTTTCAAAAAAATATTCTGAGAAGGATGATATGCTTTTTCAAGTGTAAAAGAATCTTCAGTTCATAAAAGGTGAAGAACCTAGTGTTGGAGATATTTTAGAGACTGGATTTGTGCATGAGGAAGAAAACTGTAACATTATAGAGTACAAAGAAGCTGGAAAGATAAAGGCCTTTGTTAGTGGGCTACAGTTATTGTTTAATTGAGAGAAGATTGGGAGGAACAGTGTACTGAAAATAGAATTCAAAGAAGAGAATTGGAAGAAGTGGGGAAAAGAAGAGGAGGCAGTGGACATAGCAGTTGCCAAACCCTGAAGTGGGCACCTGTGTTTTAGGAAAAAGAAACAGGGCAGCATGCTAGAGGTTGGTGAGTTGAGGGAACAGGAGGGCAGTGTGAACTATCAGGGAAGGAGGGGTCAGTTCTCTGGTCATTGTAGCCCTGGTGAGATGTTATATTACCCTAAAAGGACTAGGAAGACACTTAAAAACTTTAAGCTAAAAAGGCAATTTCCCTTGATGTGTCATGTATAAAGAGAAGAGTGAGGGAATGAAAAAATGCAAGTGGGAGACTAGCAGAAAGATGGTGGTGGAGAAGGAAGGAAGAAGTTAAAAATAGGATGATGGTTAATTCTATGTGTCAGTTTGACTAGGCTACCATATGCAAATAATCAGTCTAACATTATTTTGGGTGTTTCTGTGAGTGTTTTGGATAAGATTTACATTCAACTCCATGAACTGTGAGTAAAGCAGATTGCCCTCTGCTGTGGTTTGAACGGGTTTCTCCCCAGAGGGTTCACACATGGGGGCTTGGTCTTCAACATGGTCCTCTGAAGGAACTACTTAGTTCTGTGGTACACCAGTTATATCCTGAGACAATGAGTTGTCACAAAAGAGCAAAACTGGCCCTTCTCTATTCTAACTTCCCGAAGTCTTGCCATGTGCTTTTTTTTTTTTTTTTTTTTTTCACATGTGCTTCCACCATGGTGCTATTTGCTGTGCAGTCCCCTTCAGAGCTGAGTCATACCATAGGTGTGGACTTGGCCACACCTTTGGTGTTCTCTCCATTTTTGCAACATGGCCAGACTGAGAATTTCTAAAAAAAAAAAAAAAAAAAAAAAAAAAAAAAAAGTTCTTTAATTTCTGCTTCCCCTTCACTTATAAATTCTGTCCTAAAATTGTTTCTCTCTTCTTGCAGTTTACTATAAGCAAGTAAGAGAAGCCATGTCACATCCTCCACACTTTTTTCCTAGACATTTCTTTCATAAAATATTCAGTTTTATCACACATAACCTCTACCTTCCATAAAACACTAGGACACAAACAAAAATCAGGCAAGTTCTTCATCTTCAAAAAAATATTGCCTTTTGTCCAGTTTCTAGTAACATGTTCTTCATTTCAGTCTGAGATTTTCTTAGAATGACTTTTAACGTCTGTATTTCTATCAATATTCTGATCATGACCACTTAAGTAATCTCTAAGAAGATGAGGCTTTTTCTACAGCTTTTCTCTTCTTCTGAGTCCTCATCAGAATGGTCCTTTACAGGCTTTTCATGGCAATACAGGTTTTCTATAGTGTACACTTTAAAAACTCTTCCAGCATCTACCCATTACACAGTTCCAAAGTCACTTCTAGATTTTTAGGTATTTGTTATAGTAGTACCTGATGCCTGGTCCCAATTCCTGTCCTAGCCCATTTGGACTTGTATAAGAAAACAAGTTAGGCAGGATAATTTCTAAACTGCAAACGTGTCAAAATTTCCTACAGTTCTAGAATCTGAGAAATCCAAGATCAAGGTACCAAGAGATTTGGTGTTTAGTGAGGGCCCATTCTCATCAAAGGCACCTTCTTGCTGCATCCTCATATAACAGAAGAGCAAACAAGATCCCTTAGACTTTTTATAAGAGCACTAATCCCATTCATCACCTTATCATCTCTCAAAGGCCCAACCTGTTAATAAAACTGTGCTGGGGATTAGTTCTCAATGTATGAATTTTGGGGGTACACACATATTCAGACCATAGCAGATACGTTAATTTGGAGAGTCCTATAATATGTTTAATTGGAGATGTCAGGTAGAAAGATGATTTTATGGATCTCACAAAAGAAAGATCAGAACTGGAGCTACAGAATTTGAGAGGGATTGATACACACATCATATTTAAATTGACTTAAAGAAAGGAGAGAGGAAAGGGCTCACAGAGAAACCCTGGGGTATTTCTGCTGAGAAGCCCCGAGGAAAACATAGAAGCAATAATAAGAAAGAAAGAAGACTGCAAACGTGTGAAATTTTTGAGAAGAAGAGTTTTTCAAGAAAGAAATAGTGGTCAGCTTTATTAAAATAAAATAAAAATCTACTTTATCAATGTATAGTTTTATATAAAGTTATGTGCTTATATTTTAACTATACTGTTCGGTAAGTTTTACAAATGTATATACACCTTTTGCAACTCTTATCACAAATAAAATGTAGAAAATTCCCATTACTCTCAAAGTTTTCTTTTCCTTTTTCTTTTTTTACCCTTTTCACGTATCTTTCTCAGATCTATTAGAGAGGGCCTGCTTTTCTTCATTCTTTATTTGGATTCAGAACTGACACTGTTTATCCCATTTCTCAAGACTCTCAAAAATCTTTTATGTTTGTCAGCTTTTTGTCACTGTGACAAACACTGGAGATAAACAACTTAAAAGGAGGGAAGCTTTATTTTGGCTCACAGTTTCTAAGGTTTCAGTCCATGAAACCTCTGTTCTTTGGGGCATGTGGTGAGGCAGAACAGCATGACAGAAAGTGCATGGTAGAGCTAAGCTCCTTACCTCATGGTGTCCAGGAGGCAAGGAGAGAGGAAGGGGCCAGGTACAAATATTTCCTTCAAGGGCACCCCCAATGACCTAACTTCCTTCCACTAGGACCTACTTCCTCTACATTCCACCACCTCCAAATAATGCCACAGGTTGGCAACAAAGACTTCGATAATTGAGGCTTTGGGAGACAATCCAGATCCAAACTATAGCATCTCTCATTGCAGAATGTTTTAGACATACCCAATCTAGTTTAGAGGTCATCTCCCAGGTTTATTAGAGGATGACCTTAATGTATGGTTCAAAGACAATCACTGAGAACACTTAAGTGCATATAAGCCCACCTGCAGAATGGCACTACTGCCCTCTTTGTCCTTGGCATCCTGTCTGCTAAATCTTCCTTAACACAGGTCAGTCCTTAACTGAGAGCATTCCAAAGCTGAATCATGTATCACTGACAAAACTTCTGGATCATTTCTAACTGCTTGGTCTTTATTTCATACAAGTAAAAGAAAGGATATTTGGGTTTCTGAAGGAGCCTATAATCAAGGAGATAGCTAAAGATTGTGGTTAGCTGAGAGCCATAAAAGATGTTCTAGTTTCCACCTGATATTAATACATTATTCAAAGAATCTTTGTATGCCCGTGAACACTGCGTGACGCACCTGTAAGCTTGAGCTGTAAGCACGTGTCCTTGTTAAAGCTATATGTATATAACTGGGTGAGGTTCGTTAGTGTGTGTGGGAAGAAGAAGGTGGTGGTTGGAGTTAGAGCATTTGGAGTGATTGCTGGAGCTGGAGAGAGAAGAAGAATAAAAGACCTTTTTTCATTTTCATCCTGCCTCCGAATTTTCCTGTGGCGTTCGCTGCTCCAAGCGACTTCCGCTTCAGGCAGCGACAGGTGGTGGCCCGTACGGGGAATTCGGCGGCAAGGTAAGAAAAAAGAAAATTTAAAAAGATGGGAGCAAATATAACAAAAAGTCGGTTTATAAAAGCCATGAATGAAATTTTTGATATTGAGAACTCAGATAGTGAGAAAAATGAACAAGAAAGCATATCCTCTGATTCAGTTGAGACCAGCAAGGAGAGTAGGAATGTAAATTCAAAAGTAAGATCTGCAAAAGCCATCAGAAGCTTAATAAAATTAGCTGAGGAGTATGTACTCTCCTTAGAAACTGAAACTCAGGATTCTAGTGAAAGTGATAATAGTAACAAGGAGCCAAACCATGACAGTATGGTCTCCTCCACTGAGCCGGTTAGGAATTATGAAGCTAGTAGTGAAGAGGAATCAAAAAGCGATTCGGAGAGCACAGTCTCCAATAAAAAGAACAAAAAGAAATTAAAAAAGAGAAAAGACCGTCATATAGAGGAACCACTAGTGCCCTCTGCTCCCTCATGGATAGAATCCCTAACAGAAACAATAAAAAGTATTGATCAGAGTGTACGTGCCCTTGAGGTAGAAATTGGCGGCCTTTCTGAGCGCTTATACGCTCTCGAACAACATAGACCGCAGGAGCACCTAGAACTGCCAGTATTTCAAAATGAACAGGGACAAAGATATCACGAGTCCCTAGACTTTAAAACAATAAAGAATTTTAAAGAGGCGGTAATGACCTATGGGCCTCAAGCTCCGTTCACATTAAGTATGATAGAGTCACTTAACACCCTAACCTTAGCCCCCTCAGATTGGAAAAGTCTATGCAGAGCGGTACTAAGTGGGGGACAATACCTAATCTGGAAAACTCAATTCCAGGAACTTTGTTCAGAAATAGCAAAGAGAAATGCTGCAGCAGGTTTCCCTCAACGCAATATAGATATGCTCACAGGGGAGGGTCAGTTCGCCGAACTACAAAATCAGCTACAATACGATCCAGGTGTGTATGCCCAGATACACACTGCAGCTGTGAAAGCCTGGAAGACAATCTCAGGCACAGGGGATCTGCAAGGCAGCCTATCAAAAGTTATACAAGGGCCTAACGAACCTTACGCTGATTTTGTAGATAGGCTCTTAAAAACAACATCTAGAGTTTTTGGCGAAGTCGAGCAAGCTATGCCTCTAGTTATCCAATTAGCGTATGAGAATGCTAATAAATATTGCCAGGATGCAATAAGGCCGTGGAGAAGTAAAAAAGACTTATCAATTTATATCAGACTGTGCAAAGACATTAACGAGGCTGTTATCACAGGCAACGTAATTGCTGCAGTGATGAAAAAATTCCTCCCCTCAAAATTCCCAAAGGATTCAACCTAGAACAGGATATTCCAGACAAAATTATTATAATCAACCAAGATATGCTAAGCAATATCCCCCAAGGGTAATAAAATCAAATTCATACCGTGCTCCAGGCCGATGCCCCAGGTGCAAAAAGGGTATACATTGGGCCAATCAATGCCATTCTAGATATGATATATATGGAAATGATTTATCAAGGATTTCAAAAAACGGGGCACGGGGCCCGATGCCCCGGGGCCCACAAATGTACGAGGCACTAGAGGAGGAAGGCCCTCAGATTCAAATGATTCCTCGTCACAGTCCCTCCTACCCATTAACTCCCTTATCAGAGGGACAAGAGGAAGTGCAGGATTAGATCTCTGTTCTACTGCCCGGATGGTCCTGACACCTGAAATGGGGGTTCAGCTGATTCCTACGGGAATCAGGGGACCTCTCCCTTCAGGAACTGTGGGACTAATCCTTGGGCGTAGTTCCAAAAGTTTATTAGGCTTTAATGTTATACCAGGGGTTATTGATTCAGATTATAATGGAGAGATTAAAATAATGCTAAGTACACACAGGAGCATCATCTCCGTAAATCAAGGAGACAGAATCGCACAGCTGCTCCTCATTCCCAGTCTCCATAATTCTTTTAAAAGCATGCCACAAAATAGAAATAGCAGAGCATTCGGTTCCACTGGTTCAGGACCTATGGCTTTCTGGGTCCAGGACTGTTCACGGAGGCCTATGTGCAAATTAAAAATTCAAGGTATAGAGATGGAGGGGCTGATTGATACAGGAGCTGACTCTTCCATCATAAATCTACAACAATGGCCTAAGCACTGGCCTCTACAGAAAGCCTCAACCAGTTTAAGAGGCTTGGGATACAGTAATACCCCAGCTCAAAGTGCTGTAATCTTAAATTGGCAAGACAATGAAGGCCATACAGGAACATTTAAACCCTATGTTTTAAACAGCTTGCCAGTTACCCTATGGGGAAGAGATATCTTACATCAAATGGGGCTACACCTAGCGACCAAGCCTGCAGGTGTTAAGAATAAAAATCCTAATCATAATAAAAAAGGCAAAGGACATTTTTTCTAGGGGCCACTGAGAAAACAATTTTAAAAATACCATGGCTCTCTAATAAGCCAGTTTGGGTCCCTCAGTGGCCCCTATCCAAAGAAAAATTGCAAGCGGCCCATCAATTAGTTAAAGAACAATTAGAAGCAGGACACATAGAGCCTTCCACCTCTCCCTGGAATTCTCCCATATTTTTAATTAAGAAAAAATCAGGAAAATGGAGACTATTACAAGATCTAAGACAAATTAATAAAACAATGCAAATTATGGGCCCTACTCAACCTGGACTTCCTAATCCTGTAGCTATTCCAAAAAACTATTACCTTATAACCCTTGATATAAAGGACTGTTTCTTTTCCATTCCCCTACATCCTCTGGATGCCCCCAGGTTTGCTTTTTCAATTCCTTCTATTAATAATAATGGCCCTGATAAAAGATATCAATGGAAAGTATTGCCACAGGGAATGGCAAATAGCCCTACACTGTGCCAACTATATGTGGACAGAGCTATACAGCCCATTAAAAACAAATATCAAGACCTTATGTGTCTACACTACATGGACGATGTTTTATTAGCTCACCCTAATCAACAAATCTTATTTAATATATTTAGTGAAATAACAAAAAATCTAAAAAAATATGGATTATATATAGCAGAAGAAAAAGTTCAAAGCAGATCACCTATACTATATTTAGGCTTTAAAATCATGGATACTTTTGTTAAACCCCAAAAAAATTCTAATAAGTAAAGAACATTTGACCACTCTCAATGATTTCCAAAAATTACTGGGTGACATTAATTGGCTTCGCCCTACACTAAGCCTCACTACTGGACAATTAAAACCCTTATTTGACATCCTTCGTGGGAACCCTGACCCATCCTCACCTCGAACATTAACTCCTGAGGCCAGGAGAGCTCTAAAATTAGTAGAACAGGCCATTGAAAGATCCCATTGCGATAGATTTGATTTTGCACAACCACTAATATTGATTATTATTCCTTCACAATATACTCCAACAGGAGTATTTTGGCAACAGGGACCTATATTATGGATACATTTGCCTGTCTCTCCTAAAAGTACAATTGAGTCTTATACCTCCATGGTGGCTAAACTTATTCTTCAAGGACTTAAAAGCTCTACTAAAATATTTGGAATTCATCCCGCTACTATTATTACTCCTTATTCATCGTCACAGGTTGAATATTTGTGCTTCAATGATAATGATTGGGCTATAGCTAGATGCTCTACTTCTTCAAATTTTGACAATCATATTCCTAAATCTCCTATACTGTCCTTTTGTATCAATCATCCTATCATATTCCCACAGGTAATAAAAAATCAACCCATTCCTAAAGCATTTAATGTATTTACAGATGGATCCTCTAACGGTACTGCTGCAGTAGTCACTCAAAATGAAAAAATGATTCATATCACTAATCAAAAATCAGCTCAATTAGTGGAACTCGAAGCTATAATAATAGCTCTGGAAAATTTTAAAGAACAGCCTATGAATATTTTTTCAGACAGCCATTATATTGTACATGCTGTCCCAAAATTGGAGCTAGCAGGTCCAATAGCACCACATACTCCAGCTTTTAAATTGTTTTCTCAAATCCAAAATCTCCTATGGCAACGAAAAGAACCTTTATTTATAGGTCACATAAGAGCTCACACTAATCTGCCTGGTCCTCTCCATGAAGGTAATCAAAAAGCTGACGCCCTCACTAAAACAATATTTATATTTACTACAGTACAACAAGCTACTTTATTTCATTCCCAGTTCCACATTAACAGCACTACCTTAAGACAAAAATTTAAAATCACAAAAGAACAAGCTCGTAGAATTGTAAAAGAATGTCCATCTTGTGTAACACTTTTGCCCAATCCACATTATGGGGTTAACCCATGAGGTTTGATGCCCAATCATTTGTGGCAGATGGATGTCACACATGAGCCAAGTTTTGGAAAATTACGATTTATTCATGTCACCATAGATACATGCTCAGGCATGATATTTGCTTCTTTACATTCCGGAGAAAAAGTTAAAGATACTATATCTCATTGTCTGCAAGCTTTTGCTGCATTGGGCATCCCCAAAATGCTTAAAACAGATAATGGCCCTGCATATACATCCACATCCTTCAAACAATTTTGTACAAAGTTCAATATTATCCACAAAACAGGTATCGCTTATAATCCTCAGGGACAAGGAATAATTGAAAGAGCAAATCGGACACTTAAAAATATGTTACTAAAGCAAAAAGATGGAAACTGGAAAAATCCTAAGGACAGATTGGCAGTTGCCCTGTTTACCCTAAATTTCTTAACTTTAGATTCTAATGGACATTCGGCTGGGGATAGACACTGGAACCCACACCAACAACATAAACCTATGGTTTACTGGAAGGATGTTCTCTCAGGTACATGGAAGGGTCCAGACCCAGTATTAATTTGGGGGAGAGGATCTGTTTGTGTTTTTCCAAAGCACGAATCCTCTCCAATATGGATACCATCTAGATTGATAAAGCAGGTACAAAGTCAAAAGGATCAAGACGAAGTTATTGAGGAGTCTAGATTGAATAAACAAGTACAAAATCAAGAGGACCAAAATGAAGGTATGGAGTGATTCCCTTAAAAGAGTCCTCCATTAAATTTACAACTTAAATTTCATTCTTCCCGGCCGGGACAAGAAGATCTCTCTTCAGTGTATACACAATTGTAATTTTTTTTCTCTTTTATATATGTCTTTATGTCTGTGCATTTGTCTAAATTTCATGTTAATGTTATGTCACAAATATGTTTATATGTGCGTCTGTCTAGTGTGACGTCACAAATAATTAAGCGCTTAAAAAAAAAAAAAAAAAGGTAGATAGATATAGATCCAAATAACAAATAACGTTAATTCATTTAAGCTTAGAATATTCTAATTTGATAATCAATAGATAGATAGATAGATAAATAGATATTTATATAAGTTCAGAATATTTTAATTAGATAATCAATTATAATGATAATCAATTTTGATTTATAGTTGTCTCCGGGACTTCTCTTCAGCTGTGAATATGTTTAATGTTGTATAACCTGATATTTTGGTGTTCCGACAGAGGATCATTTATTTGTTATTAACTTCATTTGTTTAATAGCTGATTAATTTGAATTATTTCAACAGGTATAGGATTGCTGTGTATACAGAGACTCGAGGATTCCAGCTAACAAATTGTTTTTCCAAAATGCCTTTAGCTTTTCTTTATCTTTAATGCAGTAAACACCCTCAGTTTCTCTTTGATTATTTCTGAATGTGATATTTTGCCAGCTTATGTTTGTGGGAGCTTAAGCAGCAATGTGTGTGAGCAGAGATCAACTTTTATTTTCTACTCTAATAATTCTTTTTTTAGTTTGACAGCTCACCTTTTGATTTCAGTGCTGGAATAGCACTGCCTTTCCCTTAATAATGGATGCTTGAGTTTTTAGGTAGCGGGCCCTGAAGATTTGCCGGTGGAAATGTCTAGACATAAAAAAGACGGCTGCTGCTACAACTGCAGGGACCGTGGTCGCTGCAAGCATCCCTGCTGCTCAAGCATCAACAACCTAACCAGCAGTGTGGCCTCTGCTCTGCATGCATGGGGCCTCCTGAATCTATGTGTTATAACTTATGGACATTTTGATTTTCCATTATTTTGGGACATTACGGGACAATGCCTTGTGGGTATTTGTCTAAGAGAACTCAGTGCGTTACTTGATGAAACTAAGGGCAGCTGATTCGCTTAAAGAACTTGATACGCTATGGAAACTTGGCTCGTCAGCAGTAGGCTTACCGCCTTAAAGCCACAGCATCTCCTAAAAATTGGACGGCTGTTAGTCAACACACAGTCGATCCTGAAGGGCTCTATTGGATGGCTGGTTAGCCTATGACGGGTAAGATCCCCAGAAGGGGACAACCTAAGACACGGCACAGTTGCACGGGACAGTCTAATGTGGCCGGCATGTCAACCTAAGCCAGGAGTCAGGACAGCCTAGACTCCCATGACGGGTAAGAATGTCGGTTGCACATGGACGTTCTAGAACATCCCCTCTTTTAAAACTAAAAGGGGGAAATGAAGGAGCCTATAATCAAGGAGATAGCTAAAGATTGTGGTTAGCTGAGAGCCATAAAAGATGTTCTAGTTTCCACCTGATATTAATACATTATTCAAAGAATCTTTGTATGCCCGTGAACACTGCGTGACGCACCTGTAAGCTTGAGCTGTAAGCACGTGTCCTTGTTAAAGCTATATGTATATAACTGGGTGAGGTTCGTTAGTGTGTGTGGGAAGAAGAAGGTGGTGGTTGGAGTTAGAGCATTTGGAGTGATTGCTGGAGCTGGAGAGAGAAGAAGAATAAAAGACCTTTTTTCATTTTCATCCTGCCTCCGAATTTTCCTGTGGCGTTCGCTGCTCCAAGCGACTTCCGCTTCAGGCAGCGACAGGTGGTGGCCCGTACGGGGAATTCGGCGGCAAGGTAAGAAAAAAGAAAATTTAAAAAGATGGGAGCAAATATAACAAAAAGTCGGTTTATAAAAGCCATGAATGAAATTTTTGATATTGAGAACTCAGATAGTGAGAAAAATGAACAAGAAAGCATATCCTCTGATTCAGTTGAGACCAGCAAGGAGAGTAGGAATGTAAATTCAAAAGTAAGATCTGCAAAAGCCATCAGAAGCTTAATAAAATTAGCTGAGGAGTATGTACTCTCCTTAGAAACTGAAACTCAGGATTCTAGTGAAAGTGATAATAGTAACAAGGAGCCAAACCATGACAGTATGGTCTCCTCCACTGAGCCGGTTAGGAATTATGAAGCTAGTAGTGAAGAGGAATCAAAAAGCGATTCGGAGAGCACAGTCTCCAATAAAAAGAACAAAAAGAAATTAAAAAAGAGAAAAGACCGTCATATAGAGGAACCACTAGTGCCCTCTGCTCCCTCATGGATAGAATCCCTAACAGAAACAATAAAAAGTATTGATCAGAGTGTACGTGCCCTTGAGGTAGAAATTGGCGGCCTTTCTGAGCGCTTATACGCTCTCGAACAACATAGACCGCAGGAGCACCTAGAACTGCCAGTATTTCAAAATGAACAGGGACAAAGATATCACGAGTCCCTAGACTTTAAAACAATAAAGAATTTTAAAGAGGCGGTAATGACCTATGGGCCTCAAGCTCCGTTCACATTAAGTATGATAGAGTCACTTAACACCCTAACCTTAGCCCCCTCAGATTGGAAAAGTCTATGCAGAGCGGTACTAAGTGGGGGACAATACCTAATCTGGAAAACTCAATTCCAGGAACTTTGTTCAGAAATAGCAAAGAGAAATGCTGCAGCAGGTTTCCCTCAACGCAATATAGATATGCTCACAGGGGAGGGTCAGTTCGCCGAACTACAAAATCAGCTACAATACGATCCAGGTGTGTATGCCCAGATACACACTGCAGCTGTGAAAGCCTGGAAGACAATCTCAGGCACAGGGGATCTGCAAGGCAGCCTATCAAAAGTTATACAAGGGCCTAACGAACCTTACGCTGATTTTGTAGATAGGCTCTTAAAAACAACATCTAGAGTTTTTGGCGAAGTCGAGCAAGCTATGCCTCTAGTTATCCAATTAGCGTATGAGAATGCTAATAAATATTGCCAGGATGCAATAAGGCCGTGGAGAAGTAAAAAAGACTTATCAATTTATATCAGACTGTGCAAAGACATTAACGAGGCTGTTATCACAGGCAACGTAATTGCTGCAGTGATGAAAAATTCCTCCCCTCAAAATTCCCAAAGGATTCAACCTAGAACAGGATATTCCAGACAAAATTATTATAATCAACCAAGATATGCTAAGCAATATCCCCCAAGGGTAATAAAATCAAATTCATACCGTGCTCCAGGCCGATGCCCCAGGTGCAAAAAGGGTATACATTGGGCCAATCAATGCCATTCTAGATATGATATATATGGAAATGATTTATCAAGGATTTCAAAAAACGGGGCACGGGGCCCGATGCCCCGGGGCCCACAAATGTACGAGGCACTAGAGGAGGAAGGCCCTCAGATTCAAATGATTCCTCGTCACAGTCCCTCCTACCCATTAACTCCCTTATCAGAGGGACAAGAGGAAGTGCAGGATTAGATCTCTGTTCTACTGCCCGGATGGTCCTGACACCTGAAATGGGGGTTCAGCTGATTCCTACGGGAATCAGGGGACCTCTCCCTTCAGGAACTGTGGGACTAATCCTTGGGCGTAGTTCCAAAAGTTTATTAGGCTTTAATGTTATACCAGGGGTTATTGATTCAGATTATAATGGAGAGATTAAAATAATGCTAAGTACACACAGGAGCATCATCTCCGTAAATCAAGGAGACAGAATCGCACAGCTGCTCCTCATTCCCAGTCTCCATAATTCTTTTAAAAGCATGCCACAAAATAGAAATAGCAGAGCATTCGGTTCCACTGGTTCAGGACCTATGGCTTTCTGGGTCCAGGACTGTTCACGGAGGCCTATGTGCAAATTAAAAATTCAAGGTATAGAGATGGAGGGGCTGATTGATACAGGAGCTGACTCTTCCATCATAAATCTACAACAATGGCCTAAGCACTGGCCTCTACAGAAAGCCTCAACCAGTTTAAGAGGCTTGGGATACAGTAATACCCCAGCTCAAAGTGCTGTAATCTTAAATTGGCAAGACAATGAAGGCCATACAGGAACATTTAAACCCTATGTTTTAAACAGCTTGCCAGTTACCCTATGGGGAAGAGATATCTTACATCAAATGGGGCTACACCTAGCGACCAAGCCTGCAGGTGTTAAGAATAAAAATCCTAATCATAATAAAAAAGGCAAAGGACATTTTTTCTAGGGGCCACTGAGAAAACAATTTTAAAAATACCATGGCTCTCTAATAAGCCAGTTTGGGTCCCTCAGTGGCCCCTATCCAAAGAAAAATTGCAAGCGGCCCATCAATTAGTTAAAGAACAATTAGAAGCAGGACACATAGAGCCTTCCACCTCTCCCTGGAATTCTCCCATATTTTTAATTAAGAAAAAATCAGGAAAATGGAGACTATTACAAGATCTAAGACAAATTAATAAAACAATGCAAATTATGGGCCCTACTCAACCTGGACTTCCTAATCCTGTAGCTATTCCAAAAAACTATTACCTTATAACCCTTGATATAAAGGACTGTTTCTTTTCCATTCCCCTACATCCTCTGGATGCCCCCAGGTTTGCTTTTTCAATTCCTTCTATTAATAATAATGGCCCTGATAAAAGATATCAATGGAAAGTATTGCCACAGGGAATGGCAAATAGCCCTACACTGTGCCAACTATATGTGGACAGAGCTATACAGCCCATTAAAAACAAATATCAAGACCTTATGTGTCTACACTACATGGACGATGTTTTATTAGCTCACCCTAATCAACAAATCTTATTTAATATATTTAGTGAAATAACAAAAAATCTAAAAAAATATGGATTATATATAGCAGAAGAAAAAGTTCAAAGCAGATCACCTATACTATATTTAGGCTTTAAAATCATGGATACTTTTGTTAAACCCCAAAAAAATTCTAATAAGTAAAGAACATTTGACCACTCTCAATGATTTCCAAAAATTACTGGGTGACATTAATTGGCTTCGCCCTACACTAAGCCTCACTACTGGACAATTAAAACCCTTATTTGACATCCTTCGTGGGAACCCTGACCCATCCTCACCTCGAACATTAACTCCTGAGGCCAGGAGAGCTCTAAAATTAGTAGAACAGGCCATTGAAAGATCCCATTGCGATAGATTTGATTTTGCACAACCACTAATATTGATTATTATTCCTTCACAATATACTCCAACAGGAGTATTTTGGCAACAGGGACCTATATTATGGATACATTTGCCTGTCTCTCCTAAAAGTACAATTGAGTCTTATACCTCCATGGTGGCTAAACTTATTCTTCAAGGACTTAAAAGCTCTACTAAAATATTTGGAATTCATCCCGCTACTATTATTACTCCTTATTCATCGTCACAGGTTGAATATTTGTGCTTCAATGATAATGATTGGGCTATAGCTAGATGCTCTACTTCTTCAAATTTTGACAATCATATTCCTAAATCTCCTATACTGTCCTTTTGTATCAATCATCCTATCATATTCCCACAGGTAATAAAAAATCAACCCATTCCTAAAGCATTTAATGTATTTACAGATGGATCCTCTAACGGTACTGCTGCAGTAGTCACTCAAAATGAAAAAATGATTCATATCACTAATCAAAAATCAGCTCAATTAGTGGAACTCGAAGCTATAATAATAGCTCTGGAAAATTTTAAAGAACAGCCTATGAATATTTTTTCAGACAGCCATTATATTGTACATGCTGTCCCAAAATTGGAGCTAGCAGGTCCAATAGCACCACATACTCCAGCTTTTAAATTGTTTTCTCAAATCCAAAATCTCCTATGGCAACGAAAAGAACCTTTATTTATAGGTCACATAAGAGCTCACACTAATCTGCCTGGTCCTCTCCATGAAGGTAATCAAAAAGCTGACGCCCTCACTAAAACAATATTTATATTTACTACAGTACAACAAGCTACTTTATTTCATTCCCAGTTCCACATTAACAGCACTACCTTAAGACAAAAATTTAAAATCACAAAAGAACAAGCTCGTAGAATTGTAAAAGAATGTCCATCTTGTGTAACACTTTTGCCCAATCCACATTATGGGGTTAACCCATGAGGTTTGATGCCCAATCATTTGTGGCAGATGGATGTCACACATGAGCCAAGTTTTGGAAAATTACGATTTATTCATGTCACCATAGATACATGCTCAGGCATGATATTTGCTTCTTTACATTCCGGAGAAAAAGTTAAAGATACTATATCTCATTGTCTGCAAGCTTTTGCTGCATTGGGCATCCCCAAAATGCTTAAAACAGATAATGGCCCTGCATATACATCCACATCCTTCAAACAATTTTGTACAAAGTTCAATATTATCCACAAAACAGGTATCGCTTATAATCCTCAGGGACAAGGAATAATTGAAAGAGCAAATCGGACACTTAAAAATATGTTACTAAAGCAAAAAGATGGAAACTGGAAAAATCCTAAGGACAGATTGGCAGTTGCCCTGTTTACCCTAAATTTCTTAACTTTAGATTCTAATGGACATTCGGCTGGGGATAGACACTGGAACCCACACCAACAACATAAACCTATGGTTTACTGGAAGGATGTTCTCTCAGGTACATGGAAGGGTCCAGACCCAGTATTAATTTGGGGGAGAGGATCTGTTTGTGTTTTTCCAAAGCACGAATCCTCTCCAATATGGATACCATCTAGATTGATAAAGCAGGTACAAAGTCAAAAGGATCAAGACGAAGTTATTGAGGAGTCTAGATTGAATAAACAAGTACAAAATCAAGAGGACCAAAATGAAGGTATGGAGTGATTCCCTTAAAAGAGTCCTCCATTAAATTTACAACTTAAATTTCATTCTTCCCGGCCGGGACAAGAAGATCTCTCTTCAGTGTATACACAATTGTAATTTTTTTTCTCTTTTATATATGTCTTTATGTCTGTGCATTTGTCTAAATTTCATGTTAATGTTATGTCACAAATATGTTTATATGTGCGTCTGTCTAGTGTGACGTCACAAATAATTAAGCGCTTAAAAAAAAAAAAAAAAGGTAGATAGATATAGATCCAAATAACAAATAACGTTAATTCATTTAAGCTTAGAATATTCTAATTTGATAATCAATAGATAGATAGATAGATAAATAGATATTTATATAAGTTCAGAATATTTTAATTAGATAATCAATTATAATGATAATCAATTTTGATTTATAGTTGTCTCCGGGACTTCTCTTCAGCTGTGAATATGTTTAATGTTGTATAACCTGATATTTTGGTGTTCCGACAGAGGATCATTTATTTGTTATTAACTTCATTTGTTTAATAGCTGATTAATTTGAATTATTTCAACAGGTATAGGATTGCTGTGTATACAGAGACTCGAGGATTCCAGCTAACAAATTGTTTTTCCAAAATGCCTTTAGCTTTTCTTTATCTTTAATGCAGTAAACACCCTCAGTTTCTCTTTGATTATTTCTGAATGTGATATTTTGCCAGCTTATGTTTGTGGGAGCTTAAGCAGCAATGTGTGTGAGCAGAGATCAACTTTTATTTTCTACTCTAATAATTCTTTTTTTAGTTTGACAGCTCACCTTTTGATTTCAGTGCTGGAATAGCACTGCCTTTCCCTTAATAATGGATGCTTGAGTTTTTAGGTAGCGGGCCCTGAAGATTTGCCGGTGGAAATGTCTAGACATAAAAAAGACGGCTGCTGCTACAACTGCAGGGACCGTGGTCGCTGCAAGCATCCCTGCTGCTCAAGCATCAACAACCTAACCAGCAGTGTGGCCTCTGCTCTGCATGCATGGGGCCTCCTGAATCTATGTGTTATAACTTATGGACATTTTGATTTTCCATTATTTTGGGACATTACGGGACAATGCCTTGTGGGTATTTGTCTAAGAGAACTCAGTGCGTTACTTGATGAAACTAAGGGCAGCTGATTCGCTTAAAGAACTTGATACGCTATGGAAACTTGGCTCGTCAGCAGTAGGCTTACCGCCTTAAAGCCACAGCATCTCCTAAAAATTGGACGGCTGTTAGTCAACACACAGTCGATCCTGAAGGGCTCTATTGGATGGCTGGTTAGCCTATGACGGGTAAGATCCCCAGAAGGGGACAACCTAAGACACGGCACAGTTGCACGGGACAGTCTAATGTGGCCGGCATGTCAACCTAAGCCAGGAGTCAGGACAGCCTAGACTCCCATGACGGGTAAGAATGTCGGTTGCACATGGACGTTCTAGAACATCCCCTCTTTTAAAACTAAAAGGGGGAAATGAAGGAGCCTATAATCAAGGAGATAGCTAAAGATTGTGGTTAGCTGAGAGCCATAAAAGATGTTCTAGTTTCCACCTGATATTAATACATTATTCAAAGAATCTTTGTATGCCCGTGAACACTGCGTGACGCACCTGTAAGCTTGAGCTGTAAGCACGTGTCCTTGTTAAAGCTATATGTATATAACTGGGTGAGGTTCGTTAGTGTGTGTGGGAAGAAGAAGGTGGTGGTTGGAGTTAGAGCATTTGGAGTGATTGCTGGAGCTGGAGAGAGAAGAAGAATAAAAGACCTTTTTTCATTTTCATCCTGCCTCCGAATTTTCCTGTGGCGTTCGCTGCTCCAAGCGACTTCCGCTTCAGGCAGCGACAGGTATCCAAAGGTGTATAAAATTTATAATGCTGCTTACAGAGAAAAGAATATAACATGTTCTGGTGGGCATGACCATGTTGAGTACTTGAGAGAGAGAGAGAGAGAGAGAGAGAGAGAGAGAGTAGAGAATAAACCCGGAGTATTATTAATGTTAACATTTTTACTTTATTTTTTAAACCTGTTTTGATAAGTAAGTTCCTTTAGCAAATAAAAGCAAAAGTTTTTTTTTTTTTTTTTTTTTAAGACAAAAGTATCTTTCTTTACATTTCTTTAAGGAGCTAAAGAAGGGAACTTGTGCAGGAATGTGCCAGTTCATTCTTAGCCTCTTCTGCTATGCCAGCTTCAACTTTACCACTTTTGAAGCAATCACATTGCCCTTTCCCTTCTTCCCTTGCCAGAACCAGCAGTGCTAAAGCTGCCAGTTGCTGAAATTGTGTGAGAGAACAGCTCTGTCCAGCTCAGCTGCTGATGAGGAAACAAGAGCAGATGGAAGGCTCAGGATAACAACCACTGACTTTCCTCTCCTCCAGAAAAACACTCTCTTTGGGATTTGGTCATGTAGGGGACTCCCAAGAATCAGTGCAGGGAGAGTTTGTCAGAATTTGAAAGAGTGGAAGACAGGAAATGGCTGTAAGGTTGTAAGTCTGAGATTGTAGAAAGATGCCAGTGGCAAGAAAGATGGATGGGAATGTGCGACTGCAGTTATATTTGACATTAGATAAACAACTTGGCTGTTTGCCTCTTTAAGCCCCATTTATTACTACTTAGACTGAATTGATTTCTGCATGGCAAATATTGACTCATCTTTCAAAAGCCCCCGCTAAAATGTCACCTCCACGGAGAAGCCTTTCAGACACTCCCCAGGCATTAAGTTGCCTCTCCAGAGCCCACAGAGCACACAGTGCAGACACTGTTCATGCTGCTATGATAATATTTCCCGTGCTGTAATTTGTTGCCTATGTATTCTCTCTCTCTTTGACCAATGGATCACTGAGAAGAAAAAAAGCAGTGCTTCTGAAGTAGACAGACTAGATTCCAGGTCCAGCTCTGTCACTGTAACACTGTGACCTTAGCAATGGCTCGGTCACCCTGAACATAGGGACAAGAATAGTCTTGTAGGATTGTGCTGGGAATTAAATCAAAAACATAACATGGAGCTTGGCACATAGGTGGCACTCATGGTCTTTTCTGTTTATCTTGTTAAGAACATGTGCTCCTTGAGGGCAGGGGATTGGGTTCTTGGAATCTCTGGTTCCTGGTATTATGTAGGTCCTCAATAAATGTTTCTTAAGCAAATGAACTGGTTCAACATATGTATCCCTTAGAATAAGTATGATGTCACTTCTTATTGCTGTCATTTTGTGAACTTTATTGCTCATCTCTTTTCTATAGGCTGTAGGCTGCTCATAGGCAGTGGGCAATTCATACACTGTACCACCAGAACATTCTTTTTTGTTTTTTTGCAGGGGGGTGGGGGGTACTGGGGATTGAACTCAGGGGCACTTGACCATTGAGCCAGAACCCCAGCCCTTTTTTATTTTTGTATGTTTTAAGTTAGAGACAGTTTCTCACTGAGTTGCTTAGCTTCTCGCCAGTGCTGAGAGGCTGGCTTTGAACTCGTGATCCTCCTGCCTCAGCCTCCCAAGCCGCTGGGATTACAGGCGTGCACCACCACACACCCAGCACACCAGAACATTCTTACTGTTCAGAATCTTTGCAGCTTTTTGTCTTCTGGGCACACAGTGGGATTATACTTGATCTCCTTTTAGTCTCTGTGGAGTAATTTGAGTAGTCTTAGGTATGGAATTATAAGTAGTGGTGACTTCCTGGCATGAGCATATATGTTCCCAGGGGAGACCCCAGATTCTCTTTTTGTATGTCACTGCAACTGAATGTGCTCAAGGTGATAGCTGGCCAATGGTTGGTGTTCTTTAGTGACTACAATGAGCATAGTGCTAAAGCCCTAACCACAATCTAGAAGGGACAAGTAGAATAATCAAGAATAACACTTGACTTATTTAAGTCACTGAGATTTGGGGGATGATCATTATCCCAGTCTAATCGTACCTATCTTGACTGATATAGGCAGCAATGAGTAGAATTTCTAGCATTAAATTCAACAAATGGCAATTATTGATAACATATACATTAAATAAATTTTATAATATTTTACTACATTTTCAAACATAGTGCTAACAGAATGTGGTGACTGGAAGAAAATATTATACCAGTTTAGAGATGTGGGAAGCAAACCTGGCAATTGCTCTCTATGAGAATTTTAGTAAGTCATGCAAACACTTTCAAATCAGAAACAGAATTCACTGTTTTCCCCCTCCCTATAAGCAAACTTTTGACAAAACCACACAGGAAATATTGGGAATTTAAAATTCACATTAACAAAAACTTTAAACTTAGGAATTCCATGATGCATTTAGAAGTTAAAAGATTTGCAATGGTTGTGAAAAAGCAATTCAAGGTTTGCTTAGGTTCTGACATAGGTCTAACTTAATGAGCTACAGAAGATCAAAAACAGGTGAGATTAACTTGTGATAAAACAGTTGGGTTGGAGTCTTCATAAAAAAGATGAGATTTCAGAGCAATTATATAGCATTATATTTGAAAAATTTGCTTTGATGAGACAGAAATTGTGCATTATACAGAACAATTAGTTAATTCCTACCAACAATTCCCAGTGCTCTGTTCAGATACCACCATTGCTGAGAGCTAACTGTTCAGTCTGCTTTAGGGCTGTTGCACATGGATCTTGCCATGGCATTGAACTTCCATGTTAGCCTTTCATTGTGTTATAATTACCCATTTCATTTTCTTCCTTCCCTATTAAACACTAGGACACTAAAGGTAGGGACAAAGTCTTCTTTGCACAGACAGAATCGAGCATTGTGACTGACAAATAGACATGAATTAATACTTGTGAGTGGAAGGTGGTGGGTGTTTTTCAATGATTCAGGGAAAATTCTGTGATGTCAAGAATACAGATTAACTGATTCAAAACACCTTGGTAAATACCCATGCCACCTCTGTCTTCAAGGGGTTTATAGAAAGATGAGATGGTGAAGGAAAAACATTTCTCACTTTTCCTATTCTACCAATGCAGAGTTCCAAAGAGATGCCCAATTGAGCTTTGTGTTGATAATGGAAAACATGGATGGTCTGAAACTTGAAAGTGATTTTTGTATTTTTGTGAAGATAGCTAAAGAAAGGGAAAGAAAAGAGGCACGTATTTTTCTGCCAGGCCAGAGAGCAGAAGGTATCACAAGTTACACACCAACTGACATAACTGGTCCTGACAGCACATGGGCCATTAGTAAAGGCTCCTAGCCTGTCGCATGCATGTTCAGGCTTAAAAGCCCTATTCCCCCAGGGCCATTATTAGGAGGACAGGTCTGCTGCAACATATGTGTCTGTTAGGCAGACTTTGGCTGGTCAGCACTAGAAATGCCAGGGTTGGCCAATGACCTGAATGGAGGGGCAGGGACCTTGAACAGCTATATTTTAGAAAGAAGAGAATAACGTTTCTATATAGGTGGAAAAAAATAGTGTGAAAGAGGAATACATAATAAGAAATATTTAATAAGAGATTAGTCTATGCTCTGAGATTTATGTGCTTTGCCACATTTAATTCTAAGCTGAAGTGAGCAGTATAAATTCAGATAATCAATGCAAGAAATGAGACTTCAACTAGGACCCTTGAACTAAAAAAGTTCCTGATTTTAACCACTGTATTATTTGTCCTCCTGTGCCTTTTGTAGTGATGTACAAGGAGGTTAGAGGGCTGAAAAGAACTGGCAGAGAGAGGAGACTGGGGAAGAAATTTGAGATTTATTTGTGGTGAGAGGCATTTTATTTTATATCTGCCTGTTTTACTCTGAAATTGCCTCAGTACCTCTGAGCATTTCATTATTCAGCCTCTTTGTCCATTTACAGAAGAGTGTACAAGGTTTAATGGAGTCCCTTGGCTTTTTCCTTTGAAATATTCATGGGCCTTTAGCAGTTTCTTTCATGTTCACCTTCTCCTCCATTGGGAAAGAAACCTTGAAGGAACTAGAGAAGAGGAGGCTGGTGTGCAGGGGTGATTACTCCAGCTCAGGGAGTAGGGGTGAGAAAGATAATAATCAACCACTAAAGCACATATCTACTGTTATGTTTTGGATATGAAATGTCCTCCAAATATTCCTGTGTTAATGCAGGAATGTTCAGAGGTAAAATGATTCGATTGTGAGAGCTATAATCTAATCAGTTCTTTCTATTCTTAATGGACTGAGTGGTAACTTAGGCAGGTCAGGTGTGGCTGGAGGAGTTGGGTCACTGTGGGCATGCCCTGGAAGAATTCAACATCTCTGAAGCTACCAAATCTTTCTCTGCTTCCCAACCATCATGAAGCAAGCAGAACTCCTCTGTTATGCCTTTCCACCATGATGTTCTGTCTCACCTTTGGCCCAAAGCAATGGAGTCAGCTGACCATGGACTGAACCTCTAAAACTTTGAGCCCAAATAAATTTGCGCCTCTAAGTTGATCTTGTTGGGTATTTTGGTCACTGGGATGCAATGCTGACTAGCACATAAGTTGGTACTGAGAGTGGAGTCTTGGTGTAACTAACCTAATCATGTAGATCAGAAGACTATTTTTAATTTTTTTAATTCAAAGTTGTTGTATTTATAATAGTAGTATGCATTATAATTCATAATAAACATATAGAGCATCTTTTTACATAACACTGTATACAATGTATATTCGTACCATTCAAATCTTCAATCATGAAACTGATTTGTGGGAGGAATTTGGAAAAGTTTGGAAATGAAGTCTGGAGAAACAGAAATTAGAAGCTTAGAAAACCAGGGATTTGAATCCTGTATTCTAAAATAATCACACACACACACACACACACACACACACACACACACACACACGTCTCTTATATAAAATGGCATATTATTTGCATACAACTTATGTATATCCTTCCTATACTTTAAATAATCTCTTACTTATAATACCAAATGCAAGGACATGGTATGTAAATATAAATATTTGTTATACTGCAATCCTTAAGGAATTATAACAAAAACAAAAGTCTGTACCTGTTCAGCATAAGCAAAATTATTATTTTCTGTATATTTTTGCCCTGTGCTTGGTTGAATACACTGAAGTAGAACCCATTAATTTAAAGCCTTTTACTTGATAATGATTTACCCAGTATGAATCCCTTTCTAGTGCAGTCTGTTTCTTCTAATAACTGCACTTTACTAAGTACCTACTATGTGCCAGTTACCATGACAATTTTCTCATGTAAATATAATTGTCTTTGAAAGATATGGAAATTGAGCCGCCTAGAAATCAAAGCACTTTAAGTCTTTATTAGAAGACCTGAGAGTTTGTGACATACTTTGCCACCAAAGCTCAAACTCTTTTGCCTTTTCTGGCTGTCATATTAAACAAAGTTTGAGAGTTCCAAACTTTAATACCATTAAAAAATTAATAAACAAAAATTATTTTTGAAGCAGAATGAACTACTCTAATTATAAACATGGGGGATCTTTGAATAATACCAATTAGATGGATACATTAAAAATAAATTGAGCATAAACTGAATAAAATTATAATTGTTCTTTGTGTGCTTATATAAACACTGTATTATGTAATTGGATTATATATCATGTTAAATGGGAGAATTCCTAGGGGAAGGAACTAAGAAAGTGCACTGACATCTACAATGAAAAAGCTAGACAAAACAGAGATGCAATAAACAAACAAGATAGGAAAACAGTGGCTAAAAAATGAGATTAGTCACTAATGCTACTTCTTTGGATCTTGAATATCGTCCTCTCTTTGCCTGAGAATTCTTTCATTTAAAATAATGAAAATCCATGTCAGATTATAGGACATTAGTAAAACATCTATTTCTATTCACTGAATGTATATTTATTGAGCAATGGCAACCAACATTTATAAGTACTTATTATGTTCTAGGCACTGACCTAAATATTTCATTTGTATTATCACATTTGATCCTCAGAATGATATGAAGTAGATATTATTTTATTACCACTTAAAGATGACAATAAAGCACAGAGAGGTTACATAATTTGTTGAAAGTCACTGAGCAAGAGGCAGAAATAGAAGAATAGAGTCTAGAATAGACTAACTGGGTCATGGCACTCACCTGGAATCCCAGCAGCTCGGGAGGCTGAGGCAGGAGGATCTCGAATTCAAACCCAGCCTCAGCAAAGGCAAGGTGCTAAGCATCTCAGTGAGACCCTGTCTCTAAATAAAATACAAAATAGGGCTGGGAATGTGGCTCAGTGGTTGAGTGCCCCTGAGTTCAATCCCTGGTTACAACCCCTGCAAAAAAAAAAAAAAAAAAAAAAAAGAGTAGATTTAAGAATTCTGTTTCCAGAATCTAATCTTTACTCCACCATGGAACGCTACTTCTTTACTACTTCTGGGCATGAAGTAGGCCTCAAGATGACAAAAATACATGAAAAATTCTCCCAAGGATCTCACAGTCTCTTATGAAAATGAATCCTGGCCCCAGACCTCTCACCTCTGACCTCTTACCCAAGCCCCCAAATATTCAGTTTTATGTTCATATTTCAGTGAAGACAGGCCCCAGAAGCCTGAAAAAACAAACAAACAAAATAACCCCTCATTCCTTATAAGGAGCTAATGTTAAATGATATAGAATTGCTGGAGTAAAATATGTTAATTAATTAAATATAAAAGCTCATTAAAGTATTTTAGACCCTTCTCTTATAACACAATTTCTAAGGTAGAAAGGTAAAAATTAATATTAGGTCTAAAAATGAGCTCTGATTTTATCTGAAAAACCATTTGACTCCCTTGCCCTGATATGCTGAAAAGACAGTTGTAAAAATAGATCTCAGTTCTGTAAGAAGTGGGGAGGGTTCCTGCTTAAACTACTGAGATAAGAAAAGCAGAGCTGAGAAATGGTGCAGCAGATTGAGGGTCACAATCATAAAACATTTCTATCCCTTGTTGCTATGTATATTTTTCTCTGTATGCAAGTTAACTTTTCTTGCAGAGGCTTTAAAACACAAAATGATATTACAAACTCATCCTAGCTGGAATAGAGATTTGGTAATCTTCCTTGTAACCTCAATTAACTAGATCACCAGGCAATTTCTCCCCAAAGGTCAAATAAATATAATCCTCTGGTTTTAAGTGTCTAAAGTCTGAAACTGAGCTGAAAGTAAGCATCAGCCATCAACTGCATATACCCCACTGTGTCAGAATCTGATAAAATAAAGCAGGATCAGGGTCTAAAAGGCAGCTTTGAGATCTAAATGAAACTGAAACTTGAATGTCATCCTTCTTTCATAAAATACTTTCATCTCACATAATCAGCACCTTTACACTTGTAATATACCCTCACTGCCAAACTGTGTTGACCTCATCTTTTGCTGCTCTTTAAGTTAAAATATTTATCTGCAAAGAGTACTACCCGAAGCCTGTCCTTACACATCATTAGCAACTATCTCACCATCCTCTGGGAGCTCTGTACGCCTTTGTTTCCAGTAAAAGGTAGCTAATACACACTACATTTATGCAATAATTTATGCAAGAATGTTAATGTTATCATGTGTTACTCCCCAGGAGTGATGCAGTCTTGTTCCCTGTCTGGGTACCTAGACTGGCCTTGTACCTGCTTTGTCCAATAGAATGTAACAGAAGTGATGGCTTGACTTTGAGGTTTTTGCTCTCTCTATTGCTCTGCTGCCTTTGCCATGAATCAACTTAGGCTAGCCTACGAGACGAATAGAGGAGAAACATGAAAAGAACCAAGGTTGTCCTAAGCCATACGGTAAACTCTCAACAGCCATCCAGTACCCAACATGAGAGAATCCAGCCAACTTTAGCAAAGTCAGTACCCATCTTACTAGGTATGCATGAGTTAAGCCAATTGTTGGCAGAAGAACCAAGAAATGGTTGCTGCTTTAAGTTCTTAAATTTTGTGTGATTCATTATGAGGCAAGAGCTTACTTGTATATTGAAGAACCTGGGGTGAAGCCCAGGCTTCTACAACTTAATAATCTCCTAAACCCAAACCTAGGATATTTGTTTAAAATTTCATATTTTTGGCTCTATCCCAGACCTAACCAGAAATTAGGGGTAAAAGCATCAGGAATCTGTACAGCTAACAAATTTCCCAAGTCATTCTTAATTATAGATAAAAAACAATATTACAGGGAACCTTTCTCAAACTTTAAAGTACATACCACAATTTGAGTGAATTTATACCTTTACAAATAAAAGTTTTGAATCAAATATTAGCAAGATTGAATAGTAAAGTTCTCAAAACTTGGTTCTTTAGCTTGGCTGCATACTGAAATCATCTGGGACTCTTAAAAATAAAAAAGCTAAGCTTGAGTCCAAGCCCCAGAATCTCTTATTTAATTGTTATATGGTTTGGGCTGGACTTTGGGATTTAAAAATTATCTCCAGATAATTCTAATGTGCAGACAACTTTGAGAATCACAACTCTAAATTTTACTCTGCGGTACAACTTCCAGTTAAGAAGAGAAAAAATAAAATTTGAAAATGAAACAAAACAGGTGTGTGTGGCATGGTCATTAAGATTTCCTATGATGGCCCAAATTACCTGCTCTTCAGGAAGCCTTGTAGCTCAGTTGCAACAATTATAAGCACACTGCTTTAAACCTGATTTAGATTTAAAATTGAATCATGGAACACAGAAATTTGGCCAAGTCTTTCTTAATTGAAAGTACATTACATTCTCCCATAAGGTTGATTTGGCAGATATGCTACACACATATATGTATTTAGATGTGCTTATTATGAGAGTATATTTCACATTCCAGATGCTTAAACTTACTATTATTAACTGGCTGGAACATGCATTTAATGACAAATGTTATTGATTGAATGAAGAACAATCATACCATTGTCCTGAGTGATTTTAGTCTGGGTTGACCTTGGTCCAACTTTTCAAACACCATCCTGAGTAGAAGCCTGGACTAAACTGCCAACACTAACATTAATTCAGTGTGTTGATGCAACATATGGGCCGTCACTTCCCCTTCCCTCCATTATTTGGAATTAGATTAACACAATTTCCCAGCATAAGCAAGAATCAGAGGAAAAAGCATAGCATAAAAGTTTGATGCTTAAAATGTTTGTTGATTATTTGGCTATTAACCAAGCACTTTTAAAGCTATGATTTTAATTGCTCAATCAAGCAAAGTCTGAAACAATCCCTCTTCTACTAGACTGGTTGTTTCCTGCTGGGCTTTGATTGTGAAATAAGGAATTTAAAGATATCAAAGCTTATAATTCCCTTACCTGGCATGGGTATAGCAATATCATCACCACTAAGTACAAAACCATTATTGAGCACTTACTATGTTCCAGGAACTACTGTCATTATAATTATTAGCTTATGTAATTTATTATTATAATCACCTTGTATGGTAGGAGCTATTATTTTCAGTATTTTACACATGAGGAATCTAATGCACAGAAAAGCTGACTAATCTCCCTCAACAAATAGATAAACAAATGCAATGGAGCAGAGCTGGAAACCCAGATGATAGACTCCAGAGGTCTTGCTTTTAACCACCATGATACAGAGTTCACTCAGCATGCAGGATACTTTTAGGGCACTTTCCAGAATCAGAGTACATAGCATTGGATAGAAACATGGGTAGTTTTCCAATTCTGCTTTATTTTATGAATACAAAACTTAATTCCAAAAGATAACAGGTTTTATTCCAGGTTACTGTTGATAAATCTAGCAGTTATGAAATTAGGGTCCATAATTCCTCACAAATGCCCTTAAGGGATGGAAAAGGGTTGTTGTATAGGTACTAAATTACAGCTGTTCTATTTTGCGGTGGACTGGATTTAGATAACAGTAATGTTTTGTATTTCCAAAAAGCTTGGGAAAATAATTTTTGAATGTTTTTACCAAAAAAAATGTAAATGTTTGAAGAAACTAGCATGATTATCCTAATTTGAAAATTGCTCAATGTATATGTGTATAAAGAAATGTCAAATGGAACCCCATAAATATATGCATTTCATGTATCTTTTTGAAATACTATTTTAAAAATAAATTCTCCAGGTTACCTATCAAGACAAATCTAATTATTCCTTCTTATTACAATAAACTACATATTGCTTGTGTGAAAATATATACATATCAAGGCATACATGCCTTACATAGCAAGAAATTCCTGTTTGAATATATATTAACACAGTTTAAATTCAAGATTGCTTTTGAAAAGATTCATCTTTACGTACTTATGTCCAAGTCCTAATTTGGAATGAATACTTCGTAGGAAAAGATCTTTAGAAATGTGACTTATTTTGTAGCTTTCAGTTATGTCAGAATTTGGACTAATATAGGGGGAGAAATTCACATTTTAGCTTATAAACATTAATGAAGAATATAAAGAATTACCCTTATAAGAAATACAAAACTGCATTCTCTTATTTTACAAAAACATAGCATGATGATATTTAAGACTAAATATTTGAACTGTATGTAATCATGGAAACTTTCTTTTTCAGAAAGTAGGAAACTTTCTTTTTCAGAATTCAGAGAGCACAAATAAGTGATAAAACATACCTTTATAATGTAGAATTTTAACACACATTCCTATTTTTTTCTAGGAGGCTTATCTCAGGTAGAATTGTTTTCCATTCTTACATCATTACAAAACCCAACACAATGCAAAGTTTCTAATTTTTAAAATACTACCTTATTATTTCAGTCATCAAATAATTTTAATTACCTCTTCCCAAAATTCTACTAAATGAATGTATTCCCTTTCCATCATTATATTATTCAAGTATTGCTTGGTTTAAAAAGTAACAGAAATCTAAATGAAAAGAGCCAGATCAGAAAGAGTATGTGTTTGGTTGCTGCAGAACAGAGGGTGGATCATTGGAAGTCATCAGGGTCATGGGCCATGCCCGAGAATATTCCAACACTGATTTCTTTTGTCATAAGCCTCATCTTCTCAGGCTTGTTTTTTCACATGGCACTAGACCAAAATGCTAGAAGTAGCCTCAGTTTTATAAGTTTTACCAATGTGTCAGACACAGAATGGCAAATACTATATGATCTCTCATGTATGTGGAATCAAAAAAGTCAAACTCAAAGTAGCAGGGAGCGGAATGATGGTTATCAGAGGCTGGGGGATTGAGGAGAAGTTGGTCATGGGATAAAAAAGTTCAGCCTTGGCATTCGGGTAGTTTTAATTGGATTCAACAGGAGGTATAAGTTCAAGGGATCTACTGTACAGCAAGGTGACTATAAGTAATTAAACAAAGTATTGTATGCTTGAAAATTGCTAAGACAATAAATGTTAAAAGCATTCTGTCTACAAAAGAAATAATAATCATATGATAATGCATATAATTAACTCAATTTAGCCTTTTCAAAATGTTTTAAAATATCAACTTAAGCACAATAAATATTTTCATTTGTCAATTAAAAATTATATTAAAAAAACAGATTTGGGGCTACTTTTTCTTCTCAATAAAATTCTGGCAAATCAAATACAAAAACATATCAAAAAGATAGTGTGCCACAATCAAGTAGGGTTCATCCCAGGGCTACAAAGTTGGTTTAACATACAGAAATCAATAAATGTAATTCATCACATCAATAGACTCAAAGATAAAAATCATATGATCATCTCAATGGACGCAGAGAAAGCATTTCACAAAATACAGCACCGCTTCATGTTCAAAACACTAGAAAAAATAAGGGTACAGGTACATACCTCAAAATTGTAAATGCCAGCTATGCAAAGCTGTAGGCCAACATCATCCTAAATGGAGAAAAATTGAAAGCATTCCCTCTAAAAACTGGAACAAGACAGGGATGCCTCTTTTACCACTTCTATTTAACATAGTTCTTGAAACCCTAGCCAGAGCAATTAGACAGATGAAAGAAATTAAAGGGATATGGATAGGAAAAGAAGAACTCAAATTATCACTATTTGCAGATGATATGATTCCATACCTAGAAGTAATAATGCTACTTACCTTGACATTTTTGTTAAGATTTTTCCTCTCTTTATTATTCAGAAGAATAAAAACTATACTTGATCTTTCCAGTACACCCTCTTAAAATCATTTCTTCTTGGCTTCTCTTAAAACCATCTCCTCTTAGCTTTCACTGCTGAAAAGATCACATTCTGCCTTCTTCAAGACCTCTCCTTCACCTGTTCCTTAATGTGAATGTGACCAGCCACTGGCCTCAGTTCTCATCCCACCCAGGCTGTACCTACTCCCTGAGCACTCTTCCCTTCCTCTCTTGCTTCATCTACACCATGGGCACCCATGATTCAAAACTGCACCTTGAGATTAGACTCTCTCCTGAGCTACCTGTGTTTAAAACTGTTGGATTCCAGGCAGGAGGCTGTGCCTCCCAGGCAGAAGGCCACACCTCCCCAGGTGCTTTGTGAAAAGCTACACTTCCCAAGATCCTCAGCATGACCAGCAAACCTGACCAGCAAGTGCCCTGTCCACTACCTCCTGACCTCTGTTGGCCTATAGGGCAAGGACTCACTGGGGGGGGGGGCTTTCTGACCCCCACTCTATTTAAGCCAGCCCCGGACTGAAATCGCTCTCTGTTCCTGCCTGTCCCTATTCCCGTCTATCCCTTCCCTACCCCCCTTCCCTTCCCTACCCTTGCCCATGTGGCACCCCAATAAACCCTTTTATTTCACTAACACGGTGTTCCCGGCTAAGTTAACTTTGCTCAGCATTTTTCTAACAAAAACCACCCAATATATACCTGGATGTTGTTCTTTTTTCTGGTTTAGAAAAAATAGGATTCAACTAGAACTTTTGAGGAGGCAGTAGTGGCAGGTGTTTTGTTAGGGGCAACTAAAGCTTCAACCTGAGTTGTCTAAAATTAATCACCGCCCTCCCTCACATTTATCCAAAAAGCAGACTATTTCAGATCTACAGAGTGATGTCCAGTGGATTAATCGGTCCTGCCTGCTGGTAAGGGCCCAAACTCATTGTTTCAAAGATTTAAAGACTTAAAGCATGCATTCAAGGATATATGCTTTTTTACTTCTTCCTAGACACAACTATATATTTATATGGAACTGTGTTTTTGAATTTACATAAATAGAGACACACACACATAAATTCATACACACATGGTTGGAAGGTAAGGACACAGAGGGGTGGAGTGGTGACAGGGGCACAACATTTACATATTTATTTATAACATGAAAATACTCATCTGACCGCCTACACACTCTCCAAGAATGATGTGTTTATCTAAGTGTTCACAGATTGTGTTGTTCTGCCATGAAATCATCCTAATGTGCCAGAATTCTTCCAGTTACCAGGTAATCACACACCTTCCACAGATCATTCTACAAATGTGTATCACTGAGAGAGGAAGGGTGCTTCCATCCAACTGCCTTCCAGAGACACAGAGCCATCTGCAAACCAAATTATTGGAGCAGTTGTCTAGAGGAAACAAAAACCAGGGTGCACTTTGCTGGTGAATATCATAGTAAACTCCAGAGGCCAATCCTGCAGAGAGCCTCAGCCCTGGGGGAGGAAATATGTCCACTTCAGAGGCATGCAGCAAGTAGATTCAATTTTATAATTTATGCAACTATTATTTCTGAGCCAAGTTTCATTTTCCCTCTGTAGAGGGCATATTTCCTAAATTTAATTTCTTAGAAGCACAAATATATTGCCTTTGTTTTGCCATCCTCTAGATATGGAAAAAAACATAAAGGAGGGAGACAATTTTTATTCCTACTTCCAACCTTAAAATGCAATTGTCCTAATATTAGTATTATTTCAAGTTCCTCTCGAACATGGATCATTGCCTATACAATTGAGTGCCTAATTATTGCTATTATTTTATGAAATTCAAAAAGCCTGATTGTATAAATTCTGTAATTAAAGATCTCTATGAATTAGCATGTGTTCTATGTATAAAATTAAAACTTTTCACCAGGCTTTATACTTTACATATAAAATTTTACATTAACTTTAGAAGCCTAAAGTTGGTGTAGCATGGTAGAAAGCCTGGGAGTCAGCTCTTGCCTTTTATATTTCTTTCACACTTGGTGCCTCTAGCCTTGGCCAGGTTACCTCTTTCTCTCTTTTAGCTTCAGTTTCCTTGTCTGTAAATTGGTGATGGCAATCATTCCATATCAGGTCACTTCTAGGGTTAAATTAGATGCCTGCTACAGGAGAAATGCGGAAGTGACTCCTGCTGGTGTGGGTGGCTGAAACCAGACAGGCAGAGATGGATTTTGTGCTGGCACAGCAGGGGGCGCCCCTAGTGGGGTTTTTTTTGTTTGTTTGGTTGGTTGGTTGGTTTTTTTGCAGCACAGGTAATGGTCAACTGATTTACCCTCAACTCTTTATGTCTGAGCATTGCTCAAAATTTCTCATGTTCTCACCTCTGAGATTCTCACATGTGCAAACTCCTCTGTTACTGCTGTTCCCAACTCCTCTCTAACCCCTGTGATTGCTAATTTTTACAAATACTTATGGATGACAATGCAGAGCTCCAAGACACACACACACACACACACACACACACACACACACACACACACACACACACTAGCTTTCTCCACCATCTCCTTCCCTTCCCATTAGGGAGGAAGATGATGCAAACAGATCCAACTTGCAAGAAAATTTCCAGAGCTTTGGAATTGTTTTGTGGCAAAGGAATTCTATTAAAGCGGATGCAATGAAAGCAAACATGCTCTTAGACTCTTACAAGAAGAAAGAAAACAGCAGGCTTAGATCCAAGATTTAAAGGTGTAACTGAGAATCTGTCCTGCAGAGGAGGTATCCAGACCCCACTTCTCCAATCTTTCTCTGTTCTTATAAGATAGAGTCAGAGGGTGATTTACAAAGTGGCAAGACAAAAGAAGGGTCAAGAGTTTGGCTAAGGCTTAGCTCAACTTTCTTCCTCCCACAGGACACAAAAACAGCTAAATTCCTAAAAATCAGAAGGACAAAAAAAGGAAGATCTGCAAAGGAAAGACTCCCTGAGGGAATTTGGTGTAAAACTCCTCTACAAAGCTGATTGTCCCTGGCATAAAGTCTTCCCCTAGGGCGAAACTTTTTATTCTGAAGTGGGCTATAGAGAATGTTGACAGATGACTCACCCACCCTGACCAACTGGCCATGGCTTGATGTTTTCAAATTAAGCAGAAAAGATAAAAAGACAGGAAAGGTGAGGCCCTCTTAACTCACAGCAGAGATTTGGGGGTTGGCTGGAAGGGGCTAGGATCTCAGTGAATTCTTTTTCTCACGGTGGTCACTTATACTCTCATGGAGTACTGAGACCACAGAGCAGGCAAATCGGAACTGTGATTTTTCATCCCACTCAATTCAGCATTAATGGCATAAAATCCCATTAGTGCACTCTAGGGGTTCATTTCAAAACAGACAATGGCTTCTGAATCAGCCTTCCATGCATAATCATCTGGCGATGGGGAAATTACACAATCAAAAATTTAGCAAAGGCCCATGAAAGGCAGCTGTGTGAGATCATGCCCATTTCTTGTTTTGTAGGAAAGAGGGGATCACTTGAAGGCTGGCAAGATCAATTTTTGTTTCAAAACCATAGCTGAATTCTTATGATCAGGTCAGGAAAGAGAGTCTAAATTTTTTTGGAAGAGGGAGTAAGAGGAAGAAGTCTTATTATTATAACAATTTTATAAATAGGTGAAAATAATCTTATCCCCTTTAGACACTCCTTCATTCCTGACCAGTCTTTATAAAAGGAAACCCTCTGAGATTTCCTTTTATTTTGATCAAGATTCAAGTCCAGGAAAGTCTCCCATGTCCCTGTCTTCAGTCTATACCCTCTGCTCAGCTCTGGACTTGCTTTTCCAATAGCTGTTAGACTTTATCACATGGTTTTCCTCTAAATCCGTGTCTGGTATCTGTTGGATTCTAGGCAGAGGCTGCACCTCCCAGACAGAAGGCCACACCTCCCCAGGTGCCTTGTGAAAAACTACAGCTCCCAGGATCCTCAGCGTGACCAAAAACCTGACCATCAAGTCCCTTGTCCACTACCACCATCCCCCCATGACCTCTGCTGGCCTATAGGACAAGGACTCACTCCAAGGGGGTTTTATGGCCCCTACTCTATTTAAGCCAGCCCCGGACTGAACTCTGCCCTTTTCTTGTTCCTGCCGCCTTTTGTTCCTGCTCTCCGTTCCTGCCTGTCCCTATTCCCCTCCATCCCTTCCCTACCCCCCCTTCCCTTCCCTTCCTTTCCCTACCCTTGCCCATGTGGCACCCCTATAAACCCTTTTATTTCACTAACACGGTGTTCCCAGCTAAGTTAACTATGTTTCAGCAGTTTTCTAACATTTGGTTCCCTGACCGGGAAAGGAGACGAGCGTCCACCCACACGTCTCCTTTGGCCGTCTGTCTTCCTACACCATCGCTGGACTTTGGTAAGCCCCCTATCCACCCCGAGTTCCTAAACCTGTTTGGCCACTGCGCGGCGAGAATTGACCGTGAGCGTTCGGCAATCTCACCGGGGGCCTTTGCAGGGGGGACCACACCCCACCCACACCTTCAGGGCGACGGTGGACCCCGGGAACTCTTTCCCCCGCTCCCCACCTTTATCCCGCCCGCTTTAAAAATTTCCAGCTGTCCTCTACGGCTCTCGGCTTTCTAGGAAAGTTCCCCTCCGCACTCCGGGCTTGAGCTTCCGTTTTCCGTTCGGAACGGAAAAAATCCGAAACACGCCTCTCAATTGCCGCACCTCCCCCGTACCGGCAGCCTCGGAGGCTGCTCCCCCCACCCCCAGCTCAGGCTTTAGATTTTGAAATTGGCGGGCTTCCGAGCTTAGATCCTCCCCCTCCTTTGTCTTCATCCTTTGCCCCGCCCCCTCCTCTGCTCCGTCAGAATCCTCTTCTGTAAACCCTCCCTTTCTTTCCACGTCATTTCCGGTGCCTTCCGCCGTTACCCCCGCCCACTCAACCTTCTGTTCCTAGCTCCAACCTCTCCCGCAGTTATCCCCGCCCCCAGCTTCCGCCGCTTGGTTCTCCACGGTCTCCCGCCCTCTTCGGCCATGCGGGCGTTACTGGACGCATTGCCCCAGACTTTAGCCCCCACTTCCGCAGATTCTGCGACGTGTCCTTTACCAGACACGCCGCCTCTGGCTTTGCCCCCTCCCCGCGCTTCTTCCTCAGCGTCTTCCATCCTTAACTCTGCGCGCTTTCCCCCTCCCACGCCAGGGGTTCGCTCCTGGTCCGCGCTCTCAGCCCCGCTCAGCGGCGCGCTCGCAGCCTGCACAGCAGTGTGCTCCCTGCCCCCGTTCCTAACCCGCTCCGCAGCGTGCTCCCAGCCCACTGCCACTAGAGTCACAGCGCACCCCTTGCCCGCTTCCTCTGCTCTCTTATAGGTCCAGCTCTGACTGGCGCCGTCCTGCTCGCTCCCCGTGGGCTGCTACCCTCCGATAGCCCACGGGCCAAATCCCCACCCCACCCCCCATGCGTCCTCCGCGGCCGCTCACAAAGGCGCCTGGGCCGGCCGCCGCCCCGCGCCCCGACCAATGGCCCCAGCCACCCGCCCCGGCCGCTCACCCACCGGCCGCCGAGCCCTGGGCCCGCCCCGCACACGGCCACAGGCGCGTCCCCGCCCGCCTGCAGGCTGGTTCCCAGTCTGCGAGTCTACACCACGCGAGGCTGCCCGAGCCGGCGCAGCGAGTCTGTGCCTACATCACGTATAGCCCCAAGCCCTCACCCACTTCTCCCTTTGGTTCAAAAGGCTGTATAAAGTTTCTCTTCAGATAGCAGTTCCCTCCCCGCCCGCTTCCAGACCTCAGCCAGGACTTAAATCCTGGGGCAGGCCTGCAAACTTAGTGGGAGAAAGATTACTCTGAGGCCCGAAAGGGAAAAAAAAAAAAAAAAAAGTCTGATTAATTTACAAGGTTAAAATGGTAACTGTTAAATGTACTTTAATTTCCTTCCTTTTAAACAAGTAATCTTAAGAGGAATTAAAAATTGTATAGCTATGGTTAAACAACAATTATTTCACAATATCATGTCCTTTCTCTAAGAGCTAAACTTGAAACATCAATGTAATTATATATATTGTAAAAACATTTTGCCATTTTTCCAAAAAAGTTAAATACTCTCAAAATTTCTTTAATCCATTCTAATTGTAATATTTTGTCAGCTAAATGCTCTCAGCAATTCTTTAACAGAAAACTTCAAAACTTAAACACCTGACCCTCGAAAACCATCAAGACAGACAGGTACCACAGACCCCGGCTACTGTAAGTTTATAAGTTAAAGCCCAATGTTCTCAATTTAAGATTAGCTTACTGGATGGCTAAGATCAAAAATTTTAAATTAATCAAAAAAGGGCCAAGAAGACCAGTATTTGGTTCTTGTCCCAGAGTCTGCCTGTGAGGGAAGAGGAAACATCTCCACAGAGCTTTATATCTCTGGGTCACATAATCTCTCGATAAGAGGGATAAATGAGACCGATAGAGGAAAAGCCAATCAGTGCACTTGCTAAAAGGAGGGTCCATAAAAAAGGGAGATACATCCCTAATGCTTCTGAAGGAAGCCACAAGGTCAAGCAAGACCTGGACCCATCCTTACAGAAGGCACCGAGCACAAAAGCTGCTCTCAAGTTTCCCCAAGATTCCCATCAGAAACAGCTGACTCTTACCAATGGTCAAAACAGAAGTCAGTTTGACAAATTTCATCCTAGACATCCAGTAACAGTTTAAAAACAGATGCACAACCATTTTTGGACATTTTCGAAGCAAAGGTAACTTCAGCCCTAAGTGAAGTGTTGTGTTTACATTCCCGATAACTCTGTACCTGCTAAAGCTTTGAATTATCATCTTCATGGTATACATTGACGTTTCAGATGCTGCAACATTTCTTCGGTACTCATGTTTTTTGTTTCTCTAATAGAAGCTTCCGTCCCTGATGACTTTACAACCTTCCCCAGGCTTCAATCTGACCTAACTTCTACAAAAGGAACTCCAAACTACTGCCCCCATCACTTCGTCCCCGTTCAGCCTGAAGAAGCCAGACTCGGTCATCGACCCATTCCCTTACAGTAGTAAGGAGGTTCCTAAGGTTAGAAGGGAAGTGAAGCCAGAATCTCATAGACAGTCATCATATGTAGATAAATCGAGTCAGGTCAAAAGCCAATTTGAGTGAGCCAATTTTGGGAAGTTGGGAAACTGTCCCCTGAGGGATTGAAATACCGATTCCCTCAGAGCCCTTCGTCCACCCTTAACAACCTGCCCCAACATGTTGCCAAGGTAACCCATCTCAGGAATTGCCCCTCCCTACAGGGAGCTATCTCAGATCTTCTGCAGAAACGTTTTCTCAGATCCACCCATTCCCTTATAATATCACCTTCTCTGCAGTCCCTCCTTTTTCATAGCTCGTGAGTACTCTTACACTCTTTTAAACTTTCTTTCCTCTCGTGGGTATTGTGTTTTCTCATCTACCTTTCTAAACAGCTTGACCCCACCGTTCGTTGATGAGCCCCCTGTCTTCGGGCTCTGGCCGCTGCTTACCTACTTCTACAAAAATCTAAAAAGCTAAATTTGGTGCTCATGTCACTATTGCCTCTCCTCACCATTTAAAGACTAATGTATAAGAGCCTTCAAACTCTCCCGCCCTGTCGCGCTCAGCTCCTCAACCTAGTTCCAGTCCTGCTCCTCTTTACACCCAGTTTTCCTTCTCCCAGTCTCCTCAGAGCCCCCCAGAACGTGATTGTATAGAGACGCTTCGGGCTTAAACTCCTGCAAGCCTCTCTTCTGCCCAAACTAATAGGGATCTCCCATTGTCCTTCACAACAAAGTAGAGACTCTCCCATAGTTCCCCAGAGTTCAGGGAAACATGAAGGCTGAAGCAGCACTGTCTTCTCCTTCTCTTCTGGCTTCAGTCCAATCTACCCAGGCCCCCACATTCCCTGCCATACAATCAATCCTCTCCTATCTCCATTCACTTTTCCATCCTATTCCAAGGGCATAAACCTTCTGGAATCGCCTGACTCAGCCTCTGCTCATCTTTTCGACCGCAATATCATTAAATTTGGTGTCATTCCGGCAACATTTGCCTCTCAGCTGGAGACGGATACAGAGGTTCCTTTCCGGCCCTTTGGCCTACTCCGGACTTGAGTCTTTCTCTTTCCTGTCCGGGACAGGACAACGGAAAACCCTTGCGCAAGGTGGCTCATGTCCTCCGATATCTTGAGCGGCTCTTGATATCCCACGTCTGCCTGGCTCCGGTGACTACCGAGTCACAGACCTGGATCTCCCTCTAATACTTACTTTGAAAAGGACGCTTTTCAAAGTATTGTATTAGTCATTGGAACTTCTTAATCCATCCTGGCTGACACCCCTCTAAAGTCCCTCAGAAAATTTGTTTTCAATTTCTACTAACGGTCGAAAATATGGGCAAAGATTCTTTTATATCCAAGCTTTCTTCCTCCTCTGATCAAACCCGATTCAGTTGTGCTCGTTGCACTAGTTACCCAGAATATATCTACTTCCCTTAACATTCCTTCGGCATTTTACATCCTGTATCACCCCATGTCTTCAGGGAAGGTAGAGAGTAATGGAACTCTTACTTCCCCTCGCCCTCTTTAGGCTCAGAGTCCTCCCAAAAAGCCCTCCTTACTATCCCCTTTTGAGGTTATGTTTGGGCGACCAGCCCTTCCACCCGGAGTTTCCCCAACTCAGAGACCCTTACCCAAAGATCTCTCTTCTCCTCTCTTATCCTTCAGCAGACACCAGATATGAAAGTGCCAAGATTTCATTCTGCCTGACCCAGGTAGACTCACTGCTTCATTCCCACTAAAACCCGGTTCTTGGGTATATTTCTCCCCTCCCCAGGACACAGGAAAAATCTCCTTTGTCCCAAAGTGGACAGGACCTTTCCACGTTGTGCTGTGCACACCCACAGCTGCTAAACTTCGTGAAACCTCAGAAAATTTGACTTCTTAGATTCATATTTCCAGACTGAAACCAGCTGATCAACCAACTGAAGATCCACAAAAGACAACTACTTCAGTATACTTGCTCTCCCATTCCCACTGGTCCCCTAAAAAATTCGTTTCTCTTGTGTTCCTGATACTGACTCAAAATAATCTTTTCTGTTTTTCTCGTTTTGAACCTTTAACCAGTTTTTCCCAGGGACTATCAACTGTTAAAAAAACCAACGAATGACTTCCAACCAGAGACCCCTGCTGAGTCCTGCCCTTATGCTGCCACCAGACACTCATTATAATGTGCTTCGCACTCTCCATTGGCCTCTTCACCGTAAGTCCCACCTGGTGGAACACAGGCCTATGGACAATAATCCATCTCACCTTCTTTCCCTTTGTTGCTTCCATAATAGTGTTACCTGCAAACTCGCAAGACCCACAATTTCTACATGCTCTCCGGCTGACTCCCTCAGTGACTTTCTTCAGAAGCCTGGTTTGATGCCCTCACCGACATATGGCTTCAAAGAAACTTCACCCATCCCACACCTGGACAGATTCATCTTTTCCACGCCTACCTCCTGGGAATTTTTTCACCCTCCAGCTGGACCTGCCTGCCCACATCTCCCCCCCCCCAAAACTACCCCGTGTCGCCCCATTTCAGCTCCAAAGCAGCCAGATCGAAGCACGACGCCCCACTTCCTAAGAAATCAAAAAGGGGGGAATGTTGGATTCTAGGCAGAGGCTGCACCTCCCAGACAGAAGGCCACACCTCCCCAGGCGCCTTGTGAAAAACTACAGCTCCCAGGATCCTCAGCGTGACCAAAAACCTGACCATCAAGTCCCTTGTCCACTACCACCATCCCCCCATGACCTCTGCTGGCCTATAGGACAAGGACTCACTCCAAGGGGGTTTTATGGCCCCTACTCTATTTAAGCCAGCCCCCGGACTGAACTCTGCCCTTTTCTTGTTCCTGCCGCCTTTTGTTCCTGCTCTCCGTTCCTGCCTGTCCCTATTCCCCTCCATCCCTTCCCTACCCCCCCTTCCCTTCCCTTCCTTTCCCTACCCTTGCCCATGTGGCACCCCAATAAACCCTTTTATTTCACTAACACGGTGTTCCCAGCTAAGTTAACTATGTTTCAGCAGTTTTCTAACAGTATCCAAATATCACTACTCTCCTCGCTCCTCATCCTTCACTTCCTGACACATTTATTGGTACATTTACACAAGACTCTTATGCTTATAACATGAATTCACATACATTATCTTGATTCCCTACAACAGGGTGTAACCAATTCTTGGTGGGATGACTCCAAATCCTTCTATTTCTGTTCTCTCTGCCACCACCCAGCTTAAAATCTTATCATGCTAAAATGAGGTTATTGCAATCTTGATTCTGGTCTTTGTGTCTTCCATTATTCAGTCTTTAATTTCTCCTGCTGCTAGAGTAATCTTATAATAGCAATGCTTTGTTTAACTCTCTTTTGATTAAATGGTTTAAATTATTGGCATAATGAATAGATTGAATTATTTACCATACAAAATTAAAAGCCCTTCCACCTAACAGTTAAGGATCTCAATTAAAAAAAAAAAAAAAAAGGCCTAAATTACTTTGTTTTTTAATTTTGATTTTGTCCATCATTTCCCACCTGTGTCTATATTTCTGGCTGTAAGATCTCTAAAAAGTTGACGTCCCCTCTTCCTAAGTAGCCTGTGACCCTATGTGTTTGACTCTGACAACAGCTTTTTGGTCAAGGAGTAGATCTCTGGCCCAGCTAAACCAATGAGATCATCTATCCAAGAAATTTTAATTTAGAAATCAGCAACTCAGCCCAGTTAATTACCTAGTGTTACTGAATTTAGTTGATATTGTAGAGGCAAGATTGTGACTGTCATTTTACCACAATGTCTGTTTGGTGCCTATGTATGTTGAGATTTGCATGAAAGAAGCACTCTGAAGAAAAAAAAAAAAAAGAAAGGAAAAAAAGAAAAGGTAAATGGGGCCCAAATACAGAAAAAAGAGCAAATTTCAGAGGCCCAGAAAGAGAGGGAGATGGAGAGTGGATGCCTAGGTTGCTGAAGGCAAACCTGTTTTCAGCCCTGCACAATTATGAGATTTAGCAGGATCTCCTGCCCTTGGGTTCCATGAAGCACTCAAGTTTGGAGAGTAAATCCCTTAACTTAAGCAAGTTTGAGTGGATTTTCTTTTTCTTTTTCTTTTTCTTTTTTAAATATGTGTATTTTTTAAAAAAAATATTTATTTATTTGCTTTAGTTGTACAAAATGCAATGCATTTAGGTGGTGCTGAGGATCGAACCAGGGGCCACGCACGTGCTAGGCGAGCACTCTACTGCTGAGCCACAACCCCAGCCCGGATTTCTTTTTTTGCAACTAAGCAGCTTCTACCTCATAAATCCTTAGGGACAGCCAGATCAGCCTTCTCTTCAGGACTAATATTCACCTTGCCATTCTCACGGGGTCTGTTAGGCACTCAACTTTCAACTTCAATCGTTTCTTAGCATTCACTTCAAAGACCTTTTTTAAATCCTTACTTCAGCACCCTCCCTCCTCTCAAGGATAGAACAACTTTTGGTAGCTACTGGTCAGGTATTTTTAGGGACCTATGCTCACACAGAGTGGTGGTGGGGACTGCTGACCCTTAAATGACTGTTAACACTGCTTTCATGTCATTTGTTTCATAAAAGTCCCTCTTAAAAAAAAAAAAAAAAAATCTAAAATTGCTGAGTCAGTTTGACTCACTCTTTTTAGGTAACTTGCAGTAAATATTGCTCATTGCTAAATTTCAATGTTAACTTCTTGATCCAGAAGTGTTCGTGTCCACCATGTTTTTTGAACATGCAGTGTATGGTCTGATCTGAGCATGCTCAGGAATGTCTTCACCTCCTTATGGGATAAGTCTTTCCTATGTGAATATATGTAAGTTTCCCCAATAAAAGCCCCTTGTTTTCTTTGTTCAGGGAGATGCTGCTTTGAGAATTATTTCGAATAATTTTCTAATGCTGCTTACATGCTGCAGAAATAAAACTCTCTTCAATCTTTAATCTCCTGGTTGTGCTTATGGGCTTTGGACTCACCAAGGGTGTGAACCTACTGTATTGGGTTACACTTTCAGCAATTCTGCAATCTGTTCCAGGAGAATTTCAAGAATTGACGTCTGATCTACTGTATATTTTTACAAATTGTGCAGGAAAGAAGAACTAGTACAACTTTCTGTTTTGTTTCAGAAGAAGAAAGACAATACCCGCTTTCACCCATACAAACTAACTCATCAAAATAAGAGGAATTTAGGGACGTTGGACTAAATCATCAATTTCCATTTGGCAGTACCTTTCCTCCCTCATTAACTCTTCAAAAACCTGATTTTCCATACAGCTTTCTATAATGGTTGCACCATTTTGCAGTCCCACCAGCAATGTATGAGTGTGCCTTTTTCCCCACATCCTCTCTAATAGTAATAGTTATTGTTGTTTGTGTTCTTAATAGCTGCCATTCTGACTGGTGTGAAATGATATCTTAGGGTAGTTTTGATTTGCATCTCTCTAATTGCCAGTGATGTTGAGCATTTTTTCATGTATTTGTTGATTGATTGTATATCTTCTTCTGAGAAGTGTCTGTTCATTTCTTTGGCCCATTTATTTATTGGGATATTTTTTTTTTTTTTGGTGTTGAGTTTTTCTTTATATATTCTAGAAATTAGTGCTCTGTCTGATGTGCATGTATTAAATATTTGTTCCCAGTTAGTTGGCTCTCTATTCACCTCACCGATTGTTTCTTTTGCTGAGAAGAAGCTTTTTAGTATGACTCTATCCCATTCATTAATTCTTGATACTATTTCTTGTGCTACAGGATTCTTATTAAGGAACTTGGGGCCTAATCTGACATGTTGGAAATTGGAGCTTACTTTATCTTCTATTAGGCGTATTGTGTCTGGTCTAATACCTAGGTCTTTGATCCACTTTGAATTGAATTTTGTGCATGGTGAGAGATAAGGGATTAATTTCATTTTGTTGCATATGGATTTCCAGTTTTCCCAGCACCATTTGTTGAAGAGGCTGTCCTTTCTCCACTGTACAGTTTTGATGCCTTTGTCTAATATAAAATAGCTGAAATTATATGTATTAGTCTCTGTGTCCTCAATTCTGTACCATTGGTCTACCTGTTTTGGTGCCAATACCATGCTGTTTTTGTTACTATTGCTCTATAGTATAATTTAAAGTCTGGTATGGTGATGCCCCCTGCTTCACTTTTCTTGCTCAGGATTGCTTTGGCTATTCTGGGTCTCTTATTTTTCTAGATGAATTTCATGACTGCTTTTTCTATTTCTTCGTGGAATGTCATTGGGGTTTTGATTGGAATTGCATTAAATCTGTATAATGCTTTTGGTAGTATGTGTAAGCTGCCTGGTACCGTAACCCGGGAGGAAATCTCTCGGAGGCAGAGTAAAGCTTTTACTACTTTTACTTCTTCTTGTCTTCTTAGCTTAGAGAGAAAGAAAGATCTGTCTTCCTCAGGAGCCTCGGCCTAACTCTGAGCAGTCATTACTTCTTCTATCTGGTTTCTCTTCTGTCTTCTATCTGGTTTCTCTTCTGTAACCGCTTTGCCTATGTTCTGGCCGCTCTGATTCTTCTGACCGACCGAGTGACTGCCCGACTGACTGAATTCTCCGTTCTCCTAACTCGGACCGCTTTCACCCGGTTATATACCTTCAGCTTTTTCGGGTGCCTACAGGTGCATCACATACATATCAGGTGGAACTTATGGCTTCCAGCTAGCTGCAACAGCCCTTCCTAATTAGGGCTCCTTCAAGTATGGACATTTTGGCAATATTAATTCTGCCTATCCAAGAACAAGGAAGGTCTTTCCATCTTCTGAGGTCTTCTATAATTTCTTTCTTTAGTGTTCTATAATTTTCTTTATAGAGACCTCTTTTGTTAAGTTGATTCCCAGGTATTTTTTATTTTTTTTTGATGCTATTGTAAATGGGGGTAGTTGTCATCATTTTCCTTTCAGAGGCTTTGTCACTGATGTACAAAACTGTCTTTGACTTATGGGTATTGATTTTGTATCCTGCTACTTTGCCGAATTCATTTACTAGTTATAAAAGTTTTCTGGTAGAGTTTTTTGGGTCTTCTAGGTATATTATCATGTCATTGGCAAATAGTGCTAATTTGAGTTCTTCTTTTCCTATGTGGATCCCTTTAATTTCTTTCGTCTGTCTAATTGCTCTGGCCAGAGTTTCAAGTACTATGTTAAATAACAGTGGTGAAAGGGGGCATCCCTGTCTTGTTCCAGTTTTTAGAGGGAATGCTTTCAATTTTTCTCCATTTAAGATAATGTTAGCCTAGGGCTTTGCATAAATAGCTTTTATAATGTTGAGATACGTTCCTGTTATTCCTAGTTTTTTTAGTGTTTTGAACATAAAGGGGTGTTGTATTTTGTCGAATGCTTTTTTCTGCGTCTATTGAGATGATCATATGGTTTTTATCTGTAAGTCTATTGATGTGATGTATTATGTTACTTGATTTCCATATGTTGAACCAACCTTGCATCCCTGGTATGGTGATGCCACCTGCTTCACTTTATCCCTGGGATAAACCCCACTTGATTGTGGTGCACTATCTTTTTGATATGTTTTTGTATTCGATTTGCCAGGATTTTGTTGAGAATTTTTGCATCTATGTTCATTAAAGATATTGGCCTGAAGTTTTCCCTTTTGGCTGTGTCTTTGCCTGGCTTTGGGATTAATGTAATATTGGCCTCATAGAAAGAGTCTGGGAGAGCTCCCTCTTTTCCTATTTCTTGAAATAAGTTGAAGAGCAATGGTATTAGTTCTTCTTTGAAGGTCTTGTAGAACTCGGCTGTAAAGCCATCAGGCCCTGGGCTTTTTCTAGCTGGTAGTTTTTTGATGGCGTCTTCTATTTCCTTGATCTATTGAAATTGATCTATTTAAATTGTTTATATCCTCCAGCTCCAGTTTGGGGCAATTCGTACGACTCTAGGAATCTGTCAATGTCTTCAATATTTTCTATTTTATTAGAGTACAGTATGGAGATTTCTTAGAAAACTGGGAATGGAACCACCCTATGACCCAGCCATCCCACTCCTGGGTCTATTCCCAAAGGACTTAAAAACAGCATATTACAGTGACACAGCCATCTCAATGTTTGTAGCTGCACAACTCACAATAGCTTGTAAGAGCCCTAATTGAGGAGATAGCTAAGATGGTGGCTAGCTGAGAGCCATAAAGGTGTTCAAATATTTTCACCTGATATTCATGCATTTATCTAAGAATCTTTTTATGCCTGTGAACACTGCGTGACGCACCTGTAAGCTCGAGCTGTTAGCACATGTCCTTGTTAAGGCAAAAAGTATTTAACCGGGTGAGGGTTAGTTAAAGAGGTGGTTGGGGTTGTGGTTGGAGTTGGAGAGGTTGTTGGAGCCAGAGAGAGAAGTTAGAAGAAAGAAGAATAAAAGAACTTTTTCATTTCCAGTCTGCCTCCGAGTTTTTCTCCCGCGGTATTGTTGCTGCAAGTGGCAATCGCTACAGGCGGCAACAATAGCTAGGTTGTGGAACCAATCTAGATGTCCCTCAGTAGATGAGTGGATTAAGAAAATGTGGTATATATACACAATGGAATTTTACTCAGCAATAAAAGAAAAGAAAATAATGGCATTCACAGGTAAATGGATGAAGTTGGAGAATATAATGCTAAGTGAAGTTAGTCAATCTCAAAAATCCAAATACCAAATGTTTTCTCTGATATAAGGAGGCAGATTCACAGTGGTGTTTGGTGTCGGGGCACATAGGAGGATTAGAGGAACACTAGACTGGTCAAAGGGGAGGGAGGAGAAGGGAGGGAGCAAGGGGGATATGGGGGGGGAAGAAAAGGTGGTATAATAAGATGGATATCATTATCCTAAAAGCATGATTGAAAACTTGAATAGCACGAATATACTTTGTATACAAACAGTGTTATGTGAAAAGAGGCTCTATATGTGTATTATGAATTGTAATGCATTCTACTATTACAAATACAACCACTTTGAATAAAAAAAAATTAAAAAAACAACAACCTGATTTTCAAGTTATTTTAATGATTCAATCCCATGACCCCATTTTAGTGGTTCTAAAGGTCTAGAGTGAAGCACACATTCCAGATCCAGTTCCCTGAGTAGCTTGGGAAGGATCACAATGCTCCCTTTCCTCCTCCTGCAGCATGTATCCCAAACTGGCCACTTCTGACCCACAGCTCACACAAAGAGTGCTGCTGCCCATGAATCCCTTCAAGATCTCTCTCAATCTCATTTCACATTTCAATGTGCTCCTGCTTATTTAATATGTGGATGTAGTATGTGGTGCTTTGGGTATCTTCCCCAGATGATTTAGTTTGTATTGATTCTAACTAAAGCTATTTTCTCCTCATTTTCATGTATCCTGTTCTGTGCTACAGAACAATTCCATTTTCTTTTTTATCTTGCACACCACAGAAAACCTGTTGAATTATGTCCATCAAGTGTTT